>JAJOZX010001857.1:260000-455000 GCA_023014485.1 Bathynomus jamesi
AGTCTGATCTAACTTAGAGGCTGAGCATTACCTGTACATTTTAGCAGTAAATTACAGTAAAAGAAAGTTCTTTTCATCTTCTCCTTCGAGCTCTACAGAATCCTCCGATCAACTATAAGAAGAACTCGGAGAGTAGTATAGAAGAAGCTACTGCGAGTAATAAATCCGTTGCTGCTACGTAACCAGAACCCCCGTCGACTTCGAACCAACCAAGGCCATAGACGGAGGGGTTAACATATATATATATATATATATATATATATATATAGAGAGAGAGAGAGAGAGAGAGAGAGAGATGTACTTAGCATTTTGCCGCCCTTAGGTAGGGAAATTCTCACCACAGTGGCTTATACTGTAATTGTGCCACTTGATATCGCTAGTTTGCTATTAGGGGCTGCTGTTCTTTTTTATTTTAAAACTTATTTGTGAATCCATTTAATTTGTTAGTGCTTATAACTTATTTACTTTCTATTTTTGTTTTCTTTGCCCTATTTATGTTGAAGTACGACAAAATTTTGCCGTCCTAGGCAGGTGCCTACTATATATATATATATATATATATATATATATATATATATAGTGCACAACTAAACCAAGCATTATAACACTATTCACAGCCCAAACATTCGTGTTTCTGCAATTAAAGGAAAATCAACGTGGCTTATTAATCTCCATTATTAACAGCTAATTATTTTGACCGAAAAGTCAAATGGAGGGCCAAACACTTCCTTAATTAACTTAACTACATTTATTATCGGGGCCTACCGTCTAGGCCACTATGTATATATATATATATATATATATATATATATATATATATATATATATATGATACACACAGACCATGCACGGAACAAGGAACTCTTCTAGGAAAATTAAATCCACTGTAGTCCGAATAAGTAATGGTAAATGACAAACAGTATAGTTTTTTCTTTTTCATGATGAATTTTGGGGCCTCTTTGTGAGTGACCCGTTGCTCACGTTGGGCAAACATCATGAAAAAGAAAAACTGTAGTGTTTGTCATTTACCATTACTTATTCGGACTATAGTGGATATAATTTTCCCAGAAGAGTTCCTTATTCCAGGCATGGTCTGTGTGTATCATGGAAAAACCTCAGGGGACCATTCTGAGTTCAGTCATATATATATATGCGCCTCGGTGGTGTAGTGGTTAGTGTCTCTAACTACGAATCCATCGGCCCCGGGATCAAGACCCGGTGACGGCAGGCGGAGCGTAGCAAAACCCAGTTGTTCATCCTTCCACACAGTAAAGAAAGTGGTTGGTAGATAAATGGTTATCCTGGGTAGTCTAGTGGTTAAGACACTGAGCTGATGGTGGGGCGTGGTTCGGATTCCACGTTAAACTATAGGTCTAAGGTGGAGTGAAAAGCTTGACCTTTGTCAGAATGAACAATTCGGGGGAAGCAAACCAATGGTTAATTTTTTACTTTCATTTAATTTTAATGCTTCAGTGTATTTGTACTTCAACTTGGAGAACGTGGAAAGTGATCAATGAATTTTAATCTGTAAATCTTTGATCGAACTCCTTCTTTATGTTTATAGTATTTACATATTTAAAAGGTTTAAAAGCAGTACTCCATGTAAGGAAAAAATGTACGAAACTGCATTAGTATAATCAGTGGAAGGAAATAGGTTCCAGTATGAAAATACTGCCTTTTTTATAGGTTCACATTAAAATTTTTTGCTGGGGTCAAGAAAACAGTTCTAAAAGAGTTTCTCTTTTAAAATTTATAACAAAGCCCATCAGATGTAAAAACTGGAACCCCCTCAGCTAATAGAAAATGAGGTAAGTATATTATAGTTAATTAATGAGTAACCTTTTTATTCGACATTACATTTCTATGTGAATTAATTAAAAAATAAGCCTTCTTTATATATCATACTTATTTTGTATAGTTCATAATGTCAACAGAATTTTTTTTTAAACGCAACATCAACGTTGAGCGACTATATGAATAATATTATTAAGCTATCTTCCCAAAATAACAAGGTTTTTATTGTTATTGCATTTGACTGTGCTGTTATCTGCCCCACCACATTTTATATATACACGCAGTATATTAATAAAGGAAAACCTGAAATACTTCGATAGCGATGCGAAAAGGAAAACAAGAACGCGCGCCACTATCGGGTCCTTTAGGAAAGGAAATAATGAACTAATCGACGATTTAAAAGAAATATCTAAAATACTGAGAGCCCAGTTCGAATCAGTTTTCAGTACCCAAAACGTAACAAAGAACCTGACAGAGATGCATTCTTTGAAAAGAAATTACAAGGAGAGTGTACAACTAATTTTGATTTTAACCCAGAAGATATATCGCAAACTATAGGACAAATGAAATCACATTCAACTGCAGGTCCGGAGAAATGGAACGTCGTATTGATTAAAAACTGTAAAAATGAAACAGCTACACTCCAATGCTGGGTATGGAGAAGGTCTCTGGTCACGGGGGAAATACCGAGCATCCTGAAAAGAGTGAACATTGTCCCTATATATAAATGAGGGGGCAGATCTCAGGCAAAGAACTATAGACCAGTGTCACTGACATTACATCTCACCAAAATATTTGAAAGAATAGCTAGAGAGAAAATTTATGACTTTCTGGAGACCCTGGAACGATTCACTGAATATCAGTACGGATTTGGATAAGAGACAGTATGCCTATCACAACTAACAGAGCACTATAACAGTATCATAGACGTACTTCAAAGCAATGAAAACTACGATGTCATAAGTAGGACTACGCAAAAAGGTAGAGTGCAATGCAACTGCATGCAACATTGCAATGTCGCATTGCAATTGCATGAGATGAGAGTGTTTTTGGCCCCTCCCAATTTTTATATAATATATATATATATATACTGGGTGATCCAGATAAATGGGACCCATAGAAAAAAGCCAAATATTCTTGATATTTAATTCCTTTCATAAAAACTATATATCATTCGAAAGAGTAGAGTTACAAGTTTATTATGAAATATTTATTTTTTAAAAATGACTCCTTTCAAATGTGCTCCATTAGTTGCCAAGCATTCCAGTGTTCTCGCTTGTAAGTTCTGCATCACTTTTGCAAGAGTGTGCGGTGGTATGGCCTGTATCTCATTTGTGATGGCGGCCTTCAATTCTTGCAAGGTCGTTGGGTTATTTCTGTAGACCCTACTCTTTAAATATCCCCAGAGATAATAATCTAAGGGAGAAAAATCCGGAGACCTTGCGGGCCATTCAACGTCTCCAAATCTTGAGATTAACTCGCCTGGAAACGTTTGACGCAAAACTGCCATGCAGTTCCTCGTGGTATGGCAGGTAGCTCCGTCTTGTTGGAACCAGTGGTTTTCTAGACAAAGATCTCTTAATTTAGGAATAAGGAAATCGGTCAACATTTTTTCGTAGCGATCACCATTTACAGTGACCGTGTTTCCGGTGGAATCCTCGAAAAAGTACGGCCCTATGATCTGAGATGCAGTAAGACCACACCAAACAGTTACACGCTGACTATGCAACGGGACTTCGGTAATATTCAATGGATTTTCTGTTGCCCAGAAACGACAATTTTGTTTGTTTACAGTTCCATTCAAGTGAAAATGGGCTTCGTCTGACATAATCAAAGTTGCTAGAAAATTGGTGGTGTCATTTACCTTCTGTTGGATCCATTGACAGAATTGTCGTCTTCGTGCGAAATCTCCATCGTTTAGTTGTTGCACTGTTTGAATTTTATATGGAAAGAGCATTAAATTTTGCTTGAATATACGGTGTGTTGTTCCATATCCAACTCCTAACAGCTGAGAAGCACGTCTGATGCTTATGTTAGGATTATCCTGTACAATTTCATGAGTTCTGTTAATGATCTCGTCTATCCTTGCTGTGCGCACTCTTCCAGTTGGTTTTCTTTTTCCAATGCTGCCAGTTAGGGAAAATTTTCTGACACACCGACGGATTACTTTCTTAGAAGGTGATTTTGACATCTGAAAATTTGTCTTGAAAGATCGTTGAGCTGAAACTACACTTCTTCCATGCTCATAATATTGCTCAGTTATGAAACGCAGCTGTTCCACAGTCCATGCAGTCATCTTGAAGGGTTAGTTTTAACTAACACTTTTTTTTTTTTGTATCTTATCTTGTCTTGTATTGTCAAAACCTATACAATCCTGTACAAACTTGTAACTATCCTCTTTCGAATGATGCGTATGATTTTATAAAAGGACTTATACTTTAAGAGTTACAGGGGTTTCTTTTGGGTCCCATTTCTCTGGATCAGCCTTTATATATATATATATATATATATATATAATATATATATATATATATATATAGGGTGGGTAAAGTAAAAGTGACCCCTTAGAGGTAAACTGTCATCTTAAAAAAAGTAAGGGGACTAGAGCCCCCCAAACTTCATAGATGCTTACCTTAGCATGTTGTTCGTCTTAATTGAGAACTTGCTCTTGTTGAAAAGTATATCTTTCACCACTAATTCGTCGAATATCAGTTAGATAGAGTGAAATATATACTTTCCAACAAGATGGAGCCCCTGCTCACAAAGCACGCTAAACTGTCACAATCCTTGAGAACGATACACCAGATTTTATCGAACCCAATATGTTGCCGGCTAGTAGCCCCGATCTTTCACCACTAGATTATGGTGTTTGGGAAGCCTTGGAGTCCAAAGTTTACATCCCTGGTACCATATAAGAGACATAGATGAACTACGCGAAAGAATTCTGCTCGGCTGGGAGAAGGTGTCTCAACGATATGTAAACAGGTGTATTGATCATTGGCGTCCACGTTTGGAGGCCTGCGTTGAGGAGGAAGGGGGGGTCACATCGAGAAACTTCTGAATTAAGACGAACAACATGCTAAGGTAAGCATCTATGAAGTTTGGGAGCTCTAGTCCATTTACTTTTTTAATATGACAGTTTACATCTAAGGGGTAACTTTTTTACCCACCCTGTATATATATATATATATATATATACACACATGCATATATATATATATATACACACACACACACACACAAACACACACATGGGATTGAACTCAGAATGGTCCCCTGAGGTTTTTTCATGATACACACAGACCGTGTTCTAACATATAGTGTTCTAACATTATTTTTCACGTTTCATCCCCAATTGTGATTTATATATATCTGTGCTAAAAAATCCATTCTGTATGTACAGAAAGAAAACTGTACAGCTACAGATTTATCTTATATTTTTCTATTCATTTTTCTACTAATGCTAGAATAGTTGAAAGACAAAAAACTTGCATGGGTTTTTATGCTGGAAGGAGGGGGGCCAAGGGCGAATGCTTAGAAAATGTCCCCCATACAGGAAGAAGGGCCAAAAATCAAAGTTCAAAGTTTTGAGATGCCTAGACACTCCACATTAAAAGATTGGAGGTCATAGGCAGGGGAAAGACGGATTGAGGAAGATTGTTCCAGAGTTCACAGGTTGAGTAGATGATAGATTGAAAATACCGATTAACCCTTGCATTTTTATGCAAAAAAAATTACACAAAA
Organism: Bathynomus jamesi; assembly: GCA_023014485.1. Taxonomy (NCBI): domain Eukaryota; kingdom Metazoa; phylum Arthropoda; class Malacostraca; order Isopoda; family Cirolanidae; genus Bathynomus; species Bathynomus jamesi. The sequence goes on from JAJOZX010001857.1 coordinate 265,539, forward strand.
AATTATTAAATTTTAGTCTTAAGAGGAGCATGCATTTCATTAAATATTCTATCATACGCCAATTATTATTAATATCTGTCATATGGAATATGGGCGGTCAATAAACTTTTTCATTTTCATATAAAAGTGATTCTTCTGCATATATATATATATAACATATATACTGTATATATATGTATGTATATATATATTGTTGTACCAAGGTGACTGCTTACGATGTCCATTTACTTTAAGTAAATTATTATGTTAAACTGAACAGCCTAGCTCAGGCCAACATCTCCGATATAGACGAATATCCAGTTTTAGATTGTCCAGAATGAGCAATTCGGGCGGAAACAATTCCCTGGGTACCCGTGATACCAACCAACATCTTTTTACGTGTCAATTAACATAAAATGCTCTCTCTCTCTCTCTCTCTCTCTCTCTCTCTCTCGCTTTCTATCTCCAGGCTTGGTAAAAACTTAAGGACCGTCCACTAAAATTCGTTTAGAGTCCGCCCACTAAATCACGTTCAGGCAATGAATGATCTACATTCTGAAAGTGCGGGGGGAAGTCTTTTCTTCAGCATGTTCCCATTGTAGGAGGGTCTTCTCCATGTCCTATAAAAAGAGTAGCAACGACATATGTGAAACATTTTAGTGTTGAAGAAGCAATTCAGCTGTTGCGTACAAGCTTATAACCAAGAATGCCTTCTGACGATCACCCCAACATCAGGTTGTAGGTAATTCTACTTCGTATATGCTCTGTTCTAAATATGAAGAAGTAGTCTTATTCAATAGTGTTCTAAAGATATATTTGTATATTAAGACATAAAATTTGTTTTTGCTTTAAATTTGGTTTACCGTGTTTCAATTTTTGTTTGAAAGAACAGACAGGATTCCAAGTGAAATATATAGAAGTTAATTCTTCTGTATTAACATTTGTGTAGAAGGGTGTTTGGTGAAGTTTTGTGATTACTGATTTTGTGATTTTGTGATTATGTGCCTTATTGTGATTGTGCCCAATTTTATAATTTTTTCGTTTTGTCTCAAGGGCCGATTCTTCCATAAACAAATGCCTATCCGAATATGCTTCACCGCCGGTATACCTGTACAGCGATACAATGTGAGTACTGCTATTTATATCCATATATATTCAGAACAGGGATTCCTGCATTCATTTAATTTATATATATATATATATATATATATATATATATATATATATATATATATGATGAATAAAAACACGAAGGAAAGGAAACACAGAATGGTGCTCAAGCGCTTTCGTCTAATGACATCCTCAAGAACACTGAAGTACATAAAGAGTTACAGCCTATATATAGGTTACAGAAAAAAAAAATAAAATAAAAAAAAAAATATATATACAATAAACGAAAAAATTAAAAATTAAAGGATTGTGGGAGGAGCATACAAATTTGTAAGGAAAAACTATCGATTTTTAGCACAAGATCAAATGAATTGTTTCCAACCAGTTATTAAAAAAAAAAAAACGATTTTTAGCACAAGATCAAATGAATTGTTTCCAACCAATGTATAAAAAAAAATACAAATTTATACTGGAAATCTGCCCGGGTTTTAGCACACCCCATTATCCAACTTACAAATAACTTCAACATAAGCAAAGGTCTTTTTCAACTCGATCCTGTTGTTTTGAATTCCTTCAGAACAGATTTAGATAAGAAGGGTAGAACGCTAAATCTTTGGTAAACTTGTATGCTACTCTAATAACTTTTATTTTTCAATTTATTTTTATATACATCAAACCTTAAACGGGCAGAGTACTAATACCCGGGCAGATTTCCAGTATAAATTTGTATTTTTTTTTATAACATTGGTTGGAAACAATTCATTTGATCTTGTGCTAAAAATCGGTAGTTTTTTTTTTTTTTTATCTCTAACCTTGGTTGGAAACAATTCATTTGATCTTGTGCTAAAAATCGAGTTTTTCCTTACAAATTTGTATGCTCCTCCCACAATCCTTTAATTTATAATTTTTCCGTTTATTGTATATATATATATATATATATATATATATATATATATATATATATATATATGTTTTTTTTATTTATTGATTTTTTTTCTGTAACCTATATATAGGCTGTAACTCTTTATGTACTTCAGTGTTCCTGAGGATGTCATTAGACGAAAGCGCTTGAGCACCATTCTGTGTTTCCTTTCCTTCGTGGTTTTATTCATCATAAATATTTTTCACGTGTTACTTTCGTGAAATAATTTTCATATATATATATATATACAGGTCGTCCGATAAGTGAGTAGCGATTCGGGAACAATTTATAAATAAAAGATAAAGGATAATAAAAATTTTATTAGAAGGAATTTTATTATTAGTAAACTTACAATTAATTCGATAATTAATTGTCATAGGGATCAACCTGATCGCCATTTACACGAACAGCAAGCTGTATGCGTCTCCATGTCCTGTCTGACATTTTTTGTAAAAGTTCTTTATCCTCGTTAATGTCACTTAACACAACTTCTGCGATTTTTGTCAGATCAGATTCACTTTGATTTTCACGGCCATTAATCTGCATCTTGAGGATTCCCCAAAGGGTATTATCCGGGGTAGTCAAGTCCGGACTCCGCGGAGGCCAAGGTACAGGACCATACTTTCCGATCCATCTGCCAGGAAAATTTCTGTCTAGGAACTCATGCGCAGCGAAAGCGGTGTGTCCTGGAGCACCATCTTGCTGAAAAATAGGGTTGCGAATATTCGTATTTCTTAAAGCGGGTAGAAATCTGTTCTCCAACATGTCGGTATAACTTCCTGAAGTAATTCGACCAGTGCACACAAATGGACCAATTAAACAATGCGCTGATATTGCACACTATCATGATTCGAGGGGGATACTGTTTTATTTGATCATAATAATGAGGATTTTCTTTCGACCAAAAAAACGAAAATTTGCTCTTGCCATCGCCATAAAGGGCACATTCATCACTGAAGAACGTACGATCTCTCTCGGCTTTTCTTGGAAAAGCTTCAAGAATTTGTTGACAAGCATTAACTCTGACAATTTTATCTTGTGGCGATAAAAACTGAACGGAGGTTGGGCGGAAAGCTTTAAAATGCAAGTTTTTTCATCAAATCATGCAGTGTTGATTTCGGATCATTTAATGCAGATGCACGCCTACGAATACTTTTGGTTGGCGATTGTCGAATTGACACTTGAACATCATCTTCCAATCTTGCTCTTGATTTGGGGCGACCACGGCGTTTTTTGTCAATTATCATCCCAGTTGTGAATAATTTGTGTTCCCATTTTCTAATAATTTCGCCCTTTGGTGGCACATCATTAAATCTTTGTTCAAACCTTTCGCTTACTACCTTCATGCAATGCTTGGTTTTTCCAGATTCATGCCACCATGTTGCTGCTAATATCCGTGCTTCATATGTGTAGGGACTTTGATCACAAATTTTATCAACACGTGCGTCTACCTCAGCCATTGCAACGCCAATAATTAGAAATAATAAAAATAAAACAATGAAAAACCAGAACAAACAGGAATAAACATGAATTACTGCAAAATTAAAAATTTGGATTTCATGTGAAGCTAGCTTAATTGAAAAAAGCAAGACATTTATTAGATATCAAAGATATTAGTACACTATGCTAACTGACATAGAATCGCCACTCACTTATCGGACGACCTGTATATATATACTGTATATATATATATATATATATATATATATATATATATAGAGGGTGTCCCATAAGTCCGGCATCATAGGAGAAATTAATATTTTTCTATTTCTACAAACCATAATTCATATTTTTCTCTTTCTACAGGCCATAATGTCTGTGAGCAAGGAAGAACGAATCCAGATAATTCTACTCATAGGAAATCTGAGTCAAAGAGAGGCCGCTGCTGAATTTAACAGACTGCATCCAGACCGCGAGCCAATAACACAGAGTTGTGTTAGCAGACTTGTTGCAAAGTTTAAGGAAACAGGATCCATAGAAGATAAACCACGCAGTGGACCTTCAAGGAGGTCCACTGACGATGATACAGCGACTGCTATCCTGGAACGAAGAAGGAAATTTCCCAACATGGTTCCAGCAAGAGAGCGCTCCTGCACATTACAGCACCCAAGTAAGGGAATACCTGTACCAACAATTCCCTGGTCATTGGATAGGACGTCGAGGGCCTGTGGAATGGCAAGCTAGAAGCCCGGATCTCACGCCACTAGATTTTTATCTCTGGGGCCACGTGAAAGCGCTGGTGTACGCAGAGAAAATTAGGAGTGTTGAACATTTGCGGTAGCGCATTACTGGGGCATGTAACACCATTACTCCTGACATCATTCACCGTATGCTTGCTGACTGGGTATCATGTCTGAATTTGTGTATTGAAAATAATGGTGGACATATTAAGCACGTTCTGTAAATAAAAGCTTTTGTTTTGCCTTTTTTATTATTTTTCCTATGATGCCGGACTTATGGAACACCCTGTATATATATATATATATATATATATATATATATATATATATATATATATATATATATGCAAAAATAACTGCAATGACCACGCAGTATATAAATGAATAGAAACGACATAAGTATTAAGGAACGTTTCTGCACACGAGGAGGAGAGATAACGAAATAATGAAAAATGAGGCGAACCGCCTGGGAATCGAACCCAGGGCCTTCCAATTGCCGGTCGGACGCTCTACCATTATGCTACGGACCTCACTCAATCACAAATCGAAATTCTCCCAAATAGGGCAGAAACCAATGCCCTCAGAGAGCACCCTCGCAAATCGTGAATATGCGCAAATAACTGCAATGACCACGCAGTATATAAATGAATAGAAACGACATAAGTATTAAGGAACGTTTCTGCACACGAGGAGGAGAGATAACGAAATAATGAAAAATGAGGCGAACCGCCTGGGAATCGAACCCAGGGCCTTCCAATTGCCGGTCGGACGCTCTACCATTATGCTACGGACCTCACTCAATCACAAATCGAAATTCTCCCAAATAGGGCAGAAACCAATGCCCTGAACAATTGAAGCACAAACGACTCGAGCAGCATCGTCTGTAGCATGTAAACAGCCTATTGTTTAAGGGTACACATCATGTAACTAACTAATTACTCTTACGTAAAAAACTCTTGAAATGATTGTCGCGTTAGTTTTTATTTTTTCTATTTTTATTTTAAAACCCTGATGAGATTTTATTTTAAAATAATTATCTCTCTTTATCCTGAGAAAATAATAAAATAATAATAATAATAATAATAATAATAATAATAATAATAATAACAATAATAATAAAGCGTAGCTTGCTCCAATATTTTTCTTTTTCTTTTAGGGACGATCTGGTTGTGTTATACGAAGGTGCGCCCCGAAACACAGAATATGTGTTAATCGAAGAAACGATGTAAGTTTTTATTTTTCTTGTGTGTGTGTGTGGTGTGTGTGTGTGTGTGTCGGGTAAGAATAAACTAGGTATTTTCAGCATTTTATTAAATAATAAACTATGGGGAACGTTTTAAGTATATTTATAAATTAATACATAATTTCGCTTATTGTTTTCACCAGATTTTTACATAAAATTTCCTTCATTGTCTCTCGCACATATACAAATAAGAGTGACAAAATGTCGTTTTATACATTATATATATATATATATATATATATATATATATATAAATATATATATATATATATATATATATATATACATATATACACACACATTCAACTGCAAAGAACACGCAGTATAAATAACGTAAAGAACGACGCTTGTATAGGAGATATTCCGCGCAAGACGAGAGAGAGAGAACGAAACAAATGAAAAAATGAGGTAAAGTGTAATGGTATCGCATCTGACCGGCAATCGGAAGATCCCGGGTTCGATTCCGGGTGGTTACCTCATTTTTTCATTTGTTTCGTTCTCTCTCTCTCGTCTTGCGCGGAATATCTCCTATACAAGCATCGTTTTTTACGATATATAATAATATATATATATATATATATATATATATATATATATAGGGTGAACCAAGTGTAGGTGGACAGTAAATGATAACGTTTATTTTGAGAATACATATTTAATTTTTTATATACTATAATACAAAATAAAATTTAAATAAATTTAGTTATAATATTTAATATAATAAAACACAAACACCATAGTTATAATGAACACCATAGTTATAATATAATATAACACAAACCGTATTCAACCTACTGTCCACCTACTTTTGGTTCACCGTGTATATATACATATACCGGGTGTCCGAGAATTATCTGTACAATTTTTGGCTGTTATTAAAAGTCAACCATGAAGTGTAGAAATTCCAGTGTTGTCCCATTTTACAGAGAATCTCATTAAGTTTTTTCTGATACCACGTTTTGACAAGTTTTTTAGAAATGTACGCGGGTGACAGACATTGATGATTTAAAAGCAAGAATCACAGCTGCTATTGAGCGAATTGATGTGGATATGCTGCAGCGAACATGGCAACATTTGGAGTATCGATTGGATGTTTTGCGAATCACTAATGGTGCACATATCGAATGTTTGTAAAAACGTTACTTTAATAAAAGAAACTTTTGAAAATACAGATTCTAAATAATCTGTTTAAGAATTTTACGTGTGTTATCAAGAATTTTATTAAAAGATGAAATTGTACAGATAATGTTCGGACACACTGGAATTTCTAAAAAACTTGTCAAAACTTGGTATCAGAAAAAAACTTAATGAGATTCTCTGTAAAATGGGACAACACTGGAATTTCTACACTTCATGGTTGACTTTTAATAACAGCCAAAAATTGTACAGATAATTCTCGGACACCCTGTATAATATATATATATATATATATATATATATATATATGTAAAAATGAACAATGAATAAATAATCCATATTCATTTTTACATGAGGAGCCAAAGTCGCGTGATGCGATTTTGGATAAAAAATTTATTTGTTGCTTTCTATTTTTGTTTGTGTCACAACCCTACGATCTACCATTTCTATGATTTAGTCGTATCCATTTTCCATTTTTCATTTGTTGTAGTTGATTGTGGTTGTCTTGCATCTCACCCTCGTCCCTAGATTATGCATGCACATTGCATATAACAGGATTGGAACCCGTAATTGTGCTTCTTAGTCCTTGATACCCACTCTTTGTCTTTAATTCGTTTCTTTTAGGTCCTCCCAAATAATGACTTACAGTTACACTGTACGTATGACATAGTTTGAATGGCTGTGACGTCATAAAGTAGCTTAATTCCCTTCACATTTTCCCTTCATTAATTTCCCTTCATCATATCTCTAGTATTCAATGTATAAAAATTCTTTAACTTAATAGTAAAAACTGTGCACTCTATAAGTATAAATATAACTATTATTCGACCATATTCCCCCCCCCCCCATACGTCCATATATTATCTTGACCATTGTCCTATATCAGTTTTATTAAATATTCATTTTGCTCGTGTCAGTCTATGAAATGCAAAACTTTATGCATTTGTTCGAAATCATCCAAATATGTTCTCGTGTATTATTTTTTTTTAATTTTTTTTACTTTTTATTTTTAATTATTTCGCCTCCCGCAATGAACTCGAAAATGCTGAGGCAAGTGATCAAATTCCGCTCATCGCAGCATAAATCGAACATCTGAAAACGAAAGACCACTTGTCCCTCTGATTTCAGATTTCTAACTTATAATCATGTGTGTCATGTTGTGTATAAATTATCTCGTATGTGCCCATGTACTTTGTGTTGTACTAATAACCTTATATAATAATTATATATACTAACCATATATAAATATAAAAATACTAAGAATTGTAAACGACGTAATGTACTTTAAATTAAATTGTAATTAACGCTATATATATATATATATATATATATAGTATACTAGAACGCCCGCTGTGCCTTCGCAGCAAAAGCCTCCTATGCACAACCTACGGGGTAGGGACTGAAAGGCCCAGCTGTGCTACTGAAACCTTTCCTGGTTCTCTTTAATGTGTATACTAAATTTGTGCAGATTACACTAGCCGTTTGGGCGTGTATAGTTAAACTTAAAACATCATCCCACATCATTATCATCCCTGACACACACACACACACACACACACACACAGACACACACACATATATATATATGTAAAGAACGACGCTTGTATAGAAGAACGTTCCGCACAAGATGAGGAGGGAGAACGAACAAATGAAAAATGAGGTAACTACCCGAGAATCGAACCCGGGATATTCCGATTGCCGGTCAGATATGCTAACCACTACACCATGGGCCTCGATTAATCAGAAGTCGTAATTCTCCTACATACGAGCAGAAACCAATGCCCTGAGGGGGCACCTCCCGCATGCCGCACATATATACATTTTAACTGCAAACAACACACAGTATAATTAATGTAAAGAACGACGCTTGTATAGAAGAACGTTCCGCACAAGATGAGGAGGGAGAACGAACAAATGAAAAATGAGGTAACCACCCGGGAATCATTTGTTCGTTCTCCCTCCTCATCTTGTGCGGACCGTTCTTCTATACAAGCGTCGTTCTTTACATTAATTATAATGTGTGTTGTTTGCAGTTAAAATGTGTGTATATATATATATATATATATATATATATATATATATATATATATATCATCGATGCTTTCATAGTTTAAGTGGAAGTATGAAGAGTTAAACATCTTTTCACATAGAGTACCAAGTACCATTCCTCCCCAATACGCCCATTTCAGGGTACGAACAGCTCGCAGCATCATTGCAAAGTAAATAGAGGGTCAAATTACTGACGAGGCTTTCGTACGTGGTTCATCACCACTGAAGGCAACAATGTTCTGTGTTAGTTTAGTCCAAAGAACATCTTATGCGTATTGCATTAATTGCAATTTTCGTTAGTTTGTACTGCAAACACCCCCAGTTACTATCAGTCTTGGTGCATGATTCCTCAGGAACAAGATGCACCGCAAGTTTGTGTTTCCTCCACAATAAAGGACAAATTTACCTGTATCAATCACAGTCACAAACTGGACCAAAATCCACGAGTATCCGCAATCGCAAGCCGTCCGTATATTCCTGCATTTTGTTTAGAATAATATTTTTTTATATACGAGGGTGGGCTGAAAAGTAGTGCCTCCACTCAAATAAATTTTAAACGGGTTGAAGGATATTATCGAAACAAAAGCAGATATGTACCTTAGAGTTTATTCTTTAAAATTAGACATTTACTTTTCTATAAAATCACCCTCTACCTCGATACATTTACGCCACCGATAAATGAGTTTTTCAAATCCATCCTGGTAAAACTTGGAGCTTTGACTACGAAACCAAAATTTCACAGCTGCCTTAACTTCTTCGTCAGGCTCGTGGCGATTTCCACGGAGATGTTCTTTAAGTTTAGGAAAGGGGTGAAAATCGCATGGGCTAAATCGGGGCTATATGGTGAATGCGGCAAGACGGTGAATTGCAGATCCTCAATTGCTTCTCGCATTTGAACACTGGTGTGAAGCCATGCGTTGTCATGGTGAACAATGACTGCGTTTCTGTGGGTGCGAACCCTCCTGATCCGTTTTTTCAACTTCTTCAGAGTTTCAGTATAACGTGCGGAGTTGATTGCTGTCCCTCTTTCCGTAAAGTCTTCGAGAACAACACCATTGATATCCCAAAAAACAGTCGTCATCACTTTTCCAGCCAATTTTTTAACTTTGAATTTTTTTGGTTGCGATGAATTTTTGTGCCGATATTTCAAGTATTGCCGTTTATTTTCAGGGTCATAATAGTGGACCCACGTCTCGTCTCCTGTCACAGTGCTGTGCAGAAATTCATCTTCATTTTCGAAGCGCTGCAGATTTTCTTGGCAAATGCGTAGTCTCTCAGTTTTCATCACGGCAGTGAGCATGCGAGGCACCTATCTGGCGCAGACCTTTCGGTAATCGAGAATACTGATAATGTGTCCCGCTCGCTCTTTGTAGATATCGAGCATTGCATTGCAGCTTTGTTTAATGCGGCGATTTCTACGAATCAGTTCGTCAACGTAGTTCCAATGAGATTCGTCGGTTGCTGTCACAAGTCTTCCACTTCGTGGTTTGTCTCGCAAATATTCTTGCTCTGCTTCTCCTTCTTTATACTGCCTCGCCCAACGTCGAACGGTACTCACATCAACACACTGTTTGCCGTACACAGCTTGCATTCGCCGATGAATGTCTATGGGAGCAACACTTTCCGCGGTCAAAAATTCAATTACGGCACGTTCGAACGTCTTTACTTCTTTCCATTGTAATCGATACTGAACCAACGTGTGAAATGAGTGTAGGCTATATTAGGCTATAACACAAAACCGGTTTTATCTGGCTAACTCTACACAATCTGGAATGGAGTGGAGATATCAAGTTACAACACCAAACTGGTTTTATCTGGCTACCTCTACATAATCCAGAATTATTCAAGTGGAGGCATTACTTTTCAGCCCACCCTCGTATATCTGTAGACTCAACACGGAAAAATTTGTATTTGTAAACTCCAACGAAATAGAATTTTAAGAAGACTACGTCGTACGGTAGAATAACCTCCAAAAAACCAAACCCAGAATAAAATTGGAACTTTTAATACCTAACATTTTTCCTTGTTTTGTAGTTATGATTTCAATATTTCTCCAGGTTACCTCTTTATAATCCAGTTTAGTCTTTCCGTTCTTATTTCTGCAAGTATCATTGAGTTTTCCCACCACTATTTTTTTTATTACCGTTACTATCATAAACATTATTAATATCCTTACAGATCCTTATGTGTATATATATATATATATATATATATATATATATATATATATATATACAGGGTGGGCGGAAAGTAGCTCCCTATTTGGATTGGTAAAAAAATACGTATATTATCCATTTATTTCAGAAGAAATAATATAAAAAGGTAGGCATACATGGTAGGTTTTCTCTAAAATTCAATGTGGGCTCCAACTCTTTCCACCAGCTTCTGGAGCCGCCCAGGAATGGCGTCCACTGACTTTAGCAGGAACTCCGGCGGGATGGAGGACATGACTTCCCGAATTCGGTCCTCCAGTTCTTCCAATGTCCTCGGTTTGGTGCGGTAGACTTCTTCCTTTACCCACCCCCAAAGAAAGAAGTCGCACGGTGTCAAGTCGGGGCTCCTGGCTGGCCATTGATGTGGACCACGACGACCCATCCAACGCCCAGGGAAGTGGGCATCCAGCCACTCACGGACAACAAGAGCGAAGTGCGGAGGGGCGCCATCTTGCATAAATATCAGATCGTCGATGTTCTCCCATGTGCTGACAACCGGCCAGACCTCGTTTCGCAACATAGCAAGGTACCGCTCAGCATTCATGGTGTTGCGCAGAAGGAACGGGCCCACAACCTGATCTGAGGTCATACCACACCACACCGTTACACTGAACCGATTCTGCCGTTTTTCAGCGGTAACCGTGCGACTTCTTTCTCTTGGGGGGGGTAAAGGAAGAAGTCTACCGCACCAAACCGAGGACATTGGAAGAACTGGAGGACCGAATTCGGGAAGTCATGTCCTCCATCCCGCCGGAGTTCCTGCTAAAGTCAGTGGACGCCATTCCTGGGCGGCTCCAGAAGCTGGTGGAAAGAGTTGGAGCCCACATTGAATTTTATAGAAAACCTACCATGTATGCCTACCTTTTCATATTATTTCTTCTGAAATAAATGGATAATATACGTATTTTTTTACCAATCCAAAATAGGGAGCTACTTTCCGCCCACCCTGTATATATATATATAATTTATTTATATATATTATTTTTTTTAACTGCAAACGACACACAGTGTGTGTGTATAATGTAAAGAACGACGCTTAGAAGAATGTCCGCACAAGAGGAGAGGAGAGAACGAGCAATGAAAAATGAGGCACCGCCCAGGAATCGAACCCGGGATTATCCGATTGCCGGTCAGATATGCTAACCATTACACCAAAGGCCTCCACGATTCAAACCTCGTAGTTCTTCTACGTACAGTGCTTACAAGAAGTCTCGCGCCTCTGTCTCGTCCCAAGCTAGTCTGTTAGGTATAAAATGGGCGGTCCTTATGGCAGCGGAGGTGTGTTCGGATTGGTGCACATAATTGCTCTAACCCCATCAATGACGTCCACATTATCATTGTGTTGATCACTCTATCTATTTATATAGAGAGACACTGTATATATATATATATATATATATATATATATATATATATATATATATATAGAGTATGCAGGGGATAACGTGTCTCAGTCCCAGCTATGGTAATTGTCTTACAATTAACAGACCCAAGTGCAAGTTACGTTAACACCTCCACATAAACTACCCTGGACTAAAATAACATACGTGAAGCCCTTACCCACAAACCATTTAAAAGGTGTGATTTAAAAGCGCGCGCTCTCTCTCTCTCTCTCTCTCTCTCTCTCTTCCGCTCTACTCCAAATCCTTTTCTCTTAGTGACCTCTTAATACAAACTAATCTATCATATTTTGCGACTTTTTAACTCTGGTAGGATTCAATTCCATTCCTATAGTGTAAGAGATACTTAAATTCATGTGTGTATTATGCCATATGATGTGCGTAATACATAATCATTTTTAAATAGTTGGAGCGTTCAAGGTCATCTGTAATAATATATAGACTACCTCTCAAGCCCACTCTCAACACTTAGATTCCCCTAAGACACAGGCGTCTTCAAGTAACATGAATGCGTAGAGATCTAAGGTGTTGGAGTCCATATTATATAATTTATGTGCTAGGTTTAAGAACGCTGGCATTGAAGGATGGAAGGAAGAGACAGTAAAAGCGATAATAGGTTTAATGAAGGAAGTGGAATGAGGATGGAGGTAAGCGTTGCTATGTCGAAGGAAACGAGGTTGGGTGGGGAATTACGAAGGGAGGAGGAAATGCTAAACACAAACTCAAATATTTATTTTAATGCCCTAGACCTAAAAAGACAAAGAGCAAAATACCTTAAACTAACAATGAATTGAGAGAAACAGAAGAGTCTGGTCTTAGACGCACTGATGGGTTTAACGTATGTGGCTAGAGGCCGCCACTCAGAATTACCACTACTACCTAAGTCATAATAAGGTTATTTACTATGACAGAGTAGTCATGAGTAGTTATGGAAATAAAATATGATTATACTGTTGATGGCTGACTATATTCAGTTGGGATATAAACTATTGCTGACAATCTTTGGATCCTTGGGTTTTAAGACGAATTTTTTATGCATATGTTCAACAAAATAGGAAATTGGCTGATTATTATTACTATTCGAAGGGTTGGTACCCTTCACAACCGAAGTCAATTTCAGAAGGGGTGCATGGTATCCTCATTTCCTTTATCGTCCCAGCACGCTTCACATAAGCCATTTACACAAAGATGGAAAGGCCGTCTGTGCACCACGAGACGACCCAGGCAATGCGGGGAGCAATGGTGACATTGCATGAATATGGTGTGCCAATAAGAGAAATGTCAAGACGACTAAACGTTCATCGAAGCACTGTGGAACGGTGGATTCATCGGTATGAAGCAGGAAAACTCAATCGCTACTTTGCCGAGGTCTGGTCCTCCGCGTTCAACATCTCAAGAGGAAGATGCTGCGATTGTTAATCATGCCAGAGGGCATCCGTTTGTTCCAGCGACGCATATTTACAGACACCTGAACCTTCGTTGTAGCGCAAATACAGTGAACAACAGACTTCACGAGGCAGGGTATTTTTCTCGCCGTCCAGCTATAAAACCTGCATTGACGATTGAGCATAAAGAGGCGCGGATGGGATTTGCCTTGCAATACTTGCCGCAGGACGAAGAATTCTGGAGAAAAGTTGTGTACTGTGACGACAAAAACGTTTTCAACAGATAGTCATGGTTCCCTGCATTGTTGGAGGCAGCGCGGAAAACGCTATGAAGAAGGAAATGTTTTCCAGAGCAAACGTAGTGGTCACATCAATCTCGGTGTGTGGGCTGGATGTCTGGCTATGGTGTCGGAGCAATATTGCCAGATACTGGAAGAAGTGCTGCTACCCAGTGTTCGTGCGTATCTGGTTCCAGCACCGGAACCATTTTACTTAAAGGAAGATAACAGTCCCATTCATAGGAGTAACGTTGTGAGAGCGTGGTACGAAGATCACCCAGAGATTATTAATATAATTCTGCCACCACGTTCTCCTGATTTGAATCCGATTGAAAACATTTGGGCAATAATGATTAACGAATGGGAGCAACGCAATGAAAGAACATTTGAAGCACTTTTAGCTCACATGAGGAATAGTTGGGAGAGCTTACGCCGAACACCAAACATTCCCTACAATCTGGCCTCTTCTATGCCGCAACGATTGCAAGAAATTATTGATGCTGGAGGAAGCTACACGAAATACTGATGTTAAAGCCGTGACGTAAATGTGTATCGAATATATATTTATGTTAATATAGAATTTTATTATATTTTTATGTTTGACATCTATAAAAGTATATATTGTGACCATGAAAGAACTTTACTTATCCTTAGTTAGAATCTTTTCTTGCAATGTCTACGCTCGTGGAGATGATAATATATGCATTGTTGAAACAAACTATGAGAAGGTAATAGTTTTAGGAAAAAAATAAAAACTGGCAACATCGAGGTCATCACATGTTTATGGGAATTGTCATATGATATGCTACCAATAAACTCTTATATACTACTATATACAGTATACTATATTACGTAATAATTACAATGAACAAATCAAATGCAAATTTCTCTGATTCACGGCCCACCAGTCTTGCTTTAGACTAATGACTTTCATAAGATGGAATAGGTTTAACATAGTTCGTTTAATAGATTACCACTTAAAACAATGGATAAACTATCTATTAGTGAGACGACCGTGACTTCCTCGAAATGCGAGCGCGTGAGAGGTTCACTGAGCAAATAATTTAGACCTGCGTCAAAATAACTTAGGTATCATGCCATGATTTCGGATATTTGCCGAATTAGTCGTTCTCTATAGTCTACAGTATAAATTGAGACGGTATAATGTAATGCCCAGTTAGTATTATGATGACTAGGATTGCTCCATAACCATCCCAACATCCCGAAACTTGCTCCATTCTGCTTCTTAATCATTTGTATTTTAAACACTAAAATGTAGCAGAAATGACGTAATAATGGACGTTATTGATTGTGTTAGAGTAGTTATGTGCACCAATCCGAACACACCTCCGCTGCCATAAGGACCGCCTATTTTATACCAAACAGACTAGCTTGGGACGAAACAGAAGCGTGAGACTTCTTGTAAGCACTGTACCTCAAATGCCCTTTGAGGGGGGCACCTTCTCACGCCGTTTTCTCCTCTCCTCTTGTGCCGACACTCTTCTAATAATCGTCGTTCTTTACATTATATATACTGTGTGTTGTTTGCAGTTAAAATGTATATATACAGTATACAGCATGAGAAGGTGCCCCCTCAAAGGACACTTGATTCCGCTCGTAGGTACGTGAGAGGATTACGAGGTTTGAATCGTGGAAGTCTTTGGTGTAATGGTTAGCATATCTGACCGGCAATCGGATGATCTCGGGTTCGATTCCCGGGAGGTACCTCATTTTTCATTGCTCGTTTTCTCCTCTCCTCTTGTGCGGACACTCTTCTAACAAGCGTCGTTCTTTACATATATATATATATATATATATATATACTGTGTCCCCCCAAAATGGGGCCATCCTTTACCCCGACCCAATAAACCCAAAATTCCAAGGCTAACTAAATGAAACAGAACTCATATTAAACCGCCCTAAACATCCTCGAAGCTATTATAATTAATTAATTACTAAATTAAGAAGTCTTGCTGAGAAGGACGTCCGGTAGCTCAGTGATTACGCTGGCAGACTCCGAATGGTGTGGCGTTGGTTTGCTCCCGATTGGCAGCTCTGGTTCAGGTGACCCTTGAAGAACACCCGCCCTGACGTCGGGGGTGAAGGTTCTTGGATGTCTTGCTGAGAAATCTGTGTTAGGCAATTTCAACCATTTCAACAGAAGGTTATTCAAATTTTTGTATTTTTGTATCCCCAAAAGAAATATACCGAGCGTTTTCTTCATTTTGAAGTAGTGGGGTCTAGAGATCCATAGCGGGGAATTTAAGAGAGAAATTTAAGTGAGGAAAAGGCCTGCGCCTTTTCCTCACGAGTGTAACTCACTTTTATATTAGTCGTTGCGTTATTCTACCTGCAACAAAAAAAAGGTCCCAAAACAAAACATCAATTTGAACATTTGTTTTAGTTCTAATGTATTACTTTTGTAAATTTAATTTAAAATAATTTTTTCTATGAGACCGGACTTATGGGACACCCTATATATTTAAAAATGTTTTATTTTACAGTTTATAGTCTCTCTTTTCGTGAAGTTTCACACTTATTAATAAATTTATTTATACATTTCTCCTATTTTATTGTATGTATTTCACTTATATGATACAGGGTATTCAAAAAGAAACGCACCCATTGGAGAATGCATATATCTTTGTAACTTAACTCTTTTCTTTCTGTTTCGGGTTGTGTTTCTTTTAGACCACCCTGTATAATGTCAGTTTTAAAATTCATTATAAGCGTTGTAGTGAAAAAAGCAGAAAATATTTTCTGAAGAATTTATAAATTTTTAACATATTAGTTTTACTCTATCGACACAATTAAAACCTTTTATTCAATAAGTTTTTCCAGCTTTGTAAACATATATTTCCTTTTTATTTTCTTTTTGCAAATTTGAATAGAATAAACAGGTTCATGGGGTTACAGTAGCGTTTCAAACAAAGCAAATTTAAAACTTTACCTTTTAAAAGTTTTACTACGTGAAAGATACGAATTATACATATACCAGTAGCATGGGCGCAAAAAGGGAGAGTATAATTGCAATGTTGCAAATGTTGATCAATGTTGCAACGGGGAAGGGAGGATGTTGAAAAGGGGGAGGGAGTTGTTGAAAAGGGGATGGGGATGTTGAAAAGGGGGAGGTGTCTTGTAACAAGGGGGAGGGGTTATCACCGAAGTTGTAATAAAGGGGGAGCTTTGTGGGGGAGAAGGGAGGATGACCTCCCCCCAAAGGAATAACCTTAACCTAAGAGAGAGAGAGAGAGAGAGAGAGAGAGAGAGAGAGAGAGAGAGAGAGAGAGAGAGGAGGAGGAGAGTCTTTGGGGGAGAAGTTGGGATGTCCTCACCCTCCAAAGGCTTTTCCCATTAGTAGTAGAACTAGAATATGGAATGTATAAAATTAACAATATTTTGTTAAAATGTCTTTCGGTTTCAATCAATGCTTGTTAACCATGTGCTAATCTCTTTATATTTCTCTGTTCCGTGGTACATATGTATATATTTTCGTCACTCGCCTTCTCCATTCCCCGACAAGGTGTACTGCTGAATACACGAAAGGACTTGGAATCATTTCTTCTTTTTCCTTGTGGGTTTGCATCATTCATTCATTTCATGTGTTTAAGTGTGAAATTCATCGTAAAGAAATGTAAGTTCGGTTAGGCTCAGTTAAGTTACGTTAGGAATTAGACATTTCCTTAAGATAATATTGGTATGTCTACGATATTTGATCCCTGTACCTTTGCTCCTTCCACAATGATCTCACATCCACTGTATGTTGGGGTCCTCAACAATGACCTCTTTTGTCTCTCGAACCTGCTTCTCTTTCCTCTTTGTTGTATTTTCGGGGCGTCTTTCCACAATTTCCAGCGTCTTCTCCTCTAAGGTCATTCGCATCTCTTCCGTTGACTTGGCCACGAAGAAGGATTTCCAGTCTATTACTTCCATGCTGGATGCAACATCTTCCCAGTTTATAGCTTTGGAGTGAAAATTAAAAATTTCGAATTTGCTTCTTTCTGTTGTTCGTGTTTTTTCCTTTCTTGTTGTTTTTATATTGGTTGTTATTTCAATAATGTTTTGAACCGATATTATAGTTGAGGGTATTTCTACATTATCAATTAGGTTGCTGTTGTTTGTGAACACCAAATCTATGCAGTTGTTTTTTCTTGTGTTTTCTGTTATTTCTTGTGTTAACATAAATTCATCAGCCACAGCTATTAGCATTATATATATATCAATCTGGAGAAGTTACGCTAATGTTACACATCGAATTCAGTGTTACAAAAACGTTTCGTTCAAAGGCCTAACTGACATACAACTTATATGTAAAATTTTTAGCAGTAATAGGATTTCACTCAAGAATTGATTACTATAAAAGTGGGATTTGTAAGAGAAGACCTACTCTCTCCTTCACTACCTCAATACCCCCTCTAAAGAAACTTAACTCCTGTCATTTGAGAATAAAGTTATCACAGTAAGAATTCATTTCTACGTCCTATCCTTTAAAAGGCAACATTAATAAATATGACTGAAAACCTTAAGGACCACAGAGTGAAGAGCATTTAGATAACAGCTCGAAAAAGGAAGAACTATCAAACCTCAAATAAGTAATTGGTTTTAATACATAACAAAAAGCAAGTTTAAAGTTAGCTAAACATTATGTAAGCTTAAGTTTTAAACTGACTTAATATCACTTTTGAAGAAAACTTACGCCTATATTTATCTATGAACAGAGAAGTGCGTAAAACATTGAAATCATAGTATCAAAATTATGAGTTTTTGTAAGTTTAACGCTTAAACTTTACCCTTGGTACTATTGCGCCTCAGTACTCCAGGAATTCCTAGCGTAACTTTTATAATGGGTTATCTCGCGCTTATTCTTTCTCCCAGAAATTAACAGGTGGTAAAATATTAATAAATTCATTCATTTGAATTATCTGTCCTAAGCTCCGCCCTGTATGATCGATCAATGGTCACGTGACTCCTGCTACTACCTGGGCATATCTCTACCCCCGCGTGCTCAGTTGACCACTGCAAGTCCTGGATCTCAGACGTGTATTTGAAGAAATCTCACGAAGAAAAATAGTGATGGCTACCTTTAATATTGCGTGCTCGAGTTTTATGAAGTGGTATTCGGTAAAGTGTGAACATGTGGTGAACACTGAAAGTCTCCCTATTCCATCCTCCTTTGATACTTTTAAGGCTACATTGAACCGTTCGAAGCTTGAGAAACAAGAGGTTCAAACACTTTACGGCTATTCTGTCGAGAACATTGCAGGATTTCGTGGTACAAACGATGTAATGGACTATGTTGTAGGACTAAACTGTATAAAGCTTACATATACCGTGAAGTGGAAGAAACAGCAAGTGCAGAAGAGAAGCAACGGTTATGGTTAGTGAGTCTTGTTGATGAGTGGATGTGACAAGCGGTATTATGTCATACTGCATCATACCGAGTACTCGTACCCTGCGGCTGAGAATGTAAATCTTGTCATAATGGAGAATCTGAAGTATTTTTACCACTACATTAATATATATAATGACGAGGTTTGTAGCGAGGTTGTGGCTAAAGGCCTGCGTGAGTTTTTAATAGAATTTAGAGACGAGTATCGTTTGCTAAGGAAAAAGGAAAAATATGGGCACATGTTTCTCTCAAATAGTGCGGCCGAGTGTGAATAAAATGTGTTTATTTCGTGAAAATGCAAGAAAATGTCTAGTTAGATTGGTAGATAAATGGGTACCCTGGGTATCCTAGTGGTTAAGACGCTTGGTGCTGATCGGGAGGTTGAGAGATCGAGTTCGGACGATGAATTTGTAGTTTCTGACTGCCCGTGCCAGAGCGTAGTTCGGATTCAACGTTAAACTGTAGGTCTAAGGTGGAGTGACAAGCTTAACCTTAGTCAAAATGAACAATTCGGGGTGAAGGAAAACCAAGGTAACCATGGTACAGTTAACTATTATTACAACTGTATAACTACATTTGCACCACCCTAATTTTTTATATATTTCATGAAATTATATATATATATATATATATATATATATATATAATAGCGCCTCTCTCACCGGATTCGGGCAAGGTCAGGATGGTACTCGAGAGAGGGTATTACTTAGCACTCCTGGATGCAGAAATAGTTTACTCTTCGTATTCCTACAATCGAGGAGTACTGTGTGAGCTCGTGATTTTCTTTTTCCTAGTTATCAAAGTCCAACGGCTTACACGATTTTTAATTTGAATATAGGCGAGATAAATATAATTGATTAGCGTGAATCAAATGTTTCTTTTATACAGAACAAAGAGTTAATAATAATAATAATAATAATAATAATAATAATAATAAAAATTTCATAATTATAATATGGTTACTTTTTCTTCATTGTAAGATATGAAATAAGCCAGAGACCCCTCTAACACACCCTTGTCCGTTCTGGGTCCCCAAGCTTATATGAATCAATTCTAAGCTACTGATGTTTCTCTAAACAGTCAGACTTAAATTGAAACCCCATAAATCTTCCAATTTCCAAAAGCAATTCCCGTGAACGGACCAAAACCCTTCCAGCCCGGAGACCCTCTCCAGGGATCTGCCTTAAGGGCGCTGATCCCCTTCTTATATAGTCAAAGGAACGGAATCTGGCTACGCCATCACGCAAACGGTTGACGTCACCTGAGAGCCAAAGCTGTGCGCGCTACTCATGAAAACTAGCGCCGCTAGCGCTAGCGCTAGTGAGGCAAAATAATAGCGGCGTTAGCGCTAACGCTAGTCATTTCAAAATTTAGCGACGCTAGCTCTAGCGCTAGTTTTCAGTATTAGCTATAACAAATAAAAAATACCTATTATGTTAGTTACACTTCTATGCAGTAATATTGTCAAAAAGAATGTTTAAATGAAACAATTATACTATAGAACCAAAGCTTTTTATTTATTTAAATCCAGTATATTTATTTAAATCTAGCTATAACAAATAAAAAAATACTTAATACCATAGAAAACAATACATTTCTTTTATTTAATTATTTGATATATCATATATACAACAGAAGTATTTCAAGTAATATATTTGTAATTATTCACATTAAGTAGGAAAAACAATACAATATAATCAAGCTAATTTAGGTATCAACTTGTTTCAGTAGTACTTTATTACAACGACCTAGGACAATTATTTATTTAATTTTAGTAACAACAGTTTTTCAAAATTTGAATCGGACAACGAGGACCTTTTCGGCTTTAATATATCTTTTCCTGTCGAAAAAATTTTGAAGGCCTCGGCCTCTACTATTTTGAAGGTCAGCATTTCCTCTATTACCAACTTTGTAACTAGATCGTTAACTTTGCTTTTGCTGATTTTGTTGCTGCCTGCTACCATTTCAGTCAGTTTGCGTTCTTTGGGTTTTGATGAACTCTCTTCCAACGCTGCTGAATCAGAGTTTCGTTTTTTTCCTTTATTTTGAGTGGCGCCTTCTTTTGCGCAGATTTCAAACTCTTTAAGTTTATAAGGATGTTTACTGCTATTTTGGGATTTTAAATTGAAAGTTGACTTTTTATTGACGCTGATTACTTTGTTCTTGGGTAAACATAACTTACACTTGAAATTAAAACTGTTGTTATTTTTCGCAGTTCTGTCACAAACAAACTCAAAATACTTTTCAATGTAAGGCCACGGATTTTTAACTTCTTCTATTTGCTGGTCAGCAGAAGAAGACGCCATCCTTTCGTAAACGTAATGAAAAAATCGAGCGGGAGAGAAACACAACCACACTCCGTGACTTCCGCTGTATGACTAATAACTGACAAGCAAGCAATGCAGAACGAGGGAACCGCCGCCAGCATATATGTTCATACATGTTTGAAACGTTCAAACTCGTATGGAATAGAAGGACTTTAAATTCATTTTTGAAATAAAAATTAGCGCTAGCGCATAGCGTTAATTTTTATTTAAAAAACTAGCGGCGCTGGTAAATGCGCTAGTAGTTTGAAAATATAGCGACGCTAGTGGTGGCGCTATTAAAAAACTAGCGGCGCTTTTTAGCGCCGCTAGTTTTAGCGGCGCTAGTCACAGCTCTGCTGAGAGCATTGTTTTCCCCAAGTGAAATCAAAGAAACCGTCTGCTTCACTGCGTGTGAATTTCGTTCGGAAGGAAACGAGTCATACATAGCTTGGGAAATATTGAATGAATGAAATTACATAAACATAATAGTCATCAGGGCGCGGCTTTACTTCGATTATAAATTTTAACATGTATAACATAATTGAGGGGTCGCGCATCTTAAGGTACCTAAGCGCCACCACAGGCGAAAACGTGTTTTTGATGGATATCACTATTTTCACCCTTCCTATATAGCGTGGTTGGGTTATAATGACCTTACGACACTAGAAGTATGGTTGAAAACCTTATAAAGCGAACTACTTTTTTCACCTCTATCGCCAGCCAAAAGTTCACCCAAAGTTCAGCATAATAAAAAAATAAAAAATTTAAAAATATATATATAAAATATAAAATATGAAAATCTATTCCAAAAACTCATCAACATCTTCATTAGCATACTTAGAACTCTAATTTAGCCAAAAATGAACGTTCTAGCTCAATTAACGACAGAGCTACTATTGCGAGAATATTGCTGAACTTTGGAGGCGATTTCTGGCGAATTTTAATTTTGGCGCTTAGGTACCTTACCTTAAGACGCGGGACCCCTCATATATATATATATATTATATATATATATATATATATTGTATATATGAATGTGTGCTGTTAATTAAATCGAAGGGGCAATACAAAACAGTCTTATATAAAAATATTACCAAACTTCGTGTGTGTGTGTGTGTGTGTGTGTGTGTGTGTGTGTGTGTGGTGCCGTCCTCAGTTCGTAGTTTATTGAGAATTAAATTTAACTGAAAACATGAAGTTTCGTATCTTAGAATAAAAATAGAAGTTAGTTTATTTTTTAGTGCAATTCTTGTCTCCCGTCCCGGATCAGCTTGAGTATTTCTTATACTAATATTATTGTTGATTGCATATATATATATATATATATATATATATATATATATATATATATATATATATATATATATATACAGGGTGAGTCAAAAGTAGCGCCCGATTTCTGTCAGTTGATTGTTTGTTTGCCATTTGTATTAGTGTACAAGAAGGTAGAAATAAATGAATGACATGTTTATCTAACCATTTATTCGGGGGAAAATTATTACGGAACTGTACCAAGCTGTTTTACTTGCAATTTTCAAAGTGCCCTCCCTCGTGATCGATGCACAATTGCAGCCGAAAAAACAGAAATCGGGCGCTACTTTTGACTCACCCTGTATATATATATATATATATATATATATATATATATATTAGTGATGGATCGAATAACCGCAACCGCAACCGCACTACAACCGCACAAAAATTCACAACCGCAACCGTAACCGCAACCGCCGTTCCATAAGTGCGGTTGCGGTTGTAAAAGCTTAGTTAATTTTAATTTTAGGTTAATTAGAAATATTTCTTTTTTAAAAAGAAAATGATGGGTCTCCTTATGCGTGGAGCGGGAACGTTGTACGATGAGAGGCGTTGCCGCTTGAAAGGTGAAAATGCAGCAAAAATATTATTCTTGAAATTCACACTGCCTGTCATTAAGTTTGACATCAGTTTTTCAAATGAATAATAATCCATAACTTTCCAATGGGTGGAGGCTGGGGAAAGTGGTAGGTGGGATGAACAGTGCGATGGGTCCTCGTCCCTCATCCTGGTAACACACTTAGTGCAAAATATGGTTTTAATTAATTTGACCTATTCTTTCATAATAGCTATATAAGTTTAGAATATACTTCATTTAAATAGTATTTATTTAGTAAATACCTTATGTTGAACACAAGTTTTGCAACACACAAATAGCGGTAGCGGTGTATTGCAAAACTTGTGTTCAACATAAGGTATTTACTAAATAAATACTATTTAGTATATATTATGTACCAAGTGTGGCTAAATCGCACTATAGTGGCTAAATCCAGTTAATAATTACGCATTTTTCCTAGTATATGATAACCGCAACCGCAACCGCGGTTGGAAAAAATTCGACAACCGCAAACACAACCGCAACCGCGGTTGTGAAAAACCGACCACTCGATCCATCACTAATATATTATATATATATATATATATAATATATATATATATATATATATATATATATATGTGTATGTGTGTGTGTATATATATATACAAACCTCAAGAAGTGCTACCCAGAAAAATGTATAAATAATTTACCTGTGAGGGAAGCAAATCTTTAATTTAAATATGCGAATGCAAATACAATACCACAATTTTCAGTGGGTGATACCTTCTTCCTGTAAGCGAAGTGAAGGCATTGAGGTCTGGGGTCCGCTAGAATATTAGCGTTGTGGAAATTTGGATGCTAAGGAAAATAATAAAATGCTTAAATGTTATTTTAGTTTGACTTAAATGTTTTTTTCTCTCTCTAAAAGGCCTTTTGAAAAAAATCCGTGTATTAAATATATTCTCTATTAACCTCCACACACAACATAATTGCTCTCCTGTGTGTCGTATAATTAACTAATCTCACTCCAATAAGTGGGTACCCTGCGGAGTCTAGTATTTAAGATGCTGGGTGCTGATGGGACGTGGCTCACGTTAACTATAGGTCTAAGGTGGAATGATACATTTGGTGCGATGCGCATTTTCCACACGAGTACGAAAATTATAAGAAGTTTCAATCTTCTACGTTTTCAAATGTGCTTGTAACAATGCGCAGTATTAGGAAATCAAGTCTTCAAGTCCGTGTTTATTCGAGAAATAGAACACTATATGTGTGTGAGTACATATATATATATACACACACACCACATTTATTTTAGTATACTGCATATATACCTCATAACATGCAGTGTGTGTGTGTGTGTGTGTGTGTGTATATATATATATATATATATATAATATATACTAATGGGGTGGAGTAAATGAATGGATGAGTTGTACATTTTCATAATTCAACCCTTTATATGAGATAATTAATTTATAATTAACTAGTTCAATTCATACTTTGTAGATGCTTTGAATTCGATCTAATTTTTTTTCATATATATACACAAGAGAACATTTACGCACACCTCCAACTGAACAAGTATTCTCGGCGTGCACTCTGGGTTAAATTAGGTTGTTAACTTAAGAGGCAGAGGTTAAAAATGGGGTTTGGTTATTGGAGCTACTTCAAATCGTATGATAAGGGAGATTGAATGGCTACGTTCTGTTTAATACTAAGTTAAGGTCATCATAATGAGTTAGTCAGTCAGTTGAATTTGAGTCCATATTTTTTGTATTTATTCTGTGTGAAATTATGTGATGTCAATTACAACGAAAAGAAGTATTATTGTTAAAAAAATTTATAAAACTCTTACTGCAATAGGCTTAATTGTATTGCTTAAAACTTTGGATGCGCTATTTCGAATAGAGTATTTTTTCATTTTTTCTTTTATCAGCTGGTTCTTGAAGTTATTCAGGTCGGTGTGCTGGAGATTCCTCACTTCTTTTGGTAGGACATTGAAAAGCTTTGGGCCTCTTATTCTGAGGGTATTTTCCATCCTAGCTTTCATGGCCCCTTCTCCCACCGCAGCTGGGACCGTACAAATCTGCCTCTTCTCTCATTCCAGTTTGTTTCTATTTCATTTCTAAGGTTAGGGACAGAGCCCTCAAGTATTTTCCAGATGTATATTATTGTGTATCGCTCGCGCCTTCTTTCGAGAGAGTAGAGTTTCAATGACTGGAGTCGAGACCAGAATTCTTCACCTTCCGTTTCCTCTATCTTAGATGTAAAAGTCCTTTGTATAGCTTCAATGTTCGTACTGTCTCGTTTCCTGTTTGGGCTTGTGAATACTGAGCAATACTCAATTATTGGTAGGACTATACTCTTCCATAATTTGTGCATGATGTTTGCTTTTCTACTGCGGAAGCTCCTCCAGATTCCCATTATTTTTCTAGCCGCTGTAATTTTGATGTTATAGCGCTCTCTGAATTCTGCGTCCGATGATATATATATATATATATATATATATATATATATATATATATATATATATATATATATATATATATAAAGTGTGTATTAATATATTGCTTGCATTTTTTCTGCCAATTGTTTTTTCATTCATTGTCACGCCTCGGAGGTTAGCGTCGCTGACTACGAATCCATCGGTTCCGGGTTCGAGACCCGGTGACGGCGGTAAACTCAGCTATTCAGCCTTCCGCACAATAAAGAAAGTGGTTGGTAGATAAATGGGCACCCTGGGTGACCTAGTGATTAAGACGCTGTAAAGTAAAGTAAAGTAAGTATCAGGTCATCCCATAAGTAATGTCGTTTTTTACGATAGATTAAGTTTAAACTAGTCCTACTCGGTTTAAGCATAAATTTTCCGAAGGTTATATCTAAGAGGAGATCTATCGTGTTTCGCTACATACTTTACAGACCTTGACCAGTGAAGACGTGTTTTGCTTTATATGAACCCATCATAAACATGGTATCAGAAGAGCATATCAGGCATATAATGTTTTACGAGTTCAAAAAAGGGAATAGTGGTACTGAAGCAACGCGAAACATTTAGGACGTTTATGGCAACGACATTCTGCATATGAGGAAATGTCAATGATGATGGTTTAACAAATTTAGGAATGGTGACTGCTGTTTGACAGATGCAGCACGCTCTGGACCCCCTGCTGAGTTTGATGACCTGCTGTTAGTCGCACTTGAAGACTGTTCAACAACTGTCGAAGAATTGGCCCAGAAACTCAATTCATCCCCGTCCACCATCCATCGACATTTGCAACAACTCGGGAAAGTGCCTAAGTTAGGAAAATGGGTGCCACATGATTTGTCGGTCGACAATCTGAGGGTGTGGGTAAACATTAGCACAGCTCTTCATTCCCGTGAACTCCAAGATCCGTTTTTGCATCGTTTAGTGACTGGTGATGAAAAGTGGATACTGTACCAGAATGTTAAGCGCCGTCGACAGTGGGTTTGTGCCGGAGAACCAGCGACACCACAGCCAAAACCAAATCTTCACCCTCGGAAGATGTTGCTTAGTGTTTGGTGGGATAAAGGTGGTGTAATACACTTTGAAACCTTACCACACAACCAAACAATCACCGCTCAAGTCTACTGTCAACAACTGGATCGATTGAACACTGCACTAAAAGAAAAGAGACCTTCTTTGGTTAATCGGAAAGGAATCGTGTTCCACCACGACAACGCACGTCCTCATACCGCTCGGATCACTTTTGCAAAAATTGAGGAGCTTGGGTGGGAAAAACTTCCACATCCTCCATATTCTCCAGACCTTGCGCCTTCAGATTATCATCTCTTCAGGAGTCTGCAAAACTATCTTGACGAGAAACAGTATACTTCTTTAGATGACCTGCACACCAGTCTTTGTAAGTTTTTTGCCTCAAAACCGCCCAAATTTTATAAACATGGCATTAAAAAGCCTGTAGGACGTTGGCAGAGTGTCACTGATTCCGATGGAAAATATATACTAGATTAAAAAGTTTCAGTTGAGTTTTTTTTGTCCTTCAAATTCCGATCTCAAAAACGACATTACTTATGGGATGACCTGATAGAACTTTTTTAATGCATGAAGGATGGGACAGGGGGGTAATAATGTAGTAAACTGGGGAAAATGTGCAGGGGTGTGAGAAGCTAATACAATTACATTTTTAAATTTTTTTTGTACAAAATAAAGTATAATAAAAAGAATAGTTTCAGAGTTCATTCACACCGCCTGTATTCTTATCTCGTGATCTCTCTCTCTCTCTCTCTCTCTCTCTCTCTCTCTCTCTCTCTCTCTCTCTCTATATATATATATATATATATGTATATATATATATATATATATATGTATGTGCGTGTGTGTGTGCGTGTGTGTGTGTTTGTGTGTGTATATAATAGAATTTTAAATTCAGTTTTACCTTCACTAGCAATAATAATGACGATGATAATAATGCGAGCAAGTGGAGATGGAAACGAGTCTTTGGAGACATAAGTGGGTCAAACGCATCCTTGCGGTTTTGGAGTAGCCTCAAGCGATTCACCTGTGAGTTTTTATGTGTATCTGCCCCTTCCTTCTCGTCTCACCATAATGTGAAAAATAAATGTTTTAATGTTATAATGTTATAATATTAGTAAACTGAAGTTATAAATAATCCTAAATTTATAAAAAGCTTAAAAATTACTAATTAGAAACGAGAGAAATTTTAATAGGGATAATTGAAGTGGAAACATTAAGATTGAAATTCTTTTGTACAAGAAAAAAGTTTCACTTTCAGATTGACTGTTTGCTTGCTTGCCTTCGTGCTTCTTCTGCAATAAATAATTTGATATTGTTTGTTTGCTTGCTTGTCTGTTTTCGTGGTTCCTCTTCTTTGCATCTACTTTGATATTGCGGAATTTTCTGCCAATTGTTTTTCAGTCAATGTCTGTTACCGGATTAATGTAAAATATAAAGTCCTGTGTATTTCTTTTATTGTCAATTTTAATATCGGTGTTTTATTTAATTCTTTTGCTGAGTAAATTAAGGAGAACGTCTTCCTCTCTCTTGCCTTTACTAAATAAATAAGTAGCAACCCTGCATATATAGATAAATAAACAGTGGTGTCTGACAACCTTGCCTTTAATATATAAATAAATAAATTAAATAACTGGTGACCGTTCCAGAAATAAAAATTAAAAGAAATAGTGGTATTTGGCAACTTATCTATACATAAATAAATAAATAAAAGTGTTCTCTGGCAAATCATCTATATATGTATATGTATATATATATATATATATATATAATATATATATATATATAGATAAATTAATAAATTAGTGGTATCTGACAACCATCCTTATATGAATAATTAAATTCAGTAACTGGCAACCCCTTCTATATATAAATATATTATTAAATTAGTGGTAACTGGCAACTTCCGACTCTATATAACAGCTGCTGATCCCCTGGACACTCCTAATGCGTCTGGCTGGGGCCAGGCGAATATCTCTATTCTTCTTAGGTTAAGGCTTACCGTCTTAGTTAGGATTCCCCTTTGGGGGATGAGGACATCGCACTTTCTCCCGAAAAGACTCTTCTCCTCCTTTCTCTCTCTCTCTCTTAGGTTAAGGTTACCCCTTTGGGGGAGGTCATCCTCCCTTCTCCCCCCAAAGTTCCCCCCTTCATTGCAACATAGGGGATAACCCCTCTCCCTTGTTGCAAGACCCCTCTCCCTTATCAACAACCCCCTTCTCCTTTGCAACATTGATCACCATTTGCAACATTGCATTTGCACTCTCCCTTTTTTCGCCCAAACAAAAGTAAACAGAAACCACAGTGACTGCACTCAAGAACAAATGACAAAGCTCATCAATCGAATGCCGAACGTTTGTTAGCTTTACATAATAATGCAAAGAGGGAAACAAGATTCCAAATATGTCGTTTGTTATTATTTATTGACTTTTATTATTAAATCAAAAGCTACGTGTAATAACAATTTTACTTTTCCTTGTAGGGTGCAATTAACCATGTTGTTCATCACTTATAAAATTAAAACGAAACGAGAAAACATTAATCTCCTATGATAACGGGCTTTTGTTATACCCTATATATATATATATATATATGTTATATATGTGTGTGTGTGTGTGTGTGTGTGTGTATTGCATATTGAATATAATCTTTCTGTTCAAGCTGCAGTGTGTATAGTAATTAAGGAAAATTGAAATTTCATGAATGCCATTGTTATTACATTTCTATGTAATGTGCCTCAAACGTATTGTATGAATCTATTCGCGTTAAATCGGTCGATTTCAGCGTTTCGTTTATCGCTAATTCCTTTCCATTGAATTTATTTTATGATCTTATTATTTCATGATTTATTTATTATTATTATTATTATTATTATTATCATTATGAAATGGACAAATGTATATGAGTTACGGTATAATTCCACTCAATGTCATTCCCATTTCATTCCGCTCCCAGAAGTGGGAAAGCCGAGAGTGAGAATATCAAATGAGGTGTTTTCAAATTGGTTTATTCCCAATTCATACCATTCTCACTTTCCCATTTTGGTCGAGTATAGATTAACTTACGTTAGGTTAGGGAACGATAGGTTAGATTAAGTCTGGTTAGGTTAACTTAAGCTAATGTTACGTTAGGTCAGGTTAGGTTAAATTAAGTTAGATTAGGAAATACTAGCCATTCCCATTTGGCGGCTTTACCGGGAATAGGAATGGAGTGTTAATGTTTCTCAAATGAAGAAACACTCTTCTCAAATGTGGATTTTTCACTTTGTGCATTTTCATTTGCGGACCGCGGATGGGAATGACATTGAGTGGAAATTAATCTGAGTTACTACTGTACAAGGTAGAAACGGGTAGTCCAAAAGTCTGATCGGATCTTTGTTCTAACCTAGTTTATAAAGAAGCAAGCTTTCAAGTTTAAATCATTCAGTGTGCATGATGGAATTCATACGGAAATTGGCAATATTTGAGATATACTATATCTTAAAAAAAATAACACGACAAAAAGAAAAGTAACCAACTAAATATATTTCACCCAGTCGTGATTTTCTTACTACTTTGTAGTTAAAAAATTGGTTTGTTAAACCTCCCTCGTAACAGCTGAGGTCATAAGATGGAAAACACCAACAGCTATACGCGAGATCCAAACCACGGGTCGATTAACTTCGCTGATCTACGAAAAGTAATATGATGTTTTGACATAGTCTCGACGTAGCCTTATGTATATATATATATATATATATATATATATATGGATACAAGTGTGCGTCTGTGTGTGTGTGCGCGTGTTTCCCCATAAAAACACCATAATTCCAAGAAATTTTTCCATTACCTCGCTATTTCTACTGTATTCGTATCATGTACCTCAAGTGAGTACTTTGTGACTTTAAAAATTTTAATATGTTAAAAACTCTTAGTCGTATCTGGTGAAGTGAGATTAGGCAAGGTAAGGTCAGATTAAGTTATGTTAAATTAGCTAAAAATATGAACTCACAAAGCGGGCAACACCAACATATATATATATATATATATATATATATATAATATACACACATTCAACTGCAAAGAACACGCAGTATAAATAACGTAAAGAACGACGCCTGTATAGGAGATATTCCGCGCAAGACGAGAGAGAGAGAACGAAACAAATGAAAAAATGAGGTAACCACCTCATTTTTTTCATTTGTTTCGTTCTCTCTCTCTCGTCTTGCGCGGAATATCTCCTATACAAGCGTCGTTCTTTACGTTAATATATATATATATATATATAATATATATATATATATATATATATATATATATATATATATATATTAGGGTGCTTTTATCATATAGGGGTGAAAACGCAATAACAAATTTTTTGAGTTGCGAACGTTTTATTTTATGAGGACAATCAAAACTATGCTGAATGCAAAATTTCCTTCACATGAAATGATATTTAAAGGTTGCGCAAGCAACGTTTAGAAAACAGATTGTATAAATTGTTTAGCTCACGTTTTTTAGCAGTTAACATTACAAATTAGTTGTGCTACTGATGCTACTAATATCATAGTTGTTTTACTAATGCAGTATATTTGTAATATACATATCATACAATTTGGTACATTACATTGGTAATATAGAATATGTTTAGTAGACATCTTGACTCGAAACTTTTTAAAAGCAACTCGCTTTTATTGACCTTTGGGAAAGCATTGCGGTGATCTTCAACTATTTGTAATAAATATTGTTGTCGCTCTTCATTTCTTGTTAGTGAAGTGTTAAACTCCTAAATAAGAACTACTTCTCTCTCTGCTAACTCACTCATTGGTTTTATATTAAGTACTACTGCCTTTCGGGCAACCTGAAAATCATTGTCATCTTCCCAAGTGCTTGGATCTTTCTCTAGAAATGTAGAAGGTGCATTAAGAATCTGAAACGAGTCATTGGTTATATTTGAGGTATCTGAAATCATTACCCGACGGGGTGGGTCTTCCGATCCAACTTTACCGGTGACTGCTTCACCCATTCTTCGCTTAGTGATAGAGGTAGGCGATGATCAAATAACGCCATTCCAACTAATACCTCAGTAAGGTACTAAAGATGCTTGCTTAACGATGAAAGCGCAGCTGTTTTAACGTTTGGATTTTCATAATTTTGTAAAGCGATGCTTTTCTTGAGCTTTTGCCATTTGAAGTGAAGTTTTTCGAGCTTTTTATTCACATGTCGCTCATATGACGTCGGGATTCTTGCTTTATTCCAGACATCAAGGATCGAATTTGTTGTTATCTTAATACTCTCCTTCAATATTTGTTTCTCAACATTATGATGATAGAAAAGAAGAGAGAGGCTATCACCTATCGATGGAAGTTTACTTTGAGGGAGTTCAGGTATAGGCTGCGCAACGAGCCGAACTTCTGTTTTTTTACGAGTAGCTAGTTTAACTGTTTTGGACATGATTATTTCATTAACAAAACAAGCCTGAAATACAAACAGATAAATTAATAAACCACTCCAGAAATATACACAAAAAACTTCTGTACTTACGTATTATCGGGACTACCAAACTGTTTATTATGTATTTTTGCTCTCGTCATTTTCGTTAAAACTAACGAAAATATCACAACTAATAACTTTACTTTTGGAAAGTTTTGAATTTTATATACTTGCGTTTATATTCACATTGTTATAGTTAAGTAATTGAATATTAGTGGTTTTTAGCGATTTAAAAGTTTTCATAGCGTGCCGGCTTAATTTATACTTGTGACGGTTATAAACTAATTTAACTTGCGCGATGCCGTCGCAGAAAGCGTCGTGTGTTACGTGTTGGGTAAACCGGTGGTATACGGATTTTAAAGATTATAACGGCGGTCCTATGGCGATTACCGAGAGATCAGTTTGTTTCTTTTGCGACTTAAGGGAGGAAATAGTTGACATAAAACGCAGTGTACGTGAAGTAACGGAAAGACTTCCAACTCTTGATGAGGGCAGGGGTAGGGCTACGGTTGACGAAAGCCGAACCAATACTAACGTTGAAGACGTTAGTAATTTGAAGGGTGAGGTGCGTAACCTAGTTTCTAGTTTAGGTAACTTATCAGTCACTTAATCAGTCACTCGAAACGGGGATTGTTCCTGAAGACTTCAAATTAGCTAACGTCACGCCTATTTTTTAAAAAAGGCGACCGCACAGTAGCTAGCAATTATAGGCCCA
The DNA here is from genome assembly GCA_023014485.1 of Bathynomus jamesi. NCBI lineage: Eukaryota > Metazoa > Arthropoda > Malacostraca > Isopoda > Cirolanidae > Bathynomus > Bathynomus jamesi. The sequence goes on from JAJOZX010001857.1 coordinate 298,682, forward strand.
TTAGCTTAACGTCAATTGTCGGCAAACTTTTGGAATCCGCAGTTAGGGATCGTATCGTCGATCACTTAGAAAGTAGAGATTTGATTAATAGTATTCAGCATGGGTTTCGACGCCATAGATCTTGTTTAACTAATTTGTTAGAATTTTATAACGAAATAGTGCGCGAATACGATAGGCATAGAGCTGCTGACGTTATTTATTTAGATTTTAAAGGGACAAGGAGTGGGCACTCCTTTTAGCACCCCTATCCCGTTTCCCTCTTCCGCCCTACACCCACCATATACACTGCGAATCTTCCGTTTAATAGTAAAAGTTTTGACGGTGATCGCGGAAATATATGTTTCATTACGGTATAATCGTACAGTGACTCCGCGTGTATACTTTTTGTGTCATAGAAATAGTTACATAATTAATGTGAAATGATGCCTGAACATCGAACCGTTGGTACCCCGAGCATGATTTAAGTGGGACCCCTTTCGGCGTCCCACCCCCATCTCCAACCCCAACCACACCCCACCAGCTACGCTCCCCCGCAAGCCGTTACAGATACAATGGGGTCGTCTGCTGTAAATCTTGTAGAAAATCCATTGTTATATTTTATATTTGACAAAGTAGATCATATTATGTCAGACCTTCTTGTATCTGTCTGTCATGATTTTTATGATTCAGAAGAAATAGAACATGCGAGGGTACAATTAAACATCCTGTTCGGTGCTTCCCTCCCAACTCGTAGAGGTACTTCTAAAAACGAGAATACCCTGAAAGACATTATAAATAAAGTGTCGACCCTTCGGGATAATGAGAATAATAAGTTATTACCTTTTACGTTACTAACTTCCATAGAATACCGGTAATCTCTATGGGTGACGTAAACGTCTCGGTGCTCCTCAAACAGTATAATGAGGTACAAAAGTCGATAGTTGAACTGAAACACCAACACGTGGTGTCAAATCAGAAAAACGCGATTTCGCTAGAACAGTTCCGGTCAGAGTTAGATGCGTTGAAAGAGTCGCTCCTCCCAAAGCCCAGTTACTCGGAAGTAGTTCAGCAAGCCAGATCTCCAAGAAGCGCGTCGTGCAGCGAGGGAAACGAAATCCCCGCCTATAATTCCCCCCCTCCTTGAAGGTGGGGTGGAAACGCAGCATGCAGGGGTAGCGGTCAACCCCCCTCCCATTCAGGAAAGGGCCCCTGCTCCCGATCTCACAATGAGGAACAGGGACGGTCCAATGCCGAGAGTCGAGGCATCATTGCCCTCTTCCCTGCCTCCCACTGCAGAGGAGAGGTGTTCGATTACGCCTCGCTCGGTGCGCAGTTCCCCCCCCCCTTCCCACCGAAGAAGAAGAGGCACGCGCGGCCGTCAGGTTATAAACACCGCTAACAGACCCTCACCAAGCCACAGAGTAAGGGAGGGGCCTCCTATCCCACAAAGGTTGTGCCACCCATCCCCCAGACAGGCGAACCCTGCCTTAGGGAGATCGAGGGAGCAGGACGGGTGGGTAACTCTTAACAGGCGCCCTTCCCGAAGGTTTCCTCAATCGGTCTCTGCGGCGAGGCCACTGATGGAGAATCTCACCCTATTTGTGTCGCGAATTCAGCTCTCGAACGAGGCAAGCGATATTCGACACATGATAGAAGAAATCATTGGTGAACACAGTATAGTGATAGTTACTAAATTAAACACGAAATCTCCATATTATAACTCTTTTAAAGTAATAATTAAAGGTGTAAATGCGCATTTCAACCCGTATAATATCAGTCAATGGCCAAACGGTATTATTGTTAAGGAGTTTATTCACTTTTCCAAGAGATTTGATAACATTTGATAACAGGCAAAATAATAATAATAATAATAATAATAATAATAATAATAATAATAATAATAGGCGCCCTAACGGTAATGCCTGAAAGTTGTACTGTGTATAATAATGATAATCTTACTAATAATAATAATAATCTTACTAATAATAAACTCTCTATCAGTCATGGCGGATAACTTGTTGAAAATAGTCTCAAATAATGTAAGGTCAGTGAGGAATTCAACTGTAGATGTTCGTAAAATCTGCGACAGTGCAGATTTGATACTCCTGCAGGAGCACTGGCTACCTAAGCAAGAGCTAAAATTTCTCTCTACCATCCATGATGACTTTATGTACCATGCGTCATCAGCAGTAGACTTGTCAGATGAATTAATGTACGGTAGGCCTTTTGGCCATCTAGGATGTTTTGGCGCCGACATTTTGGCGCTGGACGTTTTGGCGCCGCCGTTAATTAGTATTAAGTATTAAGTAGTAATACTTGGTTATTAACCTGAAGTGCTGTCTGTCTTTTCAGATAAGTTGTGTTGTTGCCCTTAATAGCATAAATGTCTGAAAATATATCAAGTAAGAAAGGGAAACAGAAGTTTTCACATAATGGATATTTGTATGTGTTTGATAAATGTAGCAAGCGCGACCCTTCGTTACTTTTTTGGCGGTGCGAGCAAAAGAGTCAGTGTATTATAAGGTGTATATATAATATGGTACTTTTCCGTTATCTGCCCCATTGACGATTGGTTAGGTTCAGTCATGATATTTTCGTTAAAACTAACAAAAATATCACAACTTAACCTAACCAATCGTCACTGCCCGGTTAGGTCAACTGTACGCCCTTGACGATTGGTTAGGTTAAGTCGTGATATTTTCGTTAGTTTTAACAAAAATATCACGACTTAACCTAACCAATCGTCAAACGGCGCCCAAACGGTGGCGCCCAAACGGCGGCGCCAAAACGTCGGCGCCAGAACGTCGGCGCCAAAACGTCCCATTCCGGCCTTTTGGTGGTGTTGCTTTCTTATTAAGGAAAAATTTGTCAAAACATATAAAAATTTTAACAAGCGATAATGTAAGGTTGTTAGGCATTGAAATACAAGTGAACAATGATTGCATATTAATTGTAAACTGCTGTTTACCATACAACAACGGCAGTAATCTAGATGAATACATTGATTTGCTGTACAAAATTAAGTCATTATCAGATAACCCCAAATATTCTCATTGTATAATAATGGGGGACTTTAACGCACATGTGAACTCGGAATTCTCTGTAGAATTGGGTAACATGTGCGAGTCGGCCAATTTAAGTATAAGTGATGTTGATGTATTAGTGGTAGCCAGTGGTAATTTTACATACGTTAGCGATATGAGTGGTACCACCAGGTGGATTGATCATTGTCTCACTAGTAATAATCTAAAGGATCGAATTGTTAGAGTTCATATTCTTCATGATTTCCTTCTTTCTGATCATAGACAATTAGAAATATTAATTAACGTTACCAATTTATGCGCAACACGACTTAACAAGAACTCAATAGGTAAGAATAATCGTGTCGATTGGTCCAATGTTAATATGCAGCAGAGAATAGAATACAAAGACAGAACAAGTCACCTCTTTAATAATTTAGAAATTTTGCACCTTGCCTGTAATAATCTTTGCTCAAATGATTCTCACTTACTGTAAACTCATAGATAGGTATTATAGATAATATCCCTGTTAAGAGAAGCAGGAAACCCCCTGATTAAATCTTACAACTATCATACTAAGATTATTCCTGGATGTAATGATTTTATTGCCCCCCTGAAGAGGGACTCAAAAGACGCCTATGATTTGTGGTGCTTTCATGGTAGACCCAGAGTAGGACCAGTATACATGAATATGTGTAGAAGTAGGGGTCAGTATAAGGCGGCCATAAGGCGATGTAAACAAGAAGAGTCTATTCGAGCATCAAAAGCCTGTGAAGCTCGCATAAATAACGATAATAAAATTTTTTGGAAATTTGTTAAGAATCAAACGGGTGTCAAAAATGTCCTCCCTCCGACAATCGATGGGGTATCGGGGGAGGATGAAATTGCAAAGCTGTGGAAAACCCCTACTCTAACATTCTTAACAGTGTGAGTAGGGATAATCTTAAGAAAGATTGCAGCGAAACGATTGTGGGAGGGACAAGGGAAAATACTTTGATATCATTTTCCGAAGTAAAGAGGTTAATTAAAGAGTTAAAGACTGGTTCTGCGTCAGGGGTAGATGACTTATCGAATGAGCACTTAAAATATGCAAATGACGTAGTATGTCTGCATATATCATTGCTCCTATCAGCCATGCTGGCTCATAGCTATATCCCTGCAGAGTTCATGAGGGTATATATCTTGCCCCTGGTCAAAAATAAGTACGGAGACATTCTGTCCAGCAATAATTACAGGCCTATTGCTGTCGCTTCCTGCTTCTCGAAACTACTAGAAAAACTCTTGCTACTCCGATTAAATGATTTCCTATGGACATCTAATCAGTTTGGCTTTAAAAGGTCCCACTCAACTGACCTGTGTATCTATGTACTTAAAGAAACAATATCTAAATACATTGACAGTAATTCAACTATTTATGGCTGTTTCCTTGATATAAGTAAGGCATATGATAGGGTAAACCACAATATTTTACTTGCAAAACTAGAAGACAGGACCATGTACATATTAAATTTATTGAAATTTTGGTATTCCCACCAATCTTTCACTATCAGGTGGGGCAATGTACTATCCGAGTGTTTTGGCTCCTCTTGCGGGGTGAGACAAGGCTCCTCGCTCTCCCCTATGCTGTTTAATGTGTATATTGACGGATTAATTGCTTCACTTAATGAGGCAACAGTGGGATGTTGTATAGATAACACAAGGATAAATAACTTAGTTTATGCCGATGATATGGTGTTAATAAGTCTCTCTGTTAAAGGTCTGGATCGGCTACTAAACGTCTGCGAATTGTATTCGCAGAAACATGATATTCTTTTTAATGTTACAAAAACTAAGGTTATGCAATTTCATCCTAAAAACTGTAATCAGCCAGCTGATATAAGGTTTAAAATGAATGGTGAAGTAATTGAGGAAGTACAAGAGTTTAAGTATTTGGGTCAAACTATTACCAGCTCCTTGAGCGATGACTCGGATATAAGAAAACAATCTCGAAGCCTGTGTGCTAAAGCGAATATGACCATAAGGAACTTTCGTTTCTGTACAAGTGAAGCTGAAGACACACTCTTTCGTACTTTCTGCAGTAATATATACGGTCAGCAACTCTAAGTGAATTATAAAAAAGGTCCTGGCAGAACCCTAAATTTGCTGTACAACAGGTCTTTTAGACTCTTACATAAATTACCCCCGAGATGCTCAGCTTCGCAAATGTTTGCTACCCGCAATGTCCCGAGTTTCCCGGAGGTAACAAGACGTGCTCAACACAGTCTAATGCAAAGAATTAAAAAATCAACCAACCCGATCATCCAAGCTATCCATGAGTCCTGCCATTTATCCTCTAAGCTATGGACTTCTTGGTACGAAAACGTCTGTCTGTAGCTCCACTTAACTTCGGCAGTGCAGTATTATTTCTAATCAATTGTATATATTTCTATCCTTAGTATATGAACTGTCATTGTATTAATAATATTTGTCATATGGACTATAGTCTGCCAATAAACCTTTTTCATTTTTTTTTTTTTAAAGGCTTTCGATACAGTTCCGCATAGAAGATTAATTGCGAAGGTTAAAGCGCACGGTATACGCGGTCAGGTAGCTAACTGGTTAGAGGAATGGCTTCGTGCTAGGAGACAGAGGGTCGTTGTTAATGGTAGTGAATCGGGGTGGTTGGATGTAGGTAGCGGTGTCCCACAGGGTTCAGTGTTAAGCCCATTGCTATTCGTAATTTACATTAACGACATAGATGTTGGATTGACTAGTAACGTGTCAAAATTCGCGGACGATACTAAAATAGGCGGTAAGGTTGTTGACGAGGACGATAGAAATAGGCTCCAAGACAATGTAAATAGGATTATGGAGTGGACGGATAAGTGGCAGATGCAATTTAACGTAGACAAATGTAAAGTTTTGCATATAGGTTCTCGTAACAATAATTACACGTACACGATGGATGATAGAGAGTTAGCGATCGTTGACGAGGAAGTAGATTTAGGCGTACGCGTATCTAAGGATTTAAAAGTTAGGAACCAGTGCCTGAAGTCTTGCGCAAAAGCTAATAGGATGTTAGGCTTCATAGCGCGTAATTTCGAATTTAAATCGAAGGATATTATATTGCCCCTTTACAAGTCCCTAGTCGGCCTCATTTAGAATGTGCCGTTCAGTTTTGGTGCCCGTATTTGCGCGAGGATATTGATAGGTTAGAAAGGGTTCAGCGTCGTGCCACGAAACTAATTCCGTCATTGCACAACAAGCCTTATGAATATAGGATTAAAGAGTTAGACTTGCATTCACTCGAAACTAGGAAATTAAGGGGGGAGCTCATTGAAGTTTTCAAAATCGTTAATAACATCGATAACGTAAATTTTGACAAACTGTTCACTTTCGATAATAGCAATACTCGTAATAACGGATTTAAGTTGCGTGGCAGACGTTTCATTACTAATATCTCTAAAAACTTCTTTACGTTTAAAGTAATTTATAAATGGAATAATCTTCCCGCGTCAGTCGTGAACTCTACCAGCGTTGATATGTTTAAGAACCGTTTAGATAGGCATTTTAAAAATATTAACGTTGTTTAAAATAAAAAAAAACAATTAGTAACAGGAGCTCTGGGGGTGGTGGTCGAGGATGAGTCTGTTGACGATTAATGCCAGCTTGTGACATGCCAGCGTGTGATGCCAGCAATAAAAAAAAATTAGACTAACACGAACGTAGATGTAGCTCGTGGAGTAAACTAACCCACTTTTTGTTATAATGTACCTACTTTTTTTTTATCCTCTCCTTACTTGCATGTCTGTAACTCTCTTTACTTGCATGTCTGTCGTTTGCATGGTATGACAGTGAGTTAAGACTGTGTTTGCATGGTTTGTAAGCGTTCTTATTTTACTTCTTTTCATCTTTCACCCCTCTCCTATTCTCTTCGACTATTTTTCCGACTTGTCGGCAGTGGCCGGCGGATGATGATGATGGGGAGTCTTTCTTTCTCTTTTTCTGAATGAATGTTAACCCACAAATGATAGGTTTTGCTACTTACTTAACCCCTTATTCTCCTCTTTTAACCCCCTCCTCTTTCCTTTCTCTCGGGCTAACCTTAGAGTGGATCTTAGGGTCTTTGTTAGCCTTAGCTTCTGTAGATCTGTAGATCATATTATATTATATTATATTATCCACAATGAATAAAATCGCTTAAAACGGAAAATGTGTTTTTCGTAGGTAGTCCCGATAATACTAGATGAAGACAAAGCACTGGATATTTTTATCAATTACGGCGTTATTCTCTCATCCTTTACTTGCCCGAAATGTGACAGTGAGTGCCTAATACGAAAAGATCAGAAGATATTTAGGTGAAATAACCAATATTAACCTGTTAGGTTAATTGAATGCCCGGCTAGGTCAACTGAATGCCCAGTTAGGTCAACGGAATGCACGGTTAGGTCAACTGAATTCCAGGTTAGGTCAACTGTACACCCTTGATGATTGGTTCGGTTAAGTTGTGATATTTTCGTTAGTTTAAACGAAAATGACGAGATCGAGGATCTAGGGTTTAAAGCAGCCTAGCCCAGCTACATTTAGGACCTCAATATAAGCAAAAGACTCGCTGCCTTCATGTCAGATTGAATACATCAAACAAAAAGGGGTAACTATTATATTTTTAACCAAAAACCAAAACTTAAACCTCAACTAGCAGAATTCAGCAGTATTCAATATGACGTGAAGGCAGCAAGTCTTTTGCTTATATTGAGGTTCTAAATGTAGCTGGGCTAGGCTGCTTTAAACCCTAGATCCTGTCCCAAAGCTGGATCCTATCTGCTTTGCAGATAGCTGGTGAGGGAAGCTATATTTTTCGGACCTCTTTGCGAGTGACCCGTTGCCCACGTCGGGCTAACATCATGAAAAAGAAAAACTATAGTATTTGTCATTTACCATTACTTATTCGGACTATAGTGGATTTAATTATCCTAGAAGAGTTCCTTGTTCCATGCACGGTCTGTGTGTATTTTATATATATTATATATATATATATATATATATATATATACACACTGTGTGTGTGTGTGTGTGTGTGTGTGTGTGTGTGTGTGTGTGTGTGTCTATCAAAGAAACAAACAGTGCATAAAAGTAGCGTCAGATCATTTCCCACTGCTGCTACTGATCATTAATTATATATATTTTTAGAGATCAGACAGATCTCATTAATCTTCTATATTATATCAAGACAAATTTGATGGAAATCTCTTCAAATACTCAGCAAGAGATCTTCCAAATTTTATATAAATGCGTTTGAAGTTTCATTTAGTACATGGAAATGGCATGGCAAAATGGTTTGCTTGACGATAGGGAGTTCAATGAAATTCAATCTTCTTTAATAAAGTGGCTTACATCCTTTGATGTAACAGGAGTGTGCTGCAGTCAAACTTACAAGTCTAGAATTATATTACATATCAGTGTAATTACACACACATTCTTTATACCTTTCAACCTTTTAAATGTTCAGTGCGTTGATTCCTCATTTCACGAAGGTCAAGCTTGTCGCCCCTCTCTCTCTCTCTCTCTCTCTCTCTCTCTCTCTCTCTCTCTATATATATATATATATATATATATTACGAGAGAGAGAGAGAGACAGACAGAGACAGACAAACAGAGATTTGGTTGCAAATGAAAGCCTTTCTGTAAACCGTGCACCTTATACTAATTAAATATTGGAGTCATGTAGAACTACAAGAGAGCAAACAATGATCATCTGCATAACCCAGTACACGAAACATCGCTTATTTAAATATCGAAGAACAAAAAGATGTAATTTCCCCTTGCTGCACACCATTTCCAGTCTTCCAAATGGTCAGTGAACTTAATATTTACAGTCTGATACAAATATAACACTGCATAAATTTTAAAATTAATTTGTAGCGTTTATCTTATCGAATGATTTACAGGAAAAATGCTGACTCGGACGAATCTTTACAAGAATAATTTAGAACCGTCTGTTGAAAACATCGGTAATCACCAAAGTATAGAGTGGTCACAAAGGAGTCCATTTGCAGTGACAAAACATCATATCTGTATGTTGCCCTTGTTTTTCATGCAAAGGGACTGTGTGGCCACTCTGTACAAGTGCTTTTCTAAAACTGAACTACCTATATTTAAGATATGATTATGCTTTAGACGCAGTTATAACAATCTTCAAAGACTTTTGATAAATTCAAAGATATCATTATACAGACGGATAACAAAAGTAAATAGACATCACGATGAGTGTCCTCAAGAACAAATGGCAAACCTCATGAATGGAATACCAGAACGTGTGTCACCTTTACATAAGGCAAATGGGAAAGCAACGCTATTCTAAATATAGTGATTCAATAAATTTATTTTTTATCAGACAAACACCATCGTTAATTTCGTTTCGCAGCTCACTAAGGAAACACTTTATTAACTCCTTTTATATATATGTGTGTGTGTGTGTGTGTGTGTGTGTGTGTGTGTGTGTGTGCATATACATTGGAACTTCTAAATATTACCAAAAAATGAAAATAACCTATTATATAGTGCGTTCGAAAAGTCTCTCCGCAGTCAACGTGCTTGTTGCCAAAAGTGTTTGACAACAAGTGTAGACGAGTTGCTCTGTGCCTGCAAAATGATGGAAAACACTTTCAACACATGCTGTAAAATCAAAAGGTTATGTAATAAAATCACTAAATCATGGTTGAATGAAAACATTGTACAGTAGTTTTTCAATTTCCTATGCGTTTAACATAGCACTGCGGAGAGATTTTTCGAATGCACTGTATATGCAAAATTCACCATCTTAAAATTTGGTACAATCACAAGCTATACAAATTATATGTTAAAAGTTTCCATTATAAAGGGTGTCCCAGAAGTCTTGGAGGGGTTTTATTTGGCTATAACGTTTTTGTTTGGGGATCAAATAAAAAACACTTGAAAATATATTTATTGCGATTTTAATTACAAATTTAATATCTGGTGAAAATCTTCATTTTCATTGCGTAAATCTAAAATCGCATTAGCGTACGTTATCCGATTCTGATGATCTTGTGGTTTAATTTCTTGAGCAATTTGAATTTTGTACGGGTAAAGATTGATATCCTCTCTTAAAATTCGATGTAAGGAACTCTTGAAATGTTTAATTCCTGGCTGCGTCGTCGGACTGATGTGGATTTTCCTCAACGCTTTCACGAACCATCTCAACCAGAGTTGGACATCGGCTTGTCCGAGGACGCCCAGTCCGTGGTTCGTCTCCCTGATCCTTTCCCTTACGAAATTTAGCGACGTACCGTCGATTAGCTTGATCAGAAGGAGCAGAACGTGTGTTGAATTTTAATCGAAAAGCTCTTTGAGCGACGACGATGGAAGAGTTGTTTGTCAAATAACGTTTCACAATAGCCACTCTTTGTTGCACTGTCCAGGATTCCATTTTCATTAATCGCAGCAAGGGTACTTTAATTGAAAAATAAAAATAAATTAATTAATCAAAAAAGAAAAATATTACAGCCAAATAAAAGCCCTCCAAGACTTCTGGGACACCCTGTATTACGCCATAGTTATAATATGCTTCATTTATCTGTAACTCTGTATTCTGTAACTCTAAGATTGTATCATCATTTCTAATTTGTAATATTAGAAATTAATTATTATCGGTATTTCAACATGTTCTGTTTACCATATTGTTTACCATTTTTCTTTTCTATTATTTCTATTATTATTTTTATTACCATACCATATTGTTTACCTCTTCCTTTACTATTATTTCAACGATTATTTCAATTTTCATTTATAATGACAGAGTTAACTAAGTGCAACTTTATTTTATTTTCCACAAATTCTCTTCACATTTCTTAGTTCTCTTTTTGGAAAAATAGAAATGAATCTCAAAGATTTTTACCTGAAAAGCTGTCATGCTTCCCAACGGCATATTCAGATAAGAACACTGTAATTAAACTACTTGTCACTAAAAAATACAAAATTAAACGTCAATGCCAACATTGTCTAAACCTATAGGGATGTAATGTATATCTTATGTAATGTGTTGTTTCTGAATAAAGATTATTATTATTATTATTACTATTATTATTATTATTATTATTATTATTATTATTATATTATCAAATCAAAAACTATGGAAAATCGAAGGGGTCTACTTACTTTTGTCAACCTTCTGTACATATGTATTTAATAATATGTATCTAATATGTCTCTAAGACAGGAAAGTCATCCATCATATTTTTCAGTTTGGATGAACCCAAACTCATAACGTAGTTGGAGGAATGAAAAGATAACACGCGTAAAAGCTGAAAATAAACGCGCAAGATATTAATAATTACGAATGTAAAGCAAGCTTCGGAATATTTTGGTTTGCTTTGACAATCATGACCCTAAAACATTTACTTATAAATTTATGATTACTTTCCACTCAATGTCATTCCCACTTCCACTCCCATTATCAGTCCGAAAGTGAAATGCACAAAGTGAGACGTCCAGATTTGAAAAAAAAAAAGTTTCTTGGTTTGAAAAAGAATGACGCTTCCATTTGTATTCGCAGTAAAGGCGCCTAATGAGAATGGCTAATATTTTGAAGAGGCTAATATTTGAGGAGGGAGATTGTAGACATCAATCGACCAGGGAAGTACTCCGGGGAAGATGTTAGACAGAAGATAGGGAGTGCTAGAAATCCCGTTTCTCCTTTTACTATCCTCCTCAGCTGATCTTTTTCCGCGTCTCATCTACCCTGTGAGAAGTCGAGCATGCTCTCAAACACACACTTCTCTCCCTATTCCTCACGACATATACATGCATCTTACACACTACAAAATCTTTCCAAAATTTAAAAAAATAAAAATGCCGTTAACTTCAAAAGCCTCGGAATCCCCTGGGGAGGGAACTGATACCGGGAACGCAGACCCAGGCAGCGGGGCTGAATCTGCTACCGCCCATTCGAGATGTTCTGGGCCTCTGTCTGATTCACTTTTCTTAAAGTTTTGCAACATTCGTGGCCTTTCTCAAATTTTCAATCTGTTGAACACCACCTCTCCTCCTCTCAACCTCATCTTCTTTTCCTCACTGAAACTGAGATGTCTGGGACGACTACCAGCAACCCCTTTTCTGTACCCTCCTACTTTCTCTATACTCAATTTCACTCCAAAGGTGGATGTTGTGTATATATAAGCAATGACCTACAGTAACTTGTTCTCGTATTCCAAACTCGAATCTTCCGAATTCTATACCTTCTGGCTACGGCTTACATGCCAATCTCAAACTAAATACATCTGCGCTGTTTAACTTTCTCCTAATTCTACTGACTATTCAAAATTCTTTGAGTACCTCATTTCCAAAGTGGAATACATTCTATCCCGCTCTCCCTTTGCTGAAATCTCCATTTTAGAAGATTTCAATGTTCACCACCACCTTTGGCTTTTCTCCCATTTCACTGACATCCCTGGTGAACTAGCTTACAACTTTTCTATCCTAAATGACCTAGAGCAGATTGTACAACACCCTACTCGTATCCCCGATCGCCTTGGAGATAGACCCAACATTCTGGATTTATTTCTTACCTCTCATCCTTCTTCTTACTCTATGAAACTTTTTTCTCCGTTGGGCTCCTCCGACCACAGTCTTATATCTATTTCCTGTCCTATCGCTCCAATTCGGCCTTTGGATCCTCCAAAGAGGAGGCGCTTTTGGCACTTCGGCGCGCCGCTTATTGGGAGGCCCTTAGGAAGTACTTCTGTGATTTCCCATGGAATGATTACTGCTTTCGTGGCCGGGACCCTTCCGACTGTACTGAGCGCATCACAGAGGTGATTCTCTCGGGCATGGAGGTGTACATTCCATTTTCTATTCCTACTACTAATGCAAAAACACCTTGGTTTAACTTTACTTGTTCTAATGCTATCCACGACAGAGAGGAGGCTTTCAGAAGGTATCGTCGCTATCCAACTCCTGACTCTCACTCAGTTTATATTTCTGTCCAGAATCGTGCAAAATCTGTTCTTCGACTCGCCAAAAATTCATTCATCCGACAAAAATGTGAAAACCTATCGAATTCTAATTTTTCTCGCTTTTTCTGGCATCTAGTCAAGAAACTCATCAACAACTTTACTTCCTCTTCTTCATTCTAATGGTTCAGTTGCAGTCTCTTCTCCTGACATCCCCCCTTCTGACCTTATTATGTCTGAAATTAGAATCTCTTCCAAAGAAGATGTTTTTTCTGCCCGATCTGAGCTCAACTCTAGGAAGGCGTATGGTTCTGATGGTGTTCCTCCTGTTCCTCCTTCTGTGCTGAGACCCTGCCTAGGCAAACTCTTTCGTCTTTGTCTCTCATCTGGTACTTTTCCTTCCTGCTGGAAGTTCGCTTTCATTCAGCCTGTCCCAAAGAAGGATGACCGCTTTCAACCCTCCAACTATCGTCCAATTGCTTTGATTTCTTGTCTTTCCAAAGTTTTTGACTCTGTCTTTAATGGGAAGATTCTTATACACTTCTCTTCTCACAATCTTCTTTCAGATCGTCAGTATGGTTTCTGCAAGGGACGCACAGGTGGCGATCTTCTTGTATATCTCTGTGACCCTTGGTCATCCTCCTTTCAGGATTTCGGTGAAACTTTTGTTATTACGCAAGACATATCAAAAGGTTTTGATAGAGTCTGGCACAAATCTTTAATTTCCAAACTGCCCTCCTTCAGTTTCTATCCTTCGATCTGTGCCTTCATCTCTAATTTCCTTTCTGGCCGAGCTATAGTTGCAGTTGTAGATGGCCACTGTTCTCTTAAAGCTATCAACAGTGGTGTTCCTCAAGGTCCTGTCCTGTCACCCACTCTTTTCCTTTCATTTATTAATTTTTTTTAATTCGCACTTCCTGTCCTATTCACTCCTATGCCGATGATTCCACTCTTCACTTCTCCACCCGCTTCCCAAAGCGTCCTTCACAACAGTCACTACAAGAGAGACATATTTTAGAATCGTTACACGTGTTACACACGTATTACATAAAAAAAACCTAAGCGACTACACCTCCTCTTTCAGCCTTTCCATTCAGACATCTGAGATATTTTTCGTAAAGAGATAGAAAGAATAAAGCAAAATTTAGTAAAGAATTCATTCTCTTTATTCTTGATTGAAAGAAAATCCTAAAAGAACTTTTTATCACGGAACCTTGACCAACAAGTAAAATTGAAGGACATTTGAAGGACAAGACCGGAAATAACTTCATTATATACTTCCAATCCCAAGTTGTTGGACAAATTAATGAAGAAAATAAGGTACAAAAAGAAATGAGAGTATTAAACAGCACATTTTGACCAAAGATAATAAGAAATTGATAGGAAGGAGCTAAAAACCTCAACGTATGTTGACAGTTAGCAGCTGACGAGGAAGCTTCTAACAGTGGCTGTATCCTCCAGCGCGGGACACGTTAACGCGAAGAAGAGGCGACGTCAAACCGAAACATCAACGTGCAGGTGGTCAAACTTCCTCAAATTTCCGTGCAGCGGGCTGTCTACGGTTGGCCAGACTGGCAGTCGACGGCCTGTTGCTTGGCACGGTCAGAGTGCCGATCGGCTCCTGGGGCCGAACCTATACCAGCGTGCTATTTTTTTCATTTACGGGGAGCAATTGCGTGCTCCGGACTACCCTTACTCTCTTGCGACATTAAGACTAATCCAGGCCCCACTACAACTTACACATGTCACCATACACAAATACATAGACACAATAGGACCATGAGACATATACAGAAGCATAATAATAACATATTACAGTACGACGTAGATGGCCTCACAAACAAAATCATGCAGCTTAAGGAATTCGTACACAAACAAAACATTCACATAGCACTTATACAAGAAACAAAACTAAAACGCACATACAAAACACCCACCATCCCTGACTTCACGGCAATCCGTCAAGATCGTACTCGGGGTAACGGGGGTGGACTCATCACTTACATACTTAAAAGCATTAGCTACACTGATGCCACCCAAAACATGACAAACGCAAACCATGCAGATAACACGATAGAAATACAGGCAATTAACATTAAAACACGCGCAAAACACAACATCACACTCATCAACATTTTCATCCCACCAGATAGTTCACCTCAGGTGCCAGCCAATTACAACCCACAGTTACACAATCTGGCCTCTCTCACTAATGTCATCTTAGGAGGAGACTTCAACGCTAAAGACACTAGTTGGTACCTGCACAACCAAAGCAACACCAGAGGCGCCAACATAGCCACACAACTAAACAGCCTCTTCATTCT
This sequence comes from Bathynomus jamesi, assembly GCA_023014485.1. Classification (NCBI taxonomy): domain Eukaryota; kingdom Metazoa; phylum Arthropoda; class Malacostraca; order Isopoda; family Cirolanidae; genus Bathynomus; species Bathynomus jamesi. The sequence continues at coordinate 313,952 of JAJOZX010001857.1, forward strand.
TAACAATACAGAAGAACATACACACATACCACATCAAGCAGGATACTCAAACTCCTCCCCAGACATAACGTTCTGTTTACCCTCACTAGCAACACATACACACTGGAGAACAGAAAAACAACTGTCATCAGACTACCTGCCCATCATCATTACAACATGTTCTACACTCTGCCCCAACAGCCTTAGGCACACTTACAGAAATTATAAGAAAGCTGATTGGGAACAGTTCAAAATACAGACTGAGGAACAATTCACCACATTAAACAGCACACCCATCACAAACATCAATACAACACTCAAGACATTTAATCAAATCATCAATAATGCAAACAAATACATACCCAAGGGCAACATTAGGAAATACAATCTAAATTACACTAGAGAAATAGCCCACCTCATAAGGCAGTTTAACAACCTCAAACATAACACACAAACACCACACACAGAAGCCATAAAACAGCAGATACAACAGCTCAACACAGAAATAAACAACAAATTTAAGAAAAACAAACAGAAACATTTAGCGAATTCATAACAACATTAAACCACTCCACAGATACATCCAGGCTATACAAGACTATAAATAGCATTACCCACTCTAACAGCAGCATTCGCACCTCACACGCGGCTATCTGTCGCAGCCAAAATAATATTCCAACATATACACAACAAGCTAACATTCTAGTTAATCACTACACAAAGATAAGTCACTTACAGTAAACAGTGACAACAACCAGAAACACACAGACAGACAAACAGCCAGACACAAGAAAACCTATAGGCTCGACACGACCATTACACCCTTCAATACAGACCAGACCACCAAGATCATCAAAAACATTAAGAATTCGAAGGCTAGTGGACCAGACAACATATCTAACATACACCTTAAACACTTGGGCCAACAGGGAATACTAGCTCTCACAAATATCAGCACATATTCATACCAACACTGTATTATTCCTGACAAATGGAAACAAGGTAAAATTATTTCACTCCTCAAACCAAACAAAAATCCAACAGAACCAGCTTTCTATAGACCCATTACTTTACTATGCACACCTTCCAAAGTAACAGAAAGACTAATCTTACAAATCACCAACCCACACATACCACTATTGCCTACTCAACATGGCTTCAGACCTCACCACTCAACCACGACATTACTCACTAACCTCACGCAGCACATCATGGATGGCATCAACTCCAGACGACCAGCTCAACGCACACTTTTAGCAACAATAGACATTAGTAAAGCATTTGATGCTATCACACGCCTCCCTCTGATAAACAAAATACTCAACACAAACATGCACAATAACACTAAAAGGTGGCTGAGCAACTGTCTTTCAGGACGATACTCACATGTCACATTTAATGGCAAGTCATCCAAAAACAAGCTTTTTCCGAACAGGGTCCCTCAAGGCTCTGTTCTCTCACCAACACTGTTCAACTTATACATGCATGACATTCCTTACCTTATCATCATATGCAGATGACATCATTCTAACATCCACCCACAACAACATCGGCACCGCTACAAATAACCTACAAACATATATAAACAGTATACAAGACTGGCTCACACACTCTTCCACACGACTATCCCCTTACTCTCAACAACACACAACTGAATCCTTCCTCTTTTCTTAATATTCTTGGTGTTTTCTTTTCTCGTGATCTTTTCTGGAAAGATCACGTATACTCTCTTTCCGAAACAGCTTCTGAGAGGTTAGGTGAGCTGTATCGCCTCCGCGGTTTCTTCACCCCCACTCAGTTGCTGTCTCTGTACAGGGGTCTTGTTCGCCCCTGTATGGAGGATGCTTCTCATGTGTGGGGTGGCTAAACCCACACAGCCGTACTTGGCCGGGTGGAATCAAAGCTTTTCGTTTCATCAATTCTCCTCCTCTTACTGTCTTCAGTCTCTCTCTCTCTCTTCGTCGCAATATTGCCTCACTCTCTCTTTCCTATCGCTATTATAATGGACATTGCTCTTCTGGACGTTCTAACTACATGCCTCCTCCTTTAAGGAGAGCACGCAGTACCAGACTTTCTACACTTTCTCATTCCTTTTCTGTCCAACTCTCTAACGCAAGAGTTGATCAATATTTTCAATCTTTCATCTACTCAACCGGTCAACTCTGGAACAATCTTCCTCAGTCCGTCTTTCCTCCTGTCTATGATCTCCCACCTTTCAAACGCAGAGTGTCTATTAGAGATCTGCGCGGGTGCGGGTAAATCCGTAGGCCCGTACCAGGCCCGACCCGCGGGAGGGATACGGGCGGGCCGATGGACATCAAAGTAGATACGGGTCGGGTACGGGCGGGCCTATGTTTAATCAGAGTGGACACGGGCCGGGTACGGGCCGGCTAATGCGCATCATATTATTATAGGAGCATGCATGCAGTGAAGCACAATTTGAATCACGTTAAACAATTTTTCATAATGTTTTTTTAAACTACAGTAAAAGAAAAAGGATTTTTCAAAATATTAGTCTATGTTAATTTTTTTAATTATAACTTTCATTACCAATCGATTTTGAGCAGCCATTCAAAAAGTAATTAATTTCATGACGGCACAGCAATTTATACAGCAATTTATAAAATTTCAAAGGTAAGAACTTTATTAAATTCTATTGGTGAAATATTTTTTATTTTACTGCTAAGGAGCTAAAATGCTTTCAAAAATTGCAAAAAATAAATTTTCATTATTTCAAAAGACCTTCACAAAAGAACGGACCGGGCCGGTAGGACTTTTTCATGAAACACAACGGGCGGGTACGGGCCGGGCCGGGCCGGGCGTGCCTCCGTAAATATTGACGGACACGGGCCAGGTACGGGACTAAAATACCGGCCCGTGCAGATCTCCAGTGTCTATGCATCTCGAAAACCCCTGACCTTGATTTTGGCTCTCTTTTTCTATGGCGTTGCGCTTTTGCGGGCATTCGCCCTTGGCCCCTCCTTCCTGCATAAAAAATTTACTAACCTAAATGAATTTAATCGAACCTAACATGTCATTATCCTAACCTAACCTAACCCAACCTTACCTAATCTAACTTGGACCAAAGTGGTAAAGTGGTACACCGTGGATGATAATGATGAGAAACGTGAAAAGATTAATTTGAAAATTGCCTCTTTTTGAGATTCTCACTCGCAGATTTCTCTCTCTTGGACGTGGAATGAAATGGGAATGACACCGAGTGGGATGATACCTACTAAATCTATCACTAAATGAATTAACATTCTCATTACCAACTACCTCAGATCCCATTAATTTCGATCCTTTATGTACTACAACAGCCTCTCTTTATTTTTTTAATATCTTCCCAAAACTGAGACAATTTTTTCTGTTTGCGAATAATCCCATCAAAGTTATTTTAGGAAACTATTTTTTCATTTTTTTTATATGTATTAAAGCTATTTTGAAAGATTTAATGCTCATATAATAATGAAATTTAATACTTAGATAATAATAAATATAATGCGAAATTATTTGTTTTAAAAACCTCATTTTAAAATGACAGAGGTAAGTTTTCCTTGAATTAAAATTTGTAATATAATTAAATCTAAATTTCTAGACTTTTATATTTCTAAACTTTTATAAATGTCACAAACTTGAAAATTTTATAAAAAAGAACTTATGTTTAGCTAAGTTCAGAGATTTTATCTTCATGATGTGTGTAATTAGGATGGCAATATATTGTACATACGATTAACTTTTTTACGCATACTAGCCCCTTTGTTGATCTTATTTTAAAAAAAATTGCAAAGGTCGGGTTTTTTTCAGGATTTTTATAGCGTACTTTTAAATCGCTATATTTTTTTCGAAAGAAAACGTAAATTTTGCATAGTTTGTTCAAAAGAGAAAAATAGAAGACCGGTTTGGTAATTGCAAGTTTGTATTCATATTTTTATCATTACGTTATATCATCGTTGGTCGAGGAAGTCAAATCTCATATCGTAAGAGCTGCATTCGGTGTGGCGTTGCGCTTATTTGCTGATGTAATTCGCAACGTCAGACATTAGTTCAGTACTTCTAAAATCCATGTCGGTGGTCTGTACAATGCAATGAACTGAAGCGGGTAAGCGAAACTTTGCGAATATGCCAAAAATCCTGAAATCCTGAGAAAAGTACACGAAGACTTTTGCAATACCAACTCCTCTTACGAATTCGTATATTCTTAATTTTCTTTTCTCTAAATCAAGATTTGATACCTTCACTAATTCAAGAAAAAATGTTTAGTGTTCCATCACATTTTCAAAAAAGAAACAATAATATTTTAGTAATAATTAACAAGAGTTTTCAATTTTCATTCATGCTGTTATTTTTAGACTGGACTTACGACTGTTAACTATATAAAAATAAGGGGCGACACAAAAAAGTGTCCCCAGAAATAACTTGTTATTATCATATAAATATATAAAATATTTTCTGGCATGAGATAGGATCATTAAATTAATGGCACATTAAACGCGTAAGCGGGCATCAAATGTTTTAAATATACAGTTACTTTGATAAAATGCCCTTTGTCATTCGTTCGGTTTAACCTCAGAATGCGTGTTGCTAGCCACACTCTCATTAATTTCTCCTTATAATCCGCATTGCCCTTCAAATGTCTCCACAGTCGCTTCTCCAAAGAAGATATAAGGGGAAGCATTCTCAATTTGGTTGTTGTTTCACTCTAGGTGGTATAAGGCGTTTGGTTTTATATATATATATATACAGGGTGTCCGAGAATTATCTGTACAATGTTTGGCTGTTATTAAAAGTCAACCATGAAGTGTAGAAATTCCAGTGTTGTCCCATTTTACAGAGAATCTCATTAAGTTTTTTCTGATACCAAGTTTTGACAAGTTTTTTAGAAATTCCAGTGTGTCCGAACATTATCTGTACAATTTCATCTTTTAATAAAATTCTTGATAACACACGTAAAATTCTTAAACAAGATTATTTAGAATCTGTATTTTTAAAAGTTTCTTTTATTAAAGTAACGTTGTTACAAACATTCGATATGTGCACCATTAGTGATTCGCAAAACATCCAATCGATATTCCAAATGTTGCCATGTACGCTGCAGCATATTCACATCAATTCGCTCAATAGCAGCTGTGATTCTTGCTTTTAAATCATCAATGTCTGTCACCCGCGTACATTTCTAAAAAACTTGTCAAAACGTGATATCAGAAAAAACTTAATGAGATTCTCTGTAAAATGGGACAACACTGGAATTTCTACACTTCATGGTTGACTTTTAATAACAGCCAAACATTGTACAGATAATTCTCAGACACCCGGTATATATATATATATATATATATATATAAGCGCTGCAAACCCACAAGGAAAAAGAAAAACGATTCCAAGGCCTTTCGTGTATTCAAAGCTACACCTTTTTCCTTGTGGGTTTGCAGCATTTATTCATTTCACGTGTTTTATTGTGAAATTCATCCCATATATATATATAAAACATATATATATATATCAAACGTCTATTCGACATCTCATTATGAACTTCGCTTTCTGAAATGAATAATAGCTATTTTGAAGTATTAAAAGTCTGGAATACATCAACAGACTGCAGATAATATAAAGACAAATGCTATAAATTTAATACTTTATGGACACCCTCTACATGTGATTGTAGATGTTGCAGTTGTGTCGCATGAGGAAAGAAACACAAACTTGTGGCACATCTTGCTCCTGATGAAAATTTCGACGAAATATCTTCAAAAGTTCAAAAGTTATGGCACTTTCAAATTGGTACAATTTTAACTGCGATTTTGTTTTGTTTGTCTTTTACTTTTGTCGGTTCCATGTCAACTCAACCAGTGTAACCTTAACCAGTGCCAAGTCAACCAGTGCCAAGTCAACCTGTGCCAACTGAACCAGTACCAAATCAACCAGTACTAACTGAACCAGTACAATCAAACCAACACTGATTCAACCAGTAAAGCTGGCATGCAAAGCATGAATTGTACTCTACTTAATAATACCATTATGGTTCCATGTCAACTCAACCAGTGTAACCTTAACCAGTGCTAAGTCAACCAGTAGACCAACTCAACCAGTGCTAAGTCAATCAGTAGACCAACTCAACCAGTGCCAAGTCAACCAGTAGACCAACTAAACCAGTGCTAAGTCAACCAGTAGACCAACTCAACCAGTGCTAAGTCAACCAGTAGACCAACTCAACCAGTAGACCAACTCAACCAGTGTAACCTTAACCAGTGCTAAGTCAACCAGTAGACCAACTAAGTCAACCAGTAGACCAACTCAACCAGTAGACCAACTCAACCAGTGCCAACTCAATCAGTGCCAACTCAACCAGTACCAACCCAACCAGTACCAACTCAACCAGTGCAAGTCAACAAATACTAACTCAACCAGTACAATCAAACCAACACTGATTCAACCAGTAAAGCTGGCATGCAAAGCATGAATTGTACTCTACTATTAAGTAGAGTATTATTAAATACCATTATGGTTCAACGTCAACTCAACCAGTGTAACCTTAACCAGTAGACCAACTCAACCAGTGCCAACTCAACCAGTGCCAACTCAACCAGTATTAACTCAACCAGTACTAACTCAACCAACACTGATTCAACCAGTGAAGCTGGCATACAAAGCATGAATTGTACTCTACTTAATAATACCATTATGGTTCCATGTCAACTCAACCAGTGTAACCTTAACCAGTGCGAAGTCAACCAGTAGACCAACTAAATCAATGTTAACACAACCAGTACAATCAAACCAACACTGATTCACCAGTAAAGCTGGTATGCAAAGCATGAATTGGGTGACAGGACAACACAACCAGTGTAACCTTAACCAGTGCTAAGTCAAACAGTACTAAGTCAACCAGTAAACCAACTCAACCAGTACCAACTCAACCAGTACCAACTCAACCAGTGCAAGTCAACCAGTACTCACTCAACTAGTACAATGAAACCAACATTGATTCAACCAGTAAAGCTGGCATGCAAAGCATGAATTGTACTCTACTTAATAATATAATTATGAGTATTCATCTTTGAATTTTAGCACTCTCCCTGCACTGGCTGAAACCAGTCCCAGTCCTGCGACACGTGGAGTCGGAGTGCTTTTGTGGACCTCATTTTTTGTTTTGTTTTATTATTTTTGTTTTTGTGATTTTTTTTTTGTATTTTTGTATTTTATATTTTTTGTATTTTGTATTTTATACTTTTTTGTATTTTTTAAAGATTGTTTACCTGCAACTCTAAGTAGTCTAACCAACAACTTGCATGTGAGCAATTGCCCTCAGACAACCCAACCAGTGTAACCTTAACCAGTGCCACCTTAACCAGTGCTAAGTCAACCAGTACTAACTCAACCAGGACACCAACTCAACCAGTACACCAACTCAACCAGTGCAAGTCAACTAGTGCTAACTCAACCAGTGCTAACTCAACCAGTGCAAGTCAACTAGTGCTAACTCAACCAGTGCTAACTCAACCAGTACATCAACTCAACCAGTGCAAGTCAACCAGTACTAACTCAACCAGTACTAATTCAACCAGTCAGGACATGTAACCACATAGGCCATCTTATTCGGGAAGGGAAACTAACACAGGTCGTTAGGTTAGGTTAGGTCAGGTTAGGTGAATTTAGGTTCAATTAGACTTTTTATTCTGACTTTTTTTCCTGACTTTTTTGCTGTGACTTTTTTCCTGTAACTTTTTTTCCTACAGTCATTATCTCAACGGCAAATACATTGAATCAAGTCAGCCTCACCCAACGTTAGTTTCAAAATTATCATCATCTCGGTTATAATATTATTGACAGTAACACCAGTAAGCAGTAGTAGTGCCATGGTATTAATATCAATTGTGTCATTAATGCGTTATTGTTCTTTCAATATTTAATATATTTGCTTCTCAATATGCGGATAAAAATTCTGAGTTATGAACATCGTTCTTGACCTTTACCCTTTTCCTAACATGAAAATTTTAAATGGATCATAACGAATAAGTACAGTATGGAGATCAATTACTATTTCACATTATTAGTGTACACAATAGATGTATACGATCATCGACAGGCATGATCATCACGCCTTATAGCCTATAAAAGTGCGTGTGTAGCGAGCGGCCGGTCGACCGAGCCATGGTGGTGGTGGTGGTGGTGTTTCTCTTACTAATTAGCAGCACGTAAATATCACAAAAAAATAAGCAAAAATTCAGTATTGCAAGCATTCAAAATTGCAAAATTCTCGTCGCCATTTTGTTGTGTTGCGGAATAATAGAACCAGTAACACAGTAAATATATATTCTTGGCTGCTAATTACAAGACATTAATCCAGTAGTATAAAAAAACATCCCCAACTCATCAACAAGATTACCGTATTTGTCGGCTTATAAGACGCACTTTTTTTCCTTATAAATACCTTAAAAAATCGCCCTGCGTCTTAGAAGCCGAAAGTGATGATAATGTCAGTAATAAATCTGAAGTTGATTAATAACAAATAATAAGAGTAATAATCATATTATCTTTCTTTATTGGCTTTTGGGTTTTCTTTTTATTGAATTTTACATATCCATTGTATGAACAATAAAATGCATCAAAAACTTTTTTTCTTGAATTTACCTTTCCAAAATTAAGGTGCGTCTTTCACGGCGCAGCGTCTTGTAGGCCGTCAAATACGGTACATATCAAGCACTATTCATCGTTCTCACAATTTACGCGCGGTTCGCAAGCAAAGTAAACAAAACAATTAAACAATCACGTGATGCCAGACGAAAACTATTTCAGTATTTTTATGACTCTGGCGAAATTTGGCGATAAATAGGCAATAACTTGGTGAATTTTTTTCTGTCATGGTTGGTATGGAAAAACTATACATGTTTACAATATGGTATCGTATGTGATACCTTTATTTCATAATTAAATATAAATTATTAATTAATTGAATTAAATATCTATAAAATTGCCTCGGGATTGGCGACATAGCCTATTGGGAATGAAAATAATTGCCATACCTACATAGAACCCAATATGGAGGCATTGGGCCCACCCAACCACAAGAATTTTTTTTTATTTCGCGTTCAAAATTTTCCACTACTGACTCATGAAAATTACATCAAGAGAAGAGTCAACAAACTTTGAAGAATCAGCGGATTCCTAACGATTTATTATTAGCGGCTCGCTCGGAGCTTGCTTATGTTACAGCGATGCTTTAAGCAAGGAAGATGTACTTTATCTTCCTACGAGTTCTAAATGAAATCCTCTTAATATAAATCCTAATAACTATAAAAAGGATAGGCCTATTCCTTAAGGTATTTAAGTGTAGTGACTGCTTATATTAATTACATCAAAGCAACTCGTTGTGTAACTACATCGTACTGCGGCCCTACATCGAAAAACATCGTCGCGCCCTACATCGAAACAGAAGCGAGGCCCAACGAAATAATACCGAAGGCAAATAAACATAAAGAAGTCATTTGAAGACATACATATACATAACTCTAACGAAAAAACGTAGGGCTTTTGTCTTTAACTCCACTGAAATCTGCTGGAAATTTCCAACGGATGAGGGTATCAGGCAATCAACCCATAGCCCTATATAGTTTTTTCACAGTCGGCAACCCTGGATCGACCCTGGAGCGTTTCTTCCCTTTATTTCTTCAGTAGGCGACAAAGAGTCCCCGAACGCGGACCCCGTGCTCGGCGAAAGTAAAATTTTTTAATTTTTCCTGAATATTGACTTCTTTCCTCTCGGTTTTTTTCTCGTTTTTTCCTTCAAAATGGCACTGCAATTTTCTAAGTCACAAAGGGGTGGGGAAATCTTGGTCTACCAAGGGCATGAGTATGTTTTTAGAACAAATAAGGCTTGGATGGAAGATGGCAAAAAATATTGGAGGTGCAGGAAGTACCAGCAATTCAAATGCAGATCATCCATGATCACAACTGGCATGAATGTTGTGAAAGAGCCCTCTGATCACACTCGCTCTGGAGACTCAATTCAAGCAGAGGCAAATGCAGTCCTTGCAAAAATTAAAGAGGATCCGGCAACAACCCGTGCAAGCACAAGGACAATTCTTGGAGACAATATGGAGCCCTTGAGCAATGATGTCTTAGCTAGAATGCCAAAAAAGTCTTCCACTGAGCGACGTATGAAACGCAAACGCCAACAAATTGAGGGTATTCAACCTCCTCCTCAGTCTCGAAACTTTGAAATACCAAATGACTATGCAGACATTGTCTTCCATGATTCTGGAGTTGATGATCCTTTGAGAATCTTGGTTCTTGGCACACTTGAGTTGGTTAATTGTCTTCAAAGTGAGGTGTGGATGGGGGATGGGACTTTTGACACCACTCCAACAATTTTCTTTCAACTTTACACAATTCATGCCAAGGTTGGGAATTCGTGTACTCCTTGTATCTACTTGATTTTGCTAAACAAAACTGCCGAAACATACACACGTATGATTGAAATCTTGAAAAACCTGATTCAAGGTCTGAACCCTACAAACACTTTGCTGGATTTTGAGTTGGCTGCAATCAATTCATTCAAAAATGAGTTTCCTCAAGCTCAAGTTTCTGGTTGCTTTTTTCACTTCAATCAGTCTGTGATCAGAAAGGTCATTGAGTTGGGTCTAAAAGTCAGATTTGAGACTGAGCATGGGTTTGCAATCCTGGTGAAGGAAGTAGGAACATTGCCAGCCGGAAAATTTCCAGGCGGAAAATTGCCAGCCGGAAAATTGCCAGTGGGGAAAATTGCCAGTGAGAATATTGCCAGCCGGAATATTGCCAGTGAGAAACAAACTAAAATTCACAAAAAAGGATTTATTTATTAAAATATTATTATTTAAAATTTTAAAATGCTAAAACTTGTTAAGGAAAGGAAAGCCTCAAAAAGTATGAAGATTATAAGCAAGAGATCGAAGAAATGTCAATTTATCTTCATTATACTGACGGATGACTTTCTCCAATCTGTCATTGATATTTTTGTACTTTTTGGCAGTATGTCTCTCTTCCCCTCTTTCGAAGTGCAATTTCTTGGTCTGAGCTAAAGCCTTTTCGTTAAAGCTAACGAAAATATCACGACTTAACCTAACCAATCGTCAAGGGCGTACAGAGGACCAAACCTGGCATTCAATGAACCTAACCGGGTATTCAATAATTTTACCATAGGTTTCGATATATATATATATATATATATATATATATATATAATAATAGTATATATAGTTTAATCGCGGTGCTGGGGCCTTCGGGCCCAGTAATTTTAATTATTTTATTTATGTATTAACACCCAGGTGCACAACCTGGGGACCTAATCAATATGTGTGTGAAGGTTCATGTTTGTAACTGCTTCCATTTTGGAGTTATGGCTGGAACACACACACACGCACACACACACACACACACACACACGTCCTTTTTCTCAATTACTTTATTTCTTACTTTCTAAATTTTTACATATTTTTGTCACTGGCAATTTTCCGCCTGGCAATATTCTCACTGGCAATTTTCCCCACTGGCAATTTTCCGCCTGGCAATTTTCCGCCTGGCAATATTCCGACTGGGAATTTTCCGTACACGCCTGGTGAAGTCTCTTCCAGCACTTGCTTTTGTACCTGTTGATGAGACTGAAGAGAGATTCGAAGAGTTGGGAGCCACTTTTTCAGATGAGCCAGAAGTTAATGACTTAATTGCATACTTTGAGTCAACCTACATGTGGACCCCGAGTTGGAGGAAGAGTTCGAAATCTAAGGTTTGAGCCACTGCTGTGGAATCATTATGAGGATGCAGAGGCTTCTGCACCCAAGACCACTAATTGTTATGAAGGATTTCATAACTCTCCTAAGTCGCTTTTCATGTGTTCTCATCCCACAATGTGGTCTTTTTTGAATGGAATCAGAAAAGATATTGGAATTCATAGGCTGACAATTCAAAATGTTCAGGTTCATAATCTTGCAGCCAGGGCCGGCGAGAGCTGCCACGGGCCCCGGGGAAGGATTGGTATATGGGCCCCCCTGTTTACTCAGTATTTTATTATGTTTTTTGTGTACATAACAAGCAAACTGATTAATTATACATCCAAGTCACTATTCAAAACATACAGTATGATAATCTCCATAAAATGTATGTTCATTAATTATATTTCCTCCCTGTTATTTAATCAATTGCTTTATTAATATTTTTAGATTTTATCCCCCCTCTTTCCAGGCCCCGGAGATTTAACCTGGCTTCCCCGCCATCTCGGCGGCCCTGCTTGCAGCTAAGGTTAGGTCTTATGATGGAGAGGCTGATAAGTTGGGCTATCTGAGGGCAAATGCTCACATGTAAGTTGTTGGTTAGACTACTTAGAGTTGCAGCTAAACAATCTTTAAAACATACAAAAACGTATAAAATACAAAATACAAAAAGATGTAAAATACAAAAATACAAAAAAATCATAAAAATAAAAAAATGATAAAATAAAACAAAAAATGAGGTCTGCAAAAGCACTACGACTCCACGTGTCGCAGTACTGGGACTGGTTTCAGCCAGTGCAGGGAGAGTGCTAACATTCAAAGATGAATACTCATAATGGTATTATTAAGTAGAGTACAATTCATGCTTTGCATGCCAGCTTTACTGGTTGAATCAGTGTTGGTTTGATTGTAATGGTTGAGTTAACACTGGTTGAGTTAGCACTGGTTGAGTTAGCACTGATTGAGTTGGTCTACTGGTTGACTTAGCACTGATTGAGTTGGTCTACTGGTTGACTTAGCACTGGTTACGGTTACACTGGTTGAGTTGACATCGAACCATAATTGTATTATTAAGTAGAGTACAATTCATGCTTTGCATGCCAGCTTAGTAGCATGGGCGCAAAAGGAGAGAGTGCAATGCAATTGCAAATGTTGACCAATGTTGCAAGAGTGCCAATCCACCCCTTTGTTGCAAGGCACCCCCCTAAAGGGGGAGGGGGTTGCTGCAAGAACAACAAGGGGTTATGCAACTTGGAGGCGGAGTTATCCCCCAAGTTGCAGTGAACTTCCGCTGGGGGAGACCTCTTTGGGGGAGAAGGTTGGACGGCCTCACCCCCCAAAGGGGTATACCTAACCTAAGCGAGAAAGGAGAGAGAGAGGAGGAGAGGTGTTCCCTTGACAGGAGCCAAGCGCATATTAATACTTCAGCCGAGCGGCCGTTGTCTTACAGGGCCCCTAATCAGCCAGTCGGCTTAATCAGCCAGTGCCGCCAGGCATTATCAGCCAGTTGGCACAGTGTATACTTCGTTTTGACACGTACACACCCGTCTATACGCCCATAAAATATTACGATTATATGCGTCAGGCGTTAAACTATAGGTCTAAGGTGGAGTGTAAACATCCTCTCACGAATGGTAGATAAAATGGGTAACCTGTCTCCCTCCTCGCTCTTTCTCTCTCTCTCTCGCGCGCACTCTCTCTCTTTTATATATACTTCCCCGTTAAACCGTAGGTCTAAGGTGGAGTGTAAACATTTTTCCACGGTTGGTAGATAAATGGGCAACCAGGGGATCCCGTTAAACTGTATTGCAACACTCGATCATGTTGTTTATCTGTTTGTTTATTCCCCCCACTCTCTCTCTCTTATATATACACATATATATATATATATATATATATATATATACACACATATATATATTAGTGGTGGACCAGATATCCGCACCCGCATATGCGGATATCCACATCATTTTTAATATCCGCATCCGCACTTCTGACTGCGGATGTTGTGCGGATATTACTTCGAATAAATTAAGCAATTTACAATTAAATTAGCTTATAAAGTAGCTTATAAGGCCCAGTCATGCACATTTCATGTAAAGTATTAATTATTAATGAACAAACAAATATATAAACCTCAAAATATAAATACCTGGTAACACAGAAAATTGAATGAAACTTGTTTCATTGAATTTTCTGTGGCTGAAACTCTTAAGAAAGTTATTATTTTTATTATAATGAAAACATTAATATTAATTTTAATTCTTATGCATTGCTTGCCATAATAGTAATATCACGAAATTTGAAAAATTATGTCATATATTCATAATTCTAAATTATATTGATAGATTAACTGAATATCCGCAACAGCATCCGCGGATATTGAAATTAAAGATCAGCATCCGCATCCGCAGATGTTGAAAAACTGACATCCGGTCCACCACTAATTATATATATATATATACATATATATATATATATATATATTTACCCGTTTAAAAGTAGGTCTAAGGTAGAGTGTAAAGCTTGACCTTCACCAGAATGAACAATTCGGGCGGAAACCATCGAAAGCAAAGGCAAGCCTATATATGTACAATTCCAGAAACGAGTTCATCTAAAAAAATTCGTGTAAACATCTTTCCACGGTTGGTAGATAAATGGGTACCCAGAGTGCACTAGCAGGGATCTCTCTCTCTCTTTCCTTGTGAACAGACGTGTTTTATCGAGTGTCCAGTGTTACCAATTGAATAAGTGGTTTTCGTTGAAGTGTCTTTAAAAAAATAGTGTTTGGTGCATTCTTAACTAAATTACCTAGTGTTACTAATCATTCATCAACGAATATATTTCATTGATTGACTTTATTCATTACTATATTATTTGATTAAACCAAGGCTAGTGCACGTGGCTTGCCTTGTTTGTTTTTCAAATCTATCGTAAAACGAGGTTTCATAAGGTTCATTTTCCCTTCCTTCGGGAGATCAGGTAGAGTGTGGTCACTGGTCACCCACCGTGGGAAAAAAAGGAAAAAAGTCGGTCGAATAGCGGACAGATAAGTTTCATTTAATACTTTTTCTTTTACAGATCTTTCGTCGGTAGCTTAATTATATATTCATTTAGTATAAAATTGTGCTACAAAAACCTGTTTCTGCGTTTCAAGAAAATTTTTGCGGGATTGCGCAGGTGACGGCACAATAAGCACGCGGTAGACCTACGTTGTAATTTAGTAATTTCCAAACGCTCGTTTTTTTGCTTTTTGTTTTTTAACTAATTAAGAGCATGGCACCCCCGTCAAGTACTTGCAGTCGCTGTGAAGGGAAATTTTCCGCTTACGCGCTTACAATGGCTAATAATAATGAACAGTTAGTTTGCATGTGGTGCTCAAGCATGGAAGTCCTGAGGAACGAGTTAGAACGTGAGAGGGAGGCTAGGGTGAGGCTTGAAGAAAGCGTGATGCTCCTGACGGCAAAATTAGAATCCCTTGAGACTCCAGTTACGACCCCTCCTGCCTCAGTTTCTACTAATAATATAAATAGTATTAATAGCCCTCTCTCTCTCCCTAGTTCCGAACCCTTCGTTCGAGTGCGTAATGGAGCCCCATTGAGAAAACCTAAGACAGACTTGTCTACCAGTAATAACAAACAATAAGTTTTCTGTTTTAGGTTTCCAAGATGCTGATGAACCGGAAATACGACTCGTTGGCGATTCCATTGTTCGAGGGCAGCTCGAGGAATTCTGTGGGAGAAACCCTCGTCGTAGGCGCCGTTACTGCTACCCTGGTGCAAGGGTGGAGGATATAACTAATAGTGTTGACCATTTTAGAGACGGTACCTCTGAGGACACAACGTATGTTATTCATGTCGGTACTGATAATGTTTTAAATTCTAGATCGGTAGAACTGCTGGCTAGGTACAGGGACTTACTCGAGCGACTAAAGGAAAAAACTAATAAGATTGTTTTAAAAGGTATACTTCCTCGAATTATCCAACGTAGCGATTTCTACAGCAAGGCGACCTATATCAACAATAACCTAAAGTCTTTTTCCCAACAGGAAGGAGTGCATTTTGTGAATTTTTGGAACAGTTTCTACGGCAGGAGGGACTTGTTCCTCGGAGATGGACTTCATCTTAATGACGTTGGAGCTGCGCGTTTAGGAAGACTATTTCATAATACTGTCTCTTCTTTTCAGGCTGCCGTAACTCGAACGGTCCCAGCGTAATTTCCACAAATTTCCCCTGCGCTCGCGAAGGTGTCGCAATTACAAACAATTTGAAGGTTCTATCCTTAAATGCTCGTAGCATACGAAATAAAATAAACGAATTTTTTTCTTTAACTGCTTGTAAAGACTATGATTTAATTTTGATAAATGAATCGTGGCTTAGCACTGAAACACGTGACTTTGTCGGGGAGTATCAAATTAGAGGTTATAGACTTTTTGTTAAAAACAGAATAGGTAGGAGAGGAGGCGGAGCTATGTTGTATATGAAAAATAATATTGCGAACGTTATAGAAGTAAAGCACACAATTCCAGAACCGATAGATTCGACTATAGCATAACTTAAATTGAACGATTTCAAACTTGTTGTTGCGGTTATATATAGGCCCCTAATCAAACAGCTGATACGGACGAAGCGTTATATCGTGAACTAAAGAGAATAATAGGTAGTGAGCAGGCTTTAGTTATGGGTAACTTTAATTGCGCCAACGTGAATTACGATACAATGCAGGGAGACGCGGAAGGTAATCGTTTAGTTAATTTTCTCGAGGATAGCTTTCTTATTCAAAAGGTTGGGGAACCTACGAGGTTGGACAGTATTTTAGATTTAGTAATAACTACGGATGATAGGCTAATCACTGATCTTCAAGTAATAGAACCGTTAAGCAATAGCGATCACAATATGGTAGAGTTTGTCCTCTCAGTAAGTCACTCGAAACCAGCTAACTCGACTAAAATTCCTAACTTCCAGCACGCAGACTTTTGTAAATTTCGAAATAAATTGTCACACGTCAATTGGGAAAACGTAATGGGGATCTCCAACGCAAAACTAATGTGGGAATCGTTTGAAACAGTATTTAGGACTATAAATGAGGAATGTGTACCGTACAAAATTAAGCGTGCGAAAGTAAACAACAAGCCCTTGTGGTTTACTTCTAGAGTAGGAGACATTATAAAGAGTAGAGATAGGGCTTATAGGCTACATAAGTGCGATAAAGACAATTTGTGGTTACGAAACAACTACATATCTCTAAGGCGTGAAGCGAAAAGTGTAATAAAAAAGTCCAAGCGCGAATTTGAAATCTCCATAGCTCGTGACGGTAAAGAAAACCCCAAGCGATTCTTTCAATACGTCAACAATAGAAATCCAGTAAAAAGTGTCTTGGGGCCGTTGAAAAATGTTAACGGAGATCTAGTTTCTGAAAACAAGGAAATGGCTACCTTGCTAAACGAATTTTTTACGTCAGTTTTTACTATAGAAGATGTAACGAATATCCCTACGGTCATAGACATAATACCTTTTGATAATGGTAATATTTTGGATAATATTGTGGTTAGTGAAGGGAGGTAATGCGCTATATTGATAAAATGAAAATGCGTAAATCACCGGGGCCGGATTCCATATATCCCATACAACTAAAAGAATTAAAAGATAGCATTGTTGTGCCGCTAACAAAGATTTTTAATGCGTCTATTTCTGAGGGGTGCGTACCAGATAATTTCAAGTTAGCAAACGTAACACCTATCTTTAAGAAAGGCGATAAAGGTGCGGCGGAAATTATAGGCCAATCAGTTTAACGTCTGTTGTAGGTAAGCTACTGGAATCAATAATTAGGGATCGTATAGTCGAACACTTAGAATTGCATAACTTAGAAATACGCAGCACGGTTTTAGGCGAAACAAATCTTGCTTAACTAATCTTTTAGAATTTTTTCAAAGCGTGGTTGACGTTTACGATAGTCATCGGGCGGTTGATGTAGTGTATTTAGATTTTCAAAAAGCGTTTGACACCGTACCGCACAAAAGACTCATTGAAAAAACTAAGGCTCATGGAATCAGGGTGTAGTAATAAATTGGATAGAAGAGTGGTTGCGAGGTAGGAAACAGAGGGTGGTCGTTGATGGAGCGGAGTCGTGTTGGGCTAATGTAGCGAGTGGCGTTCCTCAGGGTTCTGTATTGGGCCCCTTGCTTTTTCTATATATATAACGATTTAGATGTCGGCCTAGTCAGTACAGTTTCAAAGTTTGCGGATGACACGAAGCTGGGTGGTAGGGCGATTAATGACGAAGATAGAGGTAAAATCCAGGAATCTGAATAAAATCGTTGATTGGTCAGTCACATGGCAAATGAGATTTAACGTCGATAAGTGCAAAATTTTACATATAGGTTCGCGTAACGGTAATTTTGCGTATAGTATGTCAGGGAAGGATTAACAAGCGTAGAGCAGGAAAAAGATTTAGGAGCTATAATCACTGGTGATTTAAAAGTAGCGAAACAAAGTACAGCAATGGTAAATAAAGCGAACAAAGTGTTAGTACAAATCGCGCGATATTATAGTTCCTCTTTATAAATCATTAGTTAGACCCCATTTGGAGTACGCGATCCAATTTTGGAATCTGCATATGCGAAAAGATATAGACAAACTCGAAAGAGTTCAAAGACGAGCAACTAAGATGATTCCGTCGCTTAGGTCAAAGTCGTACGAGGATAGGCTTAAGGAGTTAAAATTGACTACACTCGAGACTAGGAGGCTAAGAGGTGATCTAATCCAGGTTTTCAAAATTATGAATGGGTTCGATGACGTAAATAGATATAGCTTTTTCGAAATATCTCAATATAATAGGACTAGAAATAACGGGTGTAAGTTGACAAGTAGAAGGTTCGAGACAGCAGTTGCCAAAAACGTTTTTACGCATAGAATAGTAAATAGCTGGAATAGTTTGCCGGTAGAAGTAATTAGAAGCACGTCTATAAACATGTTTAAAAATCGATTAGACGCATATGTTGATAGATTGGGTATAGTTTAAGGTAGTAAAATTAAGGCTTTGTGGTTCGGAACCCACGTTAAATTGTAGGTCCCCTCCGCCACCACGGAGGACATGCACAATACAGAATTACGAGCACAGTTAGGTAGACCAGCCATGAGTGGATCCTATGGTCTTTGTTGGTCTGAAACATTATAACATTATAACATATATATATATATATATTATATATATATCCCCGTTAAAAAGTAGGTCTAGGGTGGGGCGAAAAGATTGACATTCGTCAGAATGAACAATTCGGCAGGAAGCAAACGAAACCAAACAAAGCTTATATATGTACATTTCATGAAAAAGTTCATCTAAAAAATTCTGAAAATTGGTGCAAGCGTACACAAAATTTATAATCACGTCAAATTGCATTAATTAACTCACTCTCCGGCTAACTTAAATCGAATATTACAGTCTTTTTCATCTGTAACTTCTGCAAATTAAAACAGGCCAAATGGTAAACATAGCATTAAAATGTGCAGCACAACTGAATAAATAGAAAGGAAATATGATAAAGGAGGGAAATGAAGAGAAGAAGAAAGCGATATAAGCAAACACCTTCCAAAACATTTCCTAATTAAACGATGTAAATAGTTGAACAATAGAAGGACATAAATATTTATGGAAAAAAAAAAAAAAAAAAAAAAAAAAAATATATATATATATATATATATATATATATATATGCATTTAACTGCAATGACCACGCAGTATATAAATGAATAGAATGCAGTATATAAATGAATAGAAACGACGTAAATAAGGAGCGTCTCTGCACACGGGGAAGAGAAATAACGAATAAATGAAAAATGAGGCGAACCGCCCGGGAATCGAACCCAGGGCCTTCCAATTGCCGGTTGGATGCGCTACATATATATATATATATATATATATATATATATATATATATATAAACAATTATATTAAATATCGTTCTGAAAATTGTGGAGTTGGACGGAAGCGATAGATAATATCGATTTAAAATTCCAATAAAAAAACTTTTTTCCGCAGGAGTTTATTTCGAGATCATAGACATCATAAAGATTAAACTTCACGAGCAACTGACTCGCAGTTTAGCGTTTCTCTCAAACATACGAGAAATGTAAGGACTTATTCTGAACTTCTCTCATATATATATATATGTTAAACACAGACCGTGCATGGAACAAGGAACTCTTCTGGGAAAATTAAATCCACTATAGTTCGAATAAGTAATGGTAAATTACAAATACCATAGTTTTTCTTTTTCATGATGCTAGCCCCCACGTCGGGCTAGCATCATGAAAAAGAAAAACTATGGTATTTGTCATTTACCATTACTTATTCGGACTATAGTGGATTTAATTTTCCCAGAAGAGTTCCTTGTTCCATGCACGGTCTGTGTTTAACATATAAGTTTCTCAGGGGACCATTCTGAGTTTGTGTATATATTATATATATATATATATATATATATATATCTAATTCATCATTAAATTATACAGCCCAGCGTCGGGTAAGCATACGAACCATGAGAAGGTCGAGTTTTAAATAGCTATAATTAAACGAGTCTTTGTGAAAAGGTCAGAATGAACAATTCGGTCGGAAGCAATCGAAGGGTTAAATGGAATCTTATTTCCATTCTCTCGACATCATAAACTTTGGTGTTTATTGAAACGCTACATATCACATCTTTGTTATTTTTTAAATTTATTTATTGTACCGAAACAAAGGTACATATGTACAAATCTCTCGCTCTCTCTCTATCTCTCGCTATATACATTTATAGTAATAAGCGAACTGCTCGAAATCGTAAACTTTGGGCTACTGACCGCAACCAGTACGCATCTGTTATTTTTAAATTCATTTATTGTATCGTGGAATTCTTATACGATACAATAAATTTTACAGCGGTTTTCTTCAAGGGTAATTAACTATCTTCCATTTTATGTTTCAAGATAGGGCATCATAAACCGTTTCACAAGCCACTCTCGACTCTCTCTCTCTCTCTCTCGGTCGAATACAAGATCAAAAACAAAACGTTTCTCGTCTCTCCACGAATGGGAATATCTGACACGCCCCAGATTTCAAGAGCAACCAATCACAGCCCTGTGGGCGGAGCCCAGAACCTCTGTTTCGCCGCTATGCAGGCCTACGCGTCAAGCCCCGCCAAAAATTCACCGCTAGCCAATAGGAAGCTAGCGTTTGTGTGCTGTGGGGTGGTCACAAGCCCCCTTTATAAAAGGGCGCAGCTCATCTCGGAGCCTCAGTTCATTCATTTTTCGTGCTTAGTGCTTTTCAAATATAAACTATGAGCCAGCTGTACGACTCCCCCGATCTTTTTGAAGATCAAGATTTTTATGCGCCGGCAACGTGTCTAATTTTCAGCGCTGCAGATCGGAGAGAACTTTTATCTACGCAGATTGTTACGGAAAATTGTAACGAAATGCAAGATCCTACGGACAACTCATTTGAAATGTAAGTGATTATATTCTGCGGTTCATTCAGTGTTAACTTATAAGTGCCTAAACTAGCTTTATTCTGAGTTTTCCTACAAAGAAAAAATTAATCCCAGGACTCTTTCTCGTTTATAACAATATAACCTATCCGGGACATAATATACATATATATATCGGCCAGGGCTCTTTCTCGTTTATAATAATATATCCTAACCGGGACATAATATATATATATATATATATATATATATATATATATATATCCTAACCGGAACATAATATGTATATGTATATATATATCCTAACCGGGACATAATATATATATATATATATCTTAACCGGGACATAATATATATATATATATATATATATATATATATATATATATCGGCGAGGACTCTTTATCGTTTATAATAATACAACCTAACCGGGACATAATATATCCTACTATCGTTTCATTCAGTGTTAATTAACTTATAAGTGCCATAATAATTGTTTTGAAAAATAGTTTGTGTTTATTCTTGGTATATATATATATATATATGGTGTTTTTATTTGTATATTACTTAATAATTTACAAATTTATAGAAAGTATTAAAACTATTAAGAATTGCATGCGGGCTCGAGCCCCGTTGCAGGCAGACGATGTCTTAGCACTCGAAAACTGTGAGGATATCTGCTTATGGTTACAATTTGCCCTTAGTCTAACAGCTTTTTTCTGAATTTTTCTACAACTAAAAAAATTAATCCCATTATGTTTTTAATTATTGTCTGTTTCCTTCGTGATTATATATATATATATATATATATATATGGTGGCACTTTAATAATATTTTTCTCGATAATTTAAAGACCACCGCAGTAGGATTTTTAAATTACCAAAACTTTTAAGAATTATCTGCTTCTGATTATAATTTTTTAAATTTTTGGCATTTTCTCTTATTGTAGCTAGTTTTCGTTTTGATGAAAGGGGAATAAATGATATGGATGCTTTACTACACAACCAAACCGGCGATCTGAACACAGAAATCGAGGTATTGGCTCACATCCGGTCCAGCGAGTGCCAGGTTATCGAGGAACTAATGTAAGTATTTTTGGGGTTAAGAACAAAACGTATTGTATTTTCATTTATTAAATGGCAGAAAACGTACAAAACGGAACCGGTGTCCATTAAATAAGTCTTAACGGGTACATTTTACAGCTACAAATGTATATACAACTTTACACAATATAAATATACACCTTTACACAATGCAGCGGGTGCTAACATATGGGAACCTTTTTTTATCTGTCTGCATACATTTTTATCATTCATCTCCGTGTCGCACAAATCGAATAATGTAAAAAAAATTATAAATCCCTTCCCACTTGACATGTGCATAAGAAATGAGAGGACGTACATCCCGCACGTCTCGCTATAATATCCTTGAAAGCGATACGGGTTCCACACAATCTCAGGTACATGTAATAGTGCGATAAACTGCACAACCACAGAATCAATCCAGGGCTGAGCGCCGAGTGAGTCAAAATAGTACATTCTTTCCCTATTTTTAAAATAGATTGCAAACCAATGAATCCCCTCACCCCCCACAATGTCGGTGTTAACGATAATCCCGTACAAGTTTCTTGTAGATGGTAACTTCACTATTTCATTCTTCGCAAACACACCGATAAATTTTGAGCGTGTGAAAAACGGTTACTTTTCATTACTCTCTGGAGTGTATTCGCGTCCATTTTAAGAGTCTGTGACCAAGTTCCTGAAACGATCAACTTCTATCATGCCTGTGATTCGAGGTAAACTAGCACACTTATAGGCGCGTCTATAGGCTTGGCAAATTCCCACCTGACTGAGATATTCCCGCTCTGTTGTGAACTTAAATGCGTGTTTACGCCAGGAGACAAGTCAGGCGTAATATAAAATGAATAAATGTCAAATTCTTCGACAAATTCTTTCTGAGTTACACCAAACCCAAGCTCATCACAACCACCCGTATTATGAGCCAAATTACTATAAGCTCTCGCGCAGAGCGGTAACACAGCGTCTGATGAGTAATCCGTAATCATACTCCCTCCCAAAGCGATGCCATATACGTACACAGTAATATTTTAAGGCCGAAATTCTCGAATTTAAAGGCACTCTTTTTATATTTTCCATTCGTCGAGGCGTTGTCCTGCATTCCAATTAATATCCTTTTAGGTAGAACTCCAAGGGCCATGTTTTCTAGGTGCTTCGAGGCCAACCCGGCGGGCACCTCTATAGTTTGATCTGTACCCTGTTAATTGGATATTTTGCTGTGGCATGTATTACGTCTTTCTCAATTTCTATTTGTTTTGGTGAACTTAATTTCACTCGGCGTATACGCAAATACGTCTCCATTATGTGAATCACAACGGGTTTCGCGCCCTCTTCCTGATCAGATCCCAGATTTATGCAGATCTCAGTAATCGTGCGGGTAAGCTTCAACTTCATATCCACCCCGTTCATAAACAGTTTCTCCTGGAATGTGAAATCTGTATGAAGACGTCCAAAACATTCGTATATCTTTTTTTTAGAATTTTTAAATTTATCCTTTATACCATTTTCATCTTTAGTATGATAATATCCCTCGGCGGTTAAAAAGGCGTCTTTCGCTTCTTTTAAAAACTTGAAGACATTTTCCAGATAGGCTCGTAGGTGGTAGCACCCCGTTCCTGCCGAGATGTTAACCTGGTTTAAATACACCTCACACTGGCTGAATATGGAGTGTAGAAAGTTGGTTTCAGGGTACGCAGAGTAACTATCATCTCAGTCCGTTCCATCAGAATGGGCTATACGCAGTTTAGCGTACATATGCATACAGCTCGGGTCAAAAAGTAAGGGCCTGAGCTGGGTATCACGAATTCTATAGGGGCACCAGGCGAACTAATTGTGTTTAATGAGTTAATTGTAATAAAGTCGCTATGCTCAATAGAGACCTGAGTGGGGGCATATCAAAGAGGGACAGTTCCGATTTACAGCATTGTGAACTACAAGGATGGATGAAACGCGCCATGACGAGTCAGAAATAGTGCCACCTCTCTCGACAAGTATTAGTCAGCCTATGATTCGTGAGAGTAGTGTTCTCAGCTTATATCAGTTAAAAAAATGATCAGCCATAGGTTTCATGCGCTTAGAGCACTTCTTTTTTATTTCATTTTACGTTTAGCGCCACGTGATGGTAACCCCTTCTTCCTGGCAGATCTCTTCTTTCCGCCACCACGCATTTTTCTCTTTGCATCTTTGATGATTTCGTCCCTTGTACGTTTTAAATGTTTTTTTAGAACTTCTTTAGGCTTAGTTCCCATTATGTCTTCTGCCGCGTTAAAACCTGTTTGTAACGCCTTCCGCCTAGGTACCTGGCACCCCTCTTCAACAGTGGGACAGCGGTGCGTAGTATGGATGAAAAAATGGATCCAAGTCCACTCCCACGCTGGTATCTCACTCCTCGATAGACTGTGAATGGCCTTCGGGTCATTATAAACGGCGAAAGTGTAGTTTCACTGTTAAGCTCCCATCACCGAATGGAAATTTTTTCCCTCAATCGTTCTTATATATATCGAGATGTTGGTTAATAGATTAGTCGCAACATTCACATAATGGGGCTTGTCATATGTAATGCTCAAACTTTTCCCTCTATGGTTGGGGATGTGTGCAATGCGCAGCAGGCGCGCCTGGGTGTCCCCAACAAATTGGTGCTCTACGATATTGCTGTAAATATAGCACATGTCTGGGGCGGAGAGCTTTCACCAATTTCTCCATCTTCAATTGATACATTAAGCTAGACAAGTCATGCTGTGCCTCGTGAAAGGTATCTCTTTGGAGAGCTGCGCTATATCGGCCCTCAGCCACAATTGTGAACAGCTCTTTATCTTTAATATTTCTACTAAGCGTTGACTTTAACTTCAATGTGCATGCAGGCGTGTCTATGTTTACGACTTCAAAAAGTAAATCGTTTGTCAGGTACGACTTTTCAAGACTCTTGTTTAACCCCGTCACAATGTCCATGGCTGTATCATAATGCCCGATTCCTAGCGATACATTTGTGCTATAGTACTGTTCCTCACCGAACAGGACTGAACGCATAGTATTGTCTAAGGTTATGCCTAATTTTTCGCACTCATCGATTCTTCTAAGGATCAGAAATATGATTTGCTCATTTTCAAGAGTTAAAAATTTGGAGACTAACTGGAGTTCACATAAACCCACCTCATACGAATCACGCTCCAATTCAATGGGTCCGTGGAGTTCTGTCACAAAGTTGGCGAGGGTGTTGTTAGGATGTACAGACAGAGAAGAAGAGGACGGGAGTGTGACATAGAAGTGGCTAGGCGCCATGTTGCATACTAATTAAGCTTCATTATTGCAGCAGCTTTTATATAGGTGTTGAAGCTTTCTGGGTAACCCAGCCATTTCACCAGGTACATTTTTCTCTTTCCTGAACCTTTGCTGCCTAAAATTTTTTCAATTTTAAACACACTTTTTCCTAAATTAAATGTCACTTTCTGCAACTCCTCGCGGTAAAAGCCTCCAGCGATCTCTTCCCATTCAAATCTTCAACGTAATACATCATTATCTCGCCTTTAGGTCTCATAGCACGAACTTTAAAAATCTCACGTGTCCATCCTTGCTCAAATCCCTTCGCGAATTTATTTCCCGAACGTGATAGCCTTACATAATCATTGATTTTGAAATGTGTAGAGTGTGGTGGCGGTGCTCCATCTCTTCTCACCTCTGGCAGCGTACCACTTTCTAAAACTTCGTTAGGTGTTGTGCCAATCGTACGGTGGTGTGAACGGTTGTATGATGATGCCAATGACCCGAGAACGTTTATATATCTGATGTGTTTTTATGTGTAAAGTAGCGATGCATGCGCTCCTTTATGGTACGTTGAACTCTTTCAGCTAAAGAGGCCTTATGTATAGAACTGCTATGTAGTAACTGATATTAAACTCTGTCAGCATGTTCTGAAAAGCGCGACCTATAAATTCTTTCCCCATATCCGTACAAAAATAGCCAGGAACCCTTTCTTCTTTTAACATCAACGTTTTGGTCGCTTTAGCAACTGTTTCAGGCGATTATTTTTCAGGGAATTAGCCACAGATATCTAGAGAATACATCTATTATGAATAGGATGTAGCGGTATCCGTCATTATACAGTGAATATCTTTGTATGTCTGTTAAATCCACTTGCCAAATAGAGTCAATCGAATCCGCGGTTGTCTTGGCCGTTTTAAACCTTTTTCTCACCGGTTTATGAAGTGTATAAGCATCCTGTTCCCGCAAAAACCGCTCAACATCTCTTTTCCCTACACCGTTAACATCTCTGTACAGTCTATTAACGCCACCATAGGAGGCATGGTTAGAAATGTCATAATAGCGTTTACTTAATATGTTAGCCATTTGCGTATTTTAGAGACACGTGGATAAGGTTGGCCGTTTGTTCTCTTCTTTCTCTTCTTCAGAGACGCTGCTTCTGGGGGCGATGGCGTATTCAGTTGTGACACATGCGAGACTTGATCCAGGTCTTTTAACCTTCCCAGATTACTTATCAATGTTTTGGGGACATTTATTTGTTGTCGACTTGCTTTAATATGCTTCCATCCTGTTGGTGAGGGCCTGTCCCACTTTCTCACCAGATCATGAACAACATCAACGATATTGGATCCTTGTAACCTTGTTCCTTCAACAATGACCTCGCCTGTACCGGCCCATTGTATGATGGGGTCCTCACTCAATAGATTATAAAGACTTAAGCCTTTATTCCTCAATGTATGTGGGAGACTGTTTTTTAACACATGTGCGATGTGTTGTGTTCCGATGTTCTTTGGTTGGTCATCTCTAACGTCGAGGCCAGGTCCTGTGTCGCCATGCTCAGCGCTACTCGCGCTGTGCCTAATAACACTGGCCAACAAAATGAAACTTTTTTTTCTCATCACAAACATGATCACACTTTCCTTAATGCATTTTTCGCGCTGATTCCGAATCTGGTTTTATTTCTTTTCTAGCACGTATAGTTATATAGATACACTGGTTTTGATATTTTTAAGTTTTTGATATTGCTATAAGAAAATTTATGGATGTATAGATCACACTTAGGAATGCTAAACAACAAATACATCATATACCTTATTCAATGTACTTATAAATAAAGAATATATACATTATTTTATTAAAAGCGCTGTGTGTGTGATTTCCTTTTGTAAATTTGGCCTGGATTGTCAGATACAGCATCCAACAATGGTCCGCCATCATGCTTTCATTCCAATATCCTTGGTAGCGCTTCTCCATCATCTGAATATCTTGATGGAAGCGCTCTCCTTGCTCGTCACTCACTGCACCAAGGTTTTCAGGAAAGAAATCTAAGTGGGAATGCAGGAAGTGAATTTTTAACGACATTCGACACTCCATTTCTTTGAAGGCATCAAGGAGGTTCTTGACTCCATCCTTATACGCAGGTGACTTGTTGCTTCCAAGAAAGTTTTCACATATCCATTTGAACGCCAGCCAAGCCTTCAATTCCAGCGGACTTAGGACTTTTTCAAATTCAGTGTCATTCAAACCTCCCTTATTTGTGGCCCAACAAAAATTCCTCCCTTCAATTTTGCTGCAGTAACCTTCGGAAATTTCCTTGAAAGGTATTGGAACCCTTCAGAATTGACTTTACCCATTGCTTTAACAAAATTCTTCATTAAACCAAGTTTAATGTGAAGAGGTGGCAAATAGATCTTTTGGGGATCCACTAAAGGGACAGACTGGACATTGCTTATCCCTGGGACATATGTATACCTAAGTGGCCAGTCACTTTTGGTGTAATGTTCTATAGTGGCGCGACTGTCCCACAGGCAAAGGAAACAACAAAATTTTGTGAATCCTGACTGCATACCCATAAGCATTCCTATAACTTTTAGATCTCCACAAACATTCCATTGATGACTGTCATATTTGATTGCCTTAAGTAGTATATCCATATTGTCATATGTCTCTTTTAGATGGACGGAATGGGCAATGGGGATGGATGGCATTATATTACCATTATGCAAAAGAACTGCTTTCAGGCTTCTCTGCGACGAATCAATAAAGAGGCGCCACTCAGATGCCACATACGTCTGAGATATGGCTGTAAATAGTCCATTGATGTCATGGCAATAACAGAGAGGACCGTCTACTGAAAAGAATGCTGTTAATTCAAAATTCCGCTTTCGGTAGTAACTAATACGAACATTGTTCTCAAGTAAATTGTTCTCCTTTAGTCTTGAGGCGAGAAGCTCTGATTTCTCTTTAGACAGCGATAAGTCTCTAACAAGATCATTCAACTGTCCTTGGGTTAACTTTTTAGGCTCTAAATGTCTACCTTCAAAAGTGTACTCTGGTTCTGTAGATGGTCCGGAAACGCCAGTTGCACCTTCATCACTTTCCATGTCATCTATGATAGAATCTAGCCTATCACTTGGGGGAATTGGAATGGGCAATGTTTCATCATGTTTTACTGGTCTACGTGCTGAATCCAAGTTTGGATATACAATCTGGTGTTTGTTCTTGGCAGAAAACCCCATTAAGTTCACACTACAAAAATAACAGTCTTCATGATGATCTCTCGGCTCCCTCCATATCATGGGTATGGCAAATGGCATTGACGCTTTCTTTTTGTTAAGCTAATCACGTAATCCATTTGAACAGCCAGAACAGATTTGATGTGGCGCCCATGGTTTATCTTGGTCACCTAGATGGCAACCAAAGTATAGCTTGTATATTTTCTTAATGTCGGTTGTAATACTTCGTCGCTGTGTTTTAGTTGTCAACTGGCCGCATACGAAACAGAACTTGTCGGGGTCATTCTTACATTGTCGAGGCATGTTGACTGACCTGAGCAAACTATAAATTAAAAAAAAATGTACACCAACTTCACACAACAAGTTCTTGGACTGGACTGATCTTTTGACACACAAAGCACGGCGTTGTTGCCTGAATCACAATGCTGCTAGACGTAAAAGCTCACACCTGAAATACATAAGATGTATAATTAAGATAATTGAAATAAATAAGATGAATAAACTAAAAAAACACAATAAAATAAACACAATCAAATGTTGAAATATTAGTATTTTGCCTATTTAAAATGGTTAAATCTGTGTAGTTATATATATGCCTTCATCTTGAAAACTATACGTGCTAGAAAAAATCTGAATGCAGGTTTGGAATCAGCGTGAAAAATGCTATCCAGCCACCACAAATTTTACTCTGATGAAAAATCTTTGTTGACCAGTGTAATCTTTGTACTCATGAAGAAATTTCTGCAAAGACTCTTGGTACAAGAGCCTTTTCTCATTAGGTGACTTTTCACTGTTTAATAGGGCTAGCAACTCACTTTCCATTCTTCTAAGCCCACTTTTACGGGGTTCTAGAGCCGTGTCTTGAATCTTTGAACTTTGCAATGAAGCATACACCTCGTGCGGAATCACAACCACCTTCTTCATTATAGTAATCTAGTCAGTAAAGGACCCAAAACTGAAAATAAGATGGGTAGGAATGATCCTTCTCTTTGTACAATAATTCGCTTTTTCTTACCCACAGTTTGACTTTTATGAGCGAGCGCTCGTATTATGTTCTTGTAACGACGTAAGCGAGCCTTCTGAGAGGGTTTCATTTGAACATTACATTTTATAACATTAAGACAGATTTCACAGATGCATTTTAAAAAGTCAGAGTCTATATTTTTAACAAACATCTGTTGCAGTGCCCGGGGCAATCGTTGATAGATTTTTATTAAGTCAGGATATTTCTTCAGCCTATTTGTCATTCTGGAATATACACCGTTTCAGGTTCGCTTGGGAATATATTCGTTCTTAGAAGCACCCTAAACGTGTTTCGTGGGTGAAGGTCATAAAGCAAATATCCATAACGCTGGCTTGTGGCTTCTTTATAAACCTCCAAAAACTCCTTACGCTGATTCGGGAACATTTGATTGGCTAATACCCCAATTTGTGACACATCTCTACGTTGTGCGAATAAGACTAGATATTGTATATTTAGCGACACATCGCGCATGTATCTATTTTTGAAAAATAGAGACTGGTTGATGAAGAATACGCGTATGTTAAGATGGTGGGAGAATACTGTAAATGTCTCGGCAAATGTTTTATCCATTTCCAACATGAGATCATCAATTACAATAACTATGCTCATTACCTTTTAACGAATTAACGTCATAGACATCATTGTTGAACAAAATTTCATCTTGGTACTCGTTGAACACTGACTGATACGTCGAATAGCACCATATTACTTTATGCACAAATTTTGAGAACATCTCCCCTTATCTTTAATGATTTTAAGCATAAATACAGTTTTTCCACATCCTGTAGGAGCAGATATAATACATGTGGAGGGGCAAGATAGAATTGGTTACGAAAGCAGACATAAATTTATTTTGAATGAACTGGAGTCGAGATAAAAGCTACCTGTGTTCCAATGGAAAGGCCAGTGGTGTCAGTAATTTACGATTTTAAATTTCTTAAGGTGAATATTTTGGTTTTAACCCCTTAGCTGCGTGAGGCTCCGAACGAAAACGAACGCACAGTGCGGAGTCATTTTCCCCAAATTTTGTAAATTTGGCGTTTACCGAAATTTTGTTTGTTGTGTTGCTTATATAGTTTTTTTCGATGATGTATCAACATTTATTATTGTTCAACTTGATTTAGACTATATATATGAGGAAAATATATTTGTTAAATACAGAAAAATACAGAAAATTTTCTAGACCTAGGAAGTACCCTTTATCCAACATATTTTCCATAAGTGAGATGACTATGTTGGTTGAATGGGACTGTTTTGTTTCATGTACATCACCAACATTTATAGGAATCTGTGTTCCTTTACCTGTATATATAATAAAGTTATATATATAGCCTGTTTTGGCTTCACAGAGCATGAAACATTCCACTCCAAATCTTGCACGTTTGAGGGGAATATACATTTTCCAGCTCAACCTTCCCTTCCATAGTAATAAGCTTTCATCAATTGAAATGTCACGAGAAGGGACATAAGCTTTTTGAAAGCTTTGTTTATATAAGTCTAATACCTCATCAATTTTGTACAGTTTATTGCTTGAATCAGTACTGTCTGAGAAATGCAAAAACCTCATCACCAACAAAAATCTATCCCTTTTCACAATACTATAAAATATGGGCGTATCTAGTAGAGGTTTTCTAGAAAAATATGATTGTAAAGTTGTTTTTTGTACAATTCCCATCAAAAGCAATATGCCTTCAAAAAGCCTTATTTCTTGCACAGAAACATCACTCCAGTCATGAAGCCTACTCTGTTTAGGAATTCCAAATGGTTGCCCTCTCTTTTCTGAAATACACTTTTCAGCATATTTATTTGTCTCATCACAAATAAGTTTTATTATTTCATCAGTAACTATACATTCATAAATTCCTAATACATCATTTGCTTCTATATTATTACTAATTTTAGGGCCACTATCACCCGTAAATGGGAAAGGATTGCGCACATTACCATTTGGACGCCATGAATCTGCACTTGAATTGGCTATATCCTCAGATTCACTCTGATCAGAATTAGATTCAGTATCGGAATTGAAATCATCACTATCTGTATCAGAAAGACGCAAACTATAATCATCATCATCATCTTGTTGTAATAACAATCGCAAATCACTATCACTTTGAGGTTTACGTTTTGCCATTGTCACAAATAAGGGAGGCAAAAAAAACACTTCACACGCACGCAATTTCTGGCAATAACTGAAATACAACAGTTCTAATTTATGTACTGATATTTTTTAACAATCAGAGTGTGACTGACGTCATGAGTTAAAACAAAATCAACGAATCATAGATGAGCACACATATTTGTGCTTTCCGCAGGCTGTTATTCACGATAAATTCATGGCGCACATATATGTGTGTTCCGCAATACCTCGTTGATGACCGAGCGCACAAATATGTGCGCTCCGCAGTTAAGGGGTTAATATGCTTCAATTAAATTTCTTAAGGTGAATATTTTGATTTTAGTATGCTTCAATTGATTCTTTAAGTAATATACGGAGAAAGATTTCTTATTATATATATATAAATAATATATATATATATATATATATATATATATATATATATATATATATATATTATATGATATACACAGACAGTGCATGGAACAAGGAACTCTTCTGGGATAATTAATTATCCCAGAAGAGTGAGTTCCTTGTTCCATGCATTGTCTGTGTGTATCATAAAAAACTCAGGGGACCATTCTGAGTTCATTCCCATATATTTAATATATATATATGTATATATATATATATATATATATATATAACTTTAACTTTACTTATATCATTATTTACTTTAAGCTTTGTCATTTATCAGGTTTTTTTATTCAAAGAATTGGTTTCAATTTCATTTCAATTTAAAAAAAGGGGGGGCATATGCAACGGGTAGGGGGGGCGCATAGCGGTGTAATTACAGTATGTTGTTTAGGGGCCCAAAGGAAACTCCGAGCAGTGTGTAGAATAAGAATACAAAATTTCGACCCCCTTCCCTAATAGTGAGTCTTGTTGATGAGTGATGTGACAAGCGATATTATGTCATGTTACATCATACCGACTACTCGTATCCTACGGTTGAGAATGTAAATCTTGTCATCATGGAGAATCTTAAGTATTTTTACTACTATATTAATATATATCATGACGAGGTTTGTAGTGAGGTTGTGGCTAATGGGCTGTGTGAGTTTTTAACAGACTTTAGAGAGGAGTGTCGCTTGTTAAACAAAAAGGATAGATATGGACATATGTTTCTCTCAAATAGTGCACCGGATTGTGAAGATGTTTAGTTTGAGAAAATGAACATCTGGTGAATGATAAAACATTACAGCCGGTATTGCTTCATGTAACGGAAAATTCTGTTTGTCCAAGGGCACAAGTGTTTGAACAAGCCTGTACACGCTTCATCGGCGTGACTCGCTCCCCCCAGCGATCCACCCACCAGTGTACCTCACGAAACACACGAGTTCGAACAAACCCGTACACGTTTCATCAGCGTGACTCACTCCGCCCGTCGAGCCGATCCGTCAACCTGTGGCTCATAGTCATCTCAGAGCTTGAACCGAGTGGACGTGCGAATACGATGGAACCTCCTTTGAGAAGAATTCTCAACGCCTCGTACGATGTCTCCGTGACGAAGTCATTGCGCGTGTTCAGGCGTGAAACCGGCACCATTAACTATGTACTTGAAACAATTTGCAGGCAAGCAAGCAAACGTAATGTTATTTATTTAAGTGTTGAGGAGATGAATAGAGTCTTCGTGATAGTTGAGAAGTGGGGAGAGGACCGTTATAAAATACCTGCAGGGTATAGGTACAAGAAAGTACGCCCCCTCATATGCCGTTGTTTTCACGTTGTGTATAAATAACGACCAGCCATGCATTGATATACGACTGATGTGGAAGAATGCATCTGATAATAACGTTCTTGTCCCTACGCGAAACCGTTCATCCTCGACAAAATGCTTGAAATCGTCGGATTCCGCAAGCTAAAGCCTATATTAGACGCTCGTGTTACGGATATGATTTATTTTGATACAGTTCTTGAATACGCATGCACCGCTCTGCTCGAGGATTTATCGAATGTAGGAATGAACAAGGCGTGAATGGTCTAGAGCTGGATGTATAATTAAAAGGTTTAGATTCTTCGAAATATCCTGAACTTTGGTACAAAGCACTTGAGCGGTACAGGGCTGAGCTCACTTACACCGTTCACCCTGAAGAACTATTTCTTTATATAATGAGTAGCTGTCGTAACGACTTAGAAGATTATTTCAACTGCCGCTATACAGAGTGAAGAAGAGTTCACGATTGAAAAGCTCGGGACGGTAAGAAAAAACCCTCGATTGGAAAGGCGTGTTTATAAACTTGTATTTAATAATGATGTTGTGGTTAACGATGACCATTTTGTGCGTGCTTTTGATTGTATTCTAGCCGTGTTTAAAGATAACTTGCCAACCGAATGTAAAGTGGGCACAAAAATAGTATTGAACGATATGAAAGCTATTTATGTCGAGTATAGGCATCCGGATAACTTAAACGGTGAAGTGTTGCTTGGACGGTTTTACCGTGTAGTACAAAGTAATAACGATTTGAATGTAGACTCGATTACGTGTGAGTTTAGCGTTTTGCGCCTTAGAACATAAAGTATTTTGATGTATATTTAATTATTTAATTGTGTATATATATATATATATATATATATATATATATATTTATTTATTTCCTGTACTAATATGCAATTGATTATACGTTTCGTATATTATTATTTTCAATATATTTAATTATTTATATAACCCGTAGAACATAAAGTAATTTGATGTATATTTATTTAATTGTGTATATATATATATATATATATATTTCCTGTACTAATATGCAGTTGATTATACGTTTCGTATATTATTATTTTCAATATATTTAATTATTTAATATAACTGTGTGTATATGTATATATATTTTTCCTGTACTAATATATTGATGGTTATACGTTTTGTATATTTTTAATTATATATTTCTTGTTCGTATTTCTTATGCTATTATTATATTTTGATCATATATATTCTATTGTATATTTATTATATATTCATCGTTCGTATTTCTTATGCTATTATTATTTTTGATCATATATATTCCATTGTATATTTATTTTCTATATATTTCTGATTCAATTAATTCGTCTAAATAAACAGAATGATGTAATGGTGTTTTATTTAATTCTTTTGGTTGTACACAGTATTTAATTATATCAATTGGCAGCTTCTAAAACGTATTTCTAAACCAACTGTAAAGAATATATGCATTAATTAAATAAATAGCGCAATCTGGCAACTCAACCTGTACACCTGAACAAGCCATTTACGCCTTCTAAGTCAACTGGCGGGTTAAGCCAGAATATATGCTTTAATTAAATAAATAGCGCAATCTGGCAGCTCAGCCTTCTAAGCCAACTGGCGGATTAAGCCAGAATATATGATTTAATTAAATAAATAGCGCAATCTGGCAACTCAGCCAGATAAGTCAACTGGCTGATTAGAAACGTATTAAGACAACGGCCGCTCGCTGAAGTCTTAATATGCGCTTGGCTTCTGCCAGGCGAACACCTCTCCTCCTCTCTCTCCTTCTCCACTCTCTTTCTCTTGGGGGATAACTCCGCCTCCAAGTTGCATAACCCCTTGTTGCTCTTGCAACATTCCCCTCTCCCCCTTTGGTGCATAACATCTTGCAACATTCCCCTGTCCCCCTTTGTTGCATAACATCTTGCAACGTTCCCCCTTCCCCTTTGTTACATAACATCTTGCAGCATTCCCCCTCTCCTTTGTTGCATAGCTTATCCAACATTGATCAACATTTGCAATTGCATTGCACTCTCTCTTTTTGCGCCCATACTACTCAGCTTTACTGGTTGGATCAGTGCTGATTTGATTGTACTGGTTGAGTTAGCTTGTTGAGTTGGTCTACTGGTTGACTTAGCACTGGTTAAGGTTACACTGGTTGAGTTGACATGGAACCAATAATGGTATTATTAAGTAGAGTACAATTCATGCTTTGCATGCAAGCTTTACTGGTTAAATCAGTGTTGGTTTGATTGTACTGGTTGAGTTAGTACTTGTTGAGTTAGTACGGGTTGAGTTGGTACTGGTTGAGGTGGTACTGGATGAGTTAGCACTGGTTAAGGTGGCACTGGTTAAGGTGCCCTTGACGAGTGGTTAGGTTCAGTCGTAATATTTTCGTTAGTTAGCCTGATAGGGCTAACCAAAGAAGGCTAGGGGATCCTGATCTTCAGGTGATCATATATATATATAAATTGACGCTTGGTTAGGTTAAGTCGTAATTTTTTCGTTAGTTTTAACGTTTTATTTGATGGATTCACTTCAAAAATGTCTCCTAAAGATCCTAGTGTAGTTTACGTTCCCCAACTTTGGCCTAGTGTAGTTTGTGTCCCCTTTTGCGTCAGGGGAACGTAAACTACACTTACTCCCTCATTCTCTCCACACACATGCCATTCTATTTGTGACTTTGATTAACAAAAAGATTGTTCAATATTTATGAGGTTATATATATATATATATATATGGATCAATCCCAGAATAGGCACCTGAAATCATTTTTAGGTGCTTAATCTGGGATTGAGGCAAAACACAGGTGCTTAATCTGGGATTGAGGAGAAAAAAATATAAACAGTTTTTAGAGATAATTTCATTGTTTTTATCAATATTTGAAAAAATCAACTCTAACCTAACCTAACCTAACCTAACCTAATCTTTTGCTATATCTTCTGCTTTTTTGGTTAGTTTTGCTATTCTTACCAGTTTGCTTTTTACCTGATTTTCACATTTAATATTTTATTAATATTATTATTCGATTTCTATTTCAGAAATAATCAAGTGACCCCATTATGGCACGACTAGTTTTTAACAGTGATATTTTACCGTTACTAGCAGACGGGAAAGCAGCAATTAATTGGTGTAAAGTTAACAGTTTAATAAAACAAGAAATGAAGTGTACGAACTGCAAGCTGTTAATGAACTGGACAGTGTATTCAAGCATGTTGATGGATTCACTTGGAAATGTAACAACAAAGAATGCTCAAGATATCAAGCAAGAACTCCCATTAGGAAAGACTCATTCTTTGAAAAGTCCAAATTACCAGGTGCCTATTCTGGGATTGACCCATATATATATATATATATATATATATATATATATATATATATATATATATATTTTTTTTTTTATTAAGTTCAGGAAGAACCGATTCGCCTCTATTTAAAAGGGCATATCAGCGGAAAAACAAAGAAAAAGGGAGAGGAAAGACAGAGGAAAAAGAAAGGGTGGAGGGGACAGTCGAAGTGGAAAAAGACCAAGGATGACAAGGACTGCAGGGTCGAGCCCCATCATCCTTGGGTGCTAGGGCCGGGAGGGCGCACGTGAAACCTCCAGGAACAAGCACGTACAAACGAGCACAAAGAGCACTCAAGAGCACGAGCTTAGAACCCCCTTGCGGGGTTATATATATATATATATATACTTTGCCTGACCTTATAAATATTACACAATCTTTTTTTAATCAAATGAGATGAGTTTTGCTAATATTTCGCTGAATGTGGATTCAGTGCAATGAGCCCATGCTGTCAGTCTTTTCAAACACTGCAGTGAAATGAACGATTGTGAGCTGGCACTGTTTAGTGCAAGAGAAGCAGTGGCGAGTTAAAGAAGGTTGATGAGAAACTTAATGAAATATTCTTTAAAATAATGTGTTTTTAAGATGTGTTTAGTGATAACTAGGGCAGTCAAAAGTTGACCGAAAAAATTAAGAAAGTTGACCTTACGAATTGAAAAAATTGACTTATAAAGTTGCCTTTACTTTCAATAATAAAAACGATACTTTAATTACTTATTCTTGCTCTTCTTCATCAGTTGACCGATTGTGGTAAATTATGAAGTATTTGCCGACATTTTATGGCAAAAAATTGCGATCCTTACTTAATAATTTATTAAGCATGGAAAAAGATCTTTCTACAGCGGCAGTTGTTGGTTGACATTGCAAAACCTGACCATAAACTGTTGGTGAGATTTCAGTTCTACTGAGGTTAATTATTTCACAAATACCATTTGTCTTGAGTCTTGTTTCAATGTATTTGTTTAACTGAACACATATCTTCGCCAAGGTTGATAGAAGAAATGGTTTCATATGCCTCTCTAATGGTGCAATCAGATGCTTCCATCCTAGTCACTAAGCTAGCAATCAAACTATAATTAATTTTGATTGACATTAGTTGCTTTGGCAGTTTTTCATTAGCAACACTCTCTTTAGCCTTCTGAACAATGTCCAGAACGGACATAACTGAATAAGACAAATACCAGCAGCGAAGTTGCCAGTTAACCAAAAAGATGCCAATTTTTAGTTATTTTAATTATTTATTCCAAAAAATTGACTTTATTTACCTCATTGCTATTTTTTGACCTAACAGGTAAAAGTTGACTTTTGGTTGACCTATTAACTTTGGTAATATACCCCCTACAGGTGTTTTTATTGCATTTTCAGTCGTTTCAGCGAAAAGTGCCCCATAGGAAACAATTTGACTTTATTGACTTTTGACCGCCCTAGTGATAACAAATGGGCTTAAGATTATAACGTTCGTTATGAGCAATATTATAATAGCATTGAAGTATAGCTGTTATGTATATGAGCCTCGGTGGTATAGTGGTTAACATCGCTGACTACCAGTCCACCGGCCCCGGGTTCGATACCCCGTGACGGCAGTCGGCGAGCAGCAAACCCAGCTATTCATCCTTCCATACAATAAAATTGGTTGGTAGCAGACATGGGGCTGAAGTCGGCTTTTGTAGGTTTCGGCTTCGAGAATTTGAAAATGGTCAGCTTTGACTTCGGCGTTGGCTTCGAAGACGAAGGTCCGGCTTCAGCCCCATGTCTAGTTGGTAGATAAATGGGTACCTTGGGTACTCTGGGTAGCCTAGTGGTTAAGACCCTGGGCTGCTGATCGGAAAGTAATAAGGTCGAGTCCGGACTAGGACTGTAATTTCTGACCACCAGTCGTGGATCGTAGTTCGGACTCCACGTTAAGCTGTAGGTCTAAGGTGGAGCACCAAGCTTGATCTTCGTCAGAATGAACAATTCAGGCGGAAACAAAACCAAGGTTTTATATATATACGTCAGTGCGCCTCGGTGATGTAATGGTTAGTGTCGCCTGCTGTCGGTGACGGCAGGCGACACGCAGCAAAACCCAGCTGTTCATCCTTCCACACACACAAAAAAATAAAATTGGCTGGTAGATAAATGGGTACCCTGGGTAGCCTAGTGGTTAGGAAGCTGGGCTGCTGGTGGGGCGTGGTTCGAATTCCACGTTAAACTGTAGGTCTAAGGTGGAGTAAAAAGCTTGACCTTCGTCAGAATGAACAATTCGGGCAGAAGCAAAACCAAGGTTATATATATATATATATATATATATATATATATACAGTATATATATATATGTGTGTGTGTGTGTGTGTGTGTGTGTGTGTGTGTGAATGTGAGAACGCCAAAAAATAGGGTCCGAAAAATAAAAGTGCAAAAATAATTTGTCATTATTCCTCTTTATAGATATATATATATAATATATATATATATATATATATATATATATATGTGTGTGTGTGTGTGCAGTGACGCTCATAAATACTGGTACAGAGAAATATTTCAGTTATATTCTTCCTTATCTTTTGTACCATGCATAGGATAGTTATGAAAAGTTTTCTGTTCTTTGGAAAATGTTAACAAATAAAAAAATTAATTTAACTCCAACATACAGGGTATCCACAATGTCTTCTCACCTCAGTAAAATACTGACTGATTTTCGTTTTTCTTTCAGACCCATTTATCATGTAGATGGCCTAGCAGTTCTTGGTTTATCTTTTACAGTTCCTGTTGTGAACAGTTTCTTTTCTTATCTCAATAGAGTCCATTTTGGAGGAGCTGCACGATTGAATCGATCGTGAAAGTCTGCACGAATACTTTCAATGGTTTTGCCATTACGTGGTCGCTCATGGACCAGGTACTACCCAATATGCGTTGTTCAATCGTATAGTTGCTACTATCACACATTTTAAATGGGTCTGAAAGAAAAAAGAAAACCCCAGTATTTTACTGGTGTGACAAGACATTATGGACACCCTATATAATGTAAAACATCAAAGAATTTGAGGAAAATAAAAAAAAAGTGAAAATGCAAAAGTTTTCATCCATTTACTTACAAAATTGTTTAATATTTTGTGTCCAGCTTTTGCTGAAAGCCTTCA
Source organism: Bathynomus jamesi (assembly GCA_023014485.1). Taxonomy (NCBI): domain Eukaryota; kingdom Metazoa; phylum Arthropoda; class Malacostraca; order Isopoda; family Cirolanidae; genus Bathynomus; species Bathynomus jamesi. The sequence goes on from JAJOZX010001857.1 coordinate 354,025, forward strand.
ATGATTCGTTTTTGAATATTTTTCTAGAAAGCTTCGACATCTCTCAGTAGAAATTTTAGCTCATTCTTCTAAAGAAAATTGTGGCAATTCATTCACATTCGAAGGGTTTCTCTTGCGGACACCTTTTTTCAAATCAAACCATAAATTCTCGATTAAATTGAGATCTGGAGTGACTAGGCCACTCGAGAATCTTGAAGTTCTTTTGTTGAAGCCATTTCATGGTGTTCTTGCTTATATGTTTTGGATTATTATCTTGTTGCAATACCCAGTTGCGACCCATTCGGAACTCCCGAACTGAAGGCAATACATTTTCTTCTAAAATTTCGTGATATTTCTTCAAATTTAAGATTTCAGTGGTGAGAAGAAGCTTTCCTGAACCAGAAGCACTAAAGCACCCCCAAAGAAGCAAACTACCACCACCATGTTTAACAGTCCGAAAGATGCTTTTTCATCGAATGCAGTACTTCATTTTTGCCAAACATACCATCGCTTGTTGTTCCTGAATAATTCAATTTTGGCCTCGTTTATCAAGAGAACTTTCTTCCAGAATGCAAATCCATCATTTTGATGATCCTTACCGTACTTTAAACGAGCTTTGTGCACTTTTCGTAGCAAAGGTTTTCTTCGTGCAATTCTTCCATGCAGACCATTCTTTCTCAATGTACGACGTACAGTACTGTAGAAGGGTGAACATCGACCTTAGATTGTCTTAATGTTTGATAAATATTACCTGCAATCACTCATGGATTCGCAGCAGTTATTCTTTCAATCTGTCTAGCTGTACGTCCTGAAAACGTAGAAGGTCGTCCACACCTTGGTAGAGTTTTGATTGTTCCAAAGCCTTTTCATTTCTTTATAACTGCGCAACCGTCGTAAATAGAATTCGAAGTTCTTCTCCTCTTCCTAAAACTCCTTCCAAACTTGTGTGCAGAAACAACAGATCCCTTAAGATCTGTAGACAGCTCTTTACCACGGCAATCCCACTGCTTACTAATGGCTTGTACAGTCATCCGTCTTCCATGAAGATTTACAGATTTACAGAGGAAATTCTTTAATCCAGAATTGCCAACAGTCTCTAATTAACAAATAGCTAACTAATGATAAAAAATTTTAATTCCTCAAACGTAAGGTGGACGCACAAAGTATTAAATAATTTTGTAAATAAACGTACAAAAACTTTTGCATTTTAACTTTTTTATTTTCCTCAACTTCTTTGACGTTTTACATACAGTATGTTGGAGTTGAACTAATTTTTTTATTTGTTAAATTTTTCCAAACAAACGGTAACCTTTTCATAACTATCATATGCATGGTACAAAAGATAAGGACGAATATAACTGAAATATTTCTCTTTACGAATACTGGGCAAGTTTAAAACACTTCCACATGATGATCATCATTTGTCGGTACAGCGAGTATTCAACTCTCGAATCCCATTAGAACAGGCGAGATTTTGCTCCCATATTGGTATTAGTCATAGGACAGGGAAGGTTTTGTTGAGAAAAGAACAGTCTGCTATTAGAAATCATTCCATCAATTGTAAGGTTGACGTTTCTGTTGAAAATTTCAAAATTCTTAAATCATTAAAATGCTCGTCCTCCCTTCGTATTTATGAATCTTTATGTATTAAGTTTTTGAACCCTAGTCTAAACATTGATTCTGGCTGTTACCCACTTTACATTAATTTGAACAACTACGTACTAAATTTTCCCTGTGACCCTGTCTCCTTTTTGCTTCAGTTTCTTGTGACAGGTATGTCGGTTTATTCTTGTGATTTTCCGTTTAACTTTTTATTCCGTTTATTTTTTTTTTAAAGGTTTTTAACAATTTTATTCTTGAATGTCTTTAGTTTTAGGTTTTACATTTATCATTCGTATATCTTTTGTCATTTATATATTTTACTTTTGATTTGATTTTGTCCTAGCCTGTTTCTAGTACTTTGTATTTTGCATTTTTGAACAATTTTAATTTTGTACACTAGATTAAGTTTTAACTCTCGTCATTTATATCTTTTGTCATTTATTAATTTTAGCTTTTTATTAATTAGACCTTGAAAATGGGTAGAGTTCACCGAAACGTCGGCTGCAGCGAAATATAATGACTTTTTTTGCTCTATGTCTTCGTTTTTATCCTGAATGTAAAACTACGTCTCCTTAGGAGGGATCCTATATATATATATATATATATATATATGTATGTGTGTGTGTGTGTGTGTGTGTGTGTGTATAATATATATATACACTGTATATATATATGGATCTTTTCTGTTTCATGTTCTATTTCCGATTTTGTTGAAAATAAAATATTTAACGATGTTTCCGCTGATTTAAAAAAATATGTCTTTTTTTGGAGAAATGAGCTGTTCAAAAGTTAGGTTAGGTTAGGTTAGATTAACTGAATGCCCGGTTAGGTCAACTGAGTGCCCCGTTAGGTCAACTGAATGCCCGGTTAGGTTAATTGAATACCTGGTTAGGTCAACTGTATGCCCTTGACGATTGGTTAGGTTAAGTTGTGATATTTTCGTTAAAACTAACGAAAATATCACGACTTAACCTAACCAATCATCAAGGGCGTACAGTTGACCTAACCGGGCATTCAGTTGACCTAACCGGGCATTCAGTTGACCTAACCGGGCATTTAGTTGACCTAAACGGATATTTAGCTGACCTAACCGGGCATTCAATTAACTTAACGGGACAGAAAAATAACGGTTGAAATCTATTCACACAACTACTTAGTGACATAAGCCAATATTACTAAAGAATACAATAACTCTTGTATTAGTTTTCAGTTGTACTGCTATAGTTTTTGACCTCATACAAAATTATAATAACAAACATAACTTTTGAACCGCTCATTTCTCCAAAATAAGACGTACATTTTTTAAATCAGCGTTAAAATCTACATTGAACATCGTATTTTCAACAAAATCGGAAACAGTACATGAAACAGAAAAGATCCATATATATCGGGTGGTCCGAAAAAAATGACGCATTTTTAAAAAATTAATATCTCAGTAACCCCCTTCCTTCTCATGACAATTTTTATATGCAAGATACTTTCAAACTTCTTTTTTTGAATGCAAGAAACGGAATTCTGATATCTTTTATAGTTTTCTCGCAATTAACAAAGTAACAACATGGGTCAAAAAAACAAAAATCGCAATATAATATCCGTTTTTTATACGATATCATTTTTATACGATATCATGCGATATTTTTGCAAGTTATTACAAACTCTACAGGAATGAACAAGTCAAATTGTGGATATTTTTATTTTTTAACAATTCGTCAGTACCCTTAATGATGTCAGAGGAAGATCGTATTCTCATTAAAAATTGTTACTGTGAAAAAGGATGGAAGACTGGAAGGTTATTGCAAGAGTTTCCCGGCAAAAAGTGGAAAAGGCGTGCAGTGGAAAGACTCTTAAAGAAGATTCGCGAATCGGGAAGTACTGCCAGAAAACCAGGAAGCGGTAGACCTAAAACAGCTTCGGTTCCAGAAAATGTGGATTACATCAACGATAAAATCTGCTCTCAAGAAGATAAACCAGGAAGTCATTTGTCACAAAGAACAATTGCTAAACATTTGAATATTGGAAAGACTTCTGTACACCGAATAATTAAAGCACAAAAACTAAAAGCTTTCAAAAAGAATAGTATCTTCTAGAAAAAGTGATACTGTTAAGGATAAAAGAAAACAAGGTGCAGAAAGTTACTTGATAATTTCTCTGTCGTTCATATTAAAAAGATAGTCTTCACGGATGAAAAAGATTTCACTCTAGAAATTCCAGCGAAACCGTCAAAATGATGTTGTCTACGGGCGTGGTAAAAAGTGTGACATTTCAATAAACAGATTGTATCATGAAACGTCAAGATTCTCCAAAAAGGTTATGATATCTGCAGGGGTCTCTTGAATGGCAAGACAGATGTTCATTTTATTGAAACTGAAAAGACAAAGGTGAATTCTGCAAATTACATTGAACTTTTAAGAACAAAATTGTTGCCGGATTGTCGTCGCCTGTATCAAGAAAATGATTTCATATTTCAACAAGATGGAGCACCGTCGCATACAAGCTACGCCACACAGTCGTTTCTGATTAGCAATACACCAAAATTAATAACGAAAAATGAGTGGCCACCACAAAGCCCAGATTGTAATCCTATGGACTACTCAATTTGGGAGTACTAAAAGAGAAGGTTTCCGAGGTCGACGAGAAAAATTCACCGAATCAGAATTAAAAAGTAAAATACTTGAATCTTGGCAAGAAATTGGCATTAATGAAGTAAGAAGTATTATTTTGTGTGGAAGAAAAGACTTAGATTAGTGTGTCAACAGAGTGGTGGTCCAATCGATCATTTACTGTAAATTAATTAGTTAAATTTCTGATTAAATTTTTCCTTTCTCATGATATTCGTTTTTTTTACCCATGTTGTACTTTTGTTAATTGCGAGAAAACTATAAAAATATCAGAATTCCGTTTCTTGCATTCAAAAAAAGAGTTTGAAAGTATCTTGCATATAAAAATTGTCATGATAAGGAAGGGGGTTACTGAGATATTAATTTTTGAAAAATGCGTCATTTTTTCGGACCACCCGATATATATAGAGTGGTTAAGATGCTGGGCTGCTATTCTGGAGTCCCCGATTGGGACTGTGGTTTCCGACTTCAGTGGCGGGTCGTGCTTCGGATTCCGTGTTAAACTGTAGGTCCAAGCTGGGGTGACAAGCCTGAAGTTCGTCAGAAAGAACAATTCTAGAGGAAGCAAAAATCGGGGTCATACAGAACAGAACTCGCGCCTGCGTAAAAGTCGTAGTATTCGATCGTTGGAGCTGTTTCGTTCAGGGATTTTTATAAATTCGCTAGATTTTTTTTAATCCAATTTAGACTTTAGTTATTTTAAATAACGAAAAACGAGTCAGTATTATTTGACGTTTATGGTTTGTTAGGTCACGTACCCCGTGGGCATGTTGCCATTTTTTTAACTTTTACTTCTTGTTTTTGTCATTCATGCAACAGAGCAGAACGTAATTAACAACTGGCAGGAAGTATTTTGCGCACAAGAAAATAAACGAACAATTGGTAGAGAAATGTGTATTTTAGATGTAAAATAATTTAGTTTCTAATAATTATCTGATAAATAACTCAAGTTGCGCATCTGCTATCTCCTACACCATTTTATCTTATCAGCAAAGTCAGATATTATACCATGGTCATAGAGAGATGATTTCATCCTAGTGCCAAGAGGCTTAATCGGATTATTTATTGGAGTGACATAGTTTTGCGAAGCATTTTAGATTGACAGAGCTGTATTATACGAGGGCCACTCAATATATTTTGCCCCACCTTTTTTTTTTCTTTTCAAGTTTCCTTTTAAGTTCCAGAAATTGAAATTTTGTACACAAGTAGTTACATAACCTATTTTACAAGTTTTTATTTTTCCACATAGTCTCCATCCTTTTCTACGGCTTTCCTCCACCTCGAAACGAGGGCCTTTATTCCTTGCTGGTAAAAGTCCGCTGGGTTCCGATCGAGCCACCTCTTAACCTTCTCAACAACCTCATCGTCACTCTGAAACTTTCTTCCACGAATAGCATCCTTCATTGGCCCAAACAAATGGAAGTCGGAAGGTGCCAGATCCGGGCTGTATCGAGGATGTGATAGCACAGTCAAGCGCATTTTCGTGATTGTTGTGTGGTCTTGCGTTATCGTGCAAAAGAAGGACGTCTTCTTCCAGGTTTCTCTCCAGTCGAACTCGCTTTATACGTCTCTGGAGTCTCTGTAGGGTAGCAATATATGCCTCTGAGTTGATTGTTTGTCCTTTATTCATAATGTCCACCAGAATCACCCTTTTCATGTCCCAGAAGATGGTGACCATAACCTTTCATGCAGAGGCAATCATTTTGGACTTTTTCTTGCGTGGGGAGTCTGCGTGATGCCACTCCATGGATTGGCGTTTTGTTTCAGGTTCAAAGTGGTGTACCCAAGTCTCATCCCCAGTCACAATTCGTGAAAGGAAGTCATCCCCTTCTGTCTCGTATCGAACCAATGACTCAGAAGCAATTTCTTTTCTTTGGGCTTTGTGATCTTCAGTCAGTTCGCGAGGAACAAACCGTGAACACACTTTTGAGTATCCTATTTGCTGAATTATCGTATTCACACTTTCTTCACTAATTCCTAGCTCCAGTGATAGCTCCTTGTATGTAACGTGCCGATTACATCGAATGATGCTATTAGCACGTTGCACAGTGTGAGATGTCACAGCCGATGCCAAGCGACTGCTGCGTGGCTCATCATCGAGGCTGGCTCTTCCTCTCTCCGATGATCTCACACGTTTAGACCAGCGTCCAACTGTGCTTCGATCAACAACAGCATCTACTTAAACGTTTTGTAGACGTTTGTGAATATTTCCAACTGTTTCCTTCTCTGCGGTTAAGAACTCGATAACAGCTCTCTGTTTACGACGTACATCATTGTCAGACGCCATTTTCAAAACTGTGTTAACTATCAGTTTTATACAAGGGCGTTTAAAAGCGGTTTTATACAAGGATGGGAAGTTCAAACTGGAAAAATGCGGTTATATGAAGTGCAGAGTGTTGAAACTTACGGCCCAAAAGACATTTCAGCCCCATGGCCTATTATTTAGCTAAGAAAAAAGGCTGGGGCCAAATATATTGAGTGCCCCTTGTACATACATTTGTATACTAAATTTATAGTAGTCATGAAATAATTACACTCATTAAATAGTCATCATGAACATGTTCCTGTACTGAAGGTCAGTTTGCATTGAGAGATTTTAATTTTATTTCATTTCAATTTAATTTAATTTAAATTTGTATTTTGCGAACTTTTAAATTATAGTTGAAAGTTAAAAAACTTTCCCATGTCCTCATTTCACTATCTTTTTCTTATAATGATTTCGAACGATGGTTCAGGATCGACGCGCGGTCGAACCCTCTACAGCATCCCGCCTACGGGAGCATAAGGGTGTTCCTACGGCCACAACGGCAGTGCAAAGTAAGAGCCAGGGATATGTCAAGGTGGTGTAAGGGATACGCCAGGGACTCCCCAAGGATCGCCGCGGACACGTCAGGGTTCTCCGACGGTCACGCTACGGTGCCCACGGTGGGGCAACGGAAGACCCACGGTTGTGTCACGGATAACCCCGGTCAGTCACGGACATGCTACGGCATCACGGTTGTGCTACGGTGCCCCCAAGGTTGTGCCACGGTCACCCACGGTTTTTCCACCCAAACCTATATATTTGGACCTCCAGCCCTACTTTGCTCATTCTGCATCATGTTGTCGAGGAGGAAAGAGCTCCTAGTGAAGTCTCTGGAGGAAGAAGAAGCCCTGCTTTTGGCTGCAGCTTCCCTCCAGCTACAGATGATGATGACCCATGTCAAGAAGAAAGCCCCCCAGGAGGAAGAAGTCTGTCTGGGTGAAACCCTGGTTGCAGAGGAGGGTCCTCTATGGACAGTATGAGCAATTGTTAGCAAGCTCCACAGAGAAGATAGAAGGGGCTACAAGAACCTCCTGAGGCTTACCCCTGAACTTGTTTTTAAGAGCTGGTGGAACGTGTGGGGCCAAAGCTTGAAAAGAAGACACTTTCATGAGGAAAGCCCTAGAGCCTGGACTTCGTCTTGCCATAGCCCTCAAGGTACATGGCTAGTGGGGATTCATACAAGAGCCTCTCATACAACTTCCTTGTGGCACACAACACATCAGCAACCTGATCCCAGAGACCTGTGAGGCCATCATCCAGGAGTACCTTGAGGAAGTCATGGCCTGTCCTAGTAACACCTGATGAATGGAAGCAAGTTGCTGAAGGTTTCTCCAACAGATGGAACTTTCACCATACATGTGGAGCTATAGATGGAAGCATGTGGCCATTAAATGCCCCCCCAATGGTGGTTCCATGTACTTCAACTACAAGAAATTCCATTCCATAGTGCTGATGGCATTGGTGGATGCCAACTACAGATTTTTATACATCAATTGGGTGCAAATGGAAGTGCTTCAGATTGGAGTCTTCAGAGACTGTTCCCTTGGTGAGGCCTTAGAAGAGGGATATGCTGCTTACCAGACCCAGCCCCTACCAGGAGAAGAAAAGGACATTCCCTATGCATTGGTGGTGATGATGCCTTTGGCCTCAGAACATGGATGATGAAGCCATATCCCCATAGAGGAATGAGCAAGGAACAACGTATCTTCAACTACAGATTGTCAAGGGCAAGACGGGTTGTGGAGAATGCTTTTGGCATCCTTGCTAACAGGTACACATGACACATAAATTCCATATTGCCAATTTGTACTTCATAGTTATTGCTATTGTGACTTTGTATTTCATTGAACAAGTATTCAAACTGTTTAAACCTTTGTGTTTCAAATTCAAATTTCAGATTTAGATGCTTGCTGACCACCATGCACCAGTTACCAAGGAATGTGGAAACCATAGTGATGGCTTCATGTGTGTTACACAACTTGATCAGTGTGAGGAACCCAGTCCAAGCTAATCTTGAAGGTGACAGAGAAGATCCACTGACCCACGAAATAATCCCTGGTTCCTGGAGAGAAGAACCCCACCTGAGGCGCTTGTGGGACTGGAGAACCTCCCTGGAAAATACCTCTGTCAAGGCAGCCAAGCTACAGCGAGACTACCTCTGTGGATACTACAACTCACCAGCTGGAAGTGTGCCATGGCAAGACAAGATGATATGAGCCACAAGAAAAAAAGAAAAAATTCAAGAAAAAGACCAAGACCAAAAAAGGCCCTTTTCAGGGGGCAACACAGACTCCCAAAAGAGTATGCAATCCAATACAATGCCAATACAATGCTGTTGTTTTCTTTTTTTTATTGGGGGAGGGGGAAAATATTTTTATTTCTGTTTGATTTTTTCAATTTCTTTGATTTTTTTTTCATTTCTTTAATTGCAGTCAAAAAAAATTCTGTCTTTTTTTCTGGTAAAATAATCCTATAACAAGTAAAATACAATAAAGTCATTTCAACTTACATTTATTAACAAAAAAAAAAATAAAGTGTACATCAATGACATCCATAGTTAGTCTTCCCTCTGTAGGACAAAAAAAAAATTGAACCAAAAAAAAATAGTTGGCACCTTCATTTTAAACTAATAATTGCACAATACAATAGCACTTGTACATAATAACTTGGCACCTTAAAATGGCACACTTTATAAATATAATTGCACTTGACTAGCTTTATAAGTATATACATAATTACATGTGCAATATAGCATAATAATAATGCTATTACAAATCAAATTAATATCAATACAAAATATTACCAAATATTACATATCACATAATTAATTATATTACAAAATAATTATTACATATCACATAATTCTAAATTTAAAGTCCCTGTTGGCTTGGGTTTAGGCATTATCGTTCTGGCTGTCACTAATATAGTTTGAAAATGAAATATTTACTTCTGACAGGCTGATGCACAACCGAAGCATAACCGTCGCACATCCGTAGCGCAACCCTGGAACAACCGTGATACCGTAGCATAACCGTTGCATATCCGTAGCATAACCCTCGAAAAACCGTGACACGTAGCATAACCGTTGCATATCCGTTGCATACCCGTAGCGATTCCCTCGTATAACCGTGGCATATCCGTTGTCAAAACCTTGGCTTGTCCGTGACAAGGTCATAATGACTTCTATATTAGGTCATCCCTCGGACAACCGTCGCGTATCCCTGGCGTGTCCGTGGCTTTTCCCTCAAATATCCGTGGCTTTTCCGGGACTTTCCGGCGGCTTCCGTCACTTTCCGTGACCCCATTTCTAGTCCCGGATAATGCCAGATAACGACGGTTATGCTACGGACATGCTACGGATATGTCACGGCTTCTACGGTTATGCCACGGATTTCCAGGGTTTGTCAAGGTTGATGACGGAAAAAATGAAATTTTCAAACATTTTGAAAATCGCGCCACGGTTCAAACGAGGCCCCGGACTTGCGAGGGATATTGCCGGATTATCCCGGTCATCCCCACGGACCCCCAAGGGATTTAGCACGGATAATCACGGATTCAAACCGTGGGCTTCCGGCATCGACAACCGTGAAAGTGAGACCTAGGCTTTAGGCTGTAGCCTGAGAAGATATAAAATATAAGCGTGCTACAGAGTAAGCATGTATATTTAGTATATAATAATAGTAAATTTTTTAGGTTTTTACAGAGTAGTGTACATTTTTTAAGTTTTTAAGCACGAGAAATCATAGCTTCAAACTTCTCATACAAAATCTACCCCAAATCTGAAGTAAAAAAGGAACCTGGTGTGAATATTCTTTCAAAGGCAGCGATCACACATGTACAGTTGCCCACATATACTGTACAGGGTGTTTCTAAAGTAACCAAGTAACCATCTATTTTGCGAAATAATATGAATTATAAAAAAAACACCTTTAAAACATGAAAATATATATATATATTTGTAAGCTCGGCACACATTGTTGCTCTTCGTGGATAATCTTCTTGTAAGTTGTGGAACACTTGAATGTGGTATGGCTTTTTCTTTAAATCATAACGTAGAATTCTGTAAACTGTTGTTTGTGGAATTTCTAATCTGTGGGATGCCCTCCGAATCGATAATTGTGGATCCTCTTTCGAATGCTTCTTGAACAGATTCGATTCTTTCGTGAGATCTTCTTGGCCGTCCAGATCTACGCTCGTCATGCACAATCCAGTCCTCATAAATTTGTTTACTAATTCGCGAATAGCCTGGTCTCTAGGGCCTGTTTTACGAAACCTTCTCTCAAACTTTTCTCTAATTTCATTGCACTTCATGCCTTTTTATCCTGCATGTTACTACATAAACCCGTTCTTGCACCATCATCAATGATATGGGTCTGAAAATAAATAAAATAATTAACAAAAAATCGTGTAAGCAATTGAAAATATTATAAATACATGAATTTTGTATAACAATGCACATACCATTATGCCAATATAACAATTGTTTAAAATCCCCTTATTTCACCAAAATAGATGGTTACTTTAGAAACACCCTTTATAATGTTCCTCGCCTCACAGGCGACTCTGTACATGTGGCAACGCCCCAGTGTTAGTCAAGGTATCCCAACTTGGGGAAGGTGGGATGGAGGCGGGACAACCGAGTCCAACAAAATATAACACAAATATATATCTAAAGGACAATTGAGTGTGCTTTCATTGACATACAGGTAATTATATTGTAATGTCTGTGTTCATAAAGATAAACAATTAATATGATCATTTCCAGCGTTGAACTCCATGTACTGTAGTTTACTAGTCTTATACAGTAATAAGGTTTCATTATGATTACTGCAAGTCCATATGAACAGCTACCACAAAACAACTTTTGGATCACCTGAAGATCAGAGCCCCCCAACCTTCTTTAGTTAGCCTTATAAGGCTAACTAACGAAAATATCACGACCCTAACCTAACCAATCGTTAGGTCAACTGTCCGCCTTTGACGATCTGTTTAGGTTAGGTCGTGATATTTTCGTTAGTTAGCCTTATAAAGCTAACTAAAGAAGGCTGGGGGCCTTGATCTTCAGGTGATCCCAACAACTTTTTTATATACTAGTGAATTTGAACCAAAAATAGACGCTACACAACCAATTATAATTACATTACAATAGTTTACAATATTTAAAGATTAGCGAGTCGAGAAAATGTAAATTTATGGACAGTAGTATAGCCGAAAAAAGGTAGAGTGCAGGAATGTTGCAATGTTGCAAGAGCTAATGATCAATGTTGCAAAGGGGGTATGGGTTGCAGAGGGGGGTGGAGTTGCAAAGGGGTGGGATATGCAATGAAGGGGTATGCAACAACTCAATGTTGCAAAGGCGGGTGGGGGGATGCTGCAGGTGCAACAAGGGGTCATGAAACTTGGAGGCGGCGTTATCCCCCAAGAGAAAGACAGGAGAAGGAGAGAAAGGAAGAGAGGTGTTCACCTGGCTCCTGCCAAGTGCATAATAACGCTTCAGCCGACCCGCCGTTGTCTTATAGACCCCTAATCAGCCAGTTGGCTTAGAAGGAGCCAAGGGTAGGGTGGCCCACTTTTCAATTTTTTTTGAAAAGTATAGGTGATCGTGGTTTTTCCCATTATTTGGCACTATACTAGCACATTGGTACCATTTTTACAAAAATTGATCAGTATTTAGGGGTCTCACATCAACCTTGAAATTACTAGTTTTTTTTTTAAATGCGTACTTTTTAACGTTTTACTGAATCAAGATAAATCATTAAGTAGGGATGTTTTATGAATCCTCTTGATGAGAGAAGTCGTTTGGTGTGCCTGCCAATGTCATACGACTACGGTTTAAAGGTTGTGCCTGTATACAGGTAATACCAATGTGCTAGTATAGTGCCAATAATGGGAAAACCACGATCACCTATACTTTTCAAAAAAATGAGTCACCATACCCGGGCGGAATGTATAATGTATATAGGTAATTAGAAAATGCACTATGCCTGTGCCAGGTACCTAACCTATTTCTTTTTTTGCAGATCATAACATTTTGAAATTCCGTCTGAGTTCCTCATCCTTTGTCATGGACAAATCGATGGCAACCATAACTGGAAGAACTCTTGAAGCTACAAATAGAGAGTCATCAAAAGGAAAGGCGAAAATAACATCGCTACCTTCTCTAAGATTGGCCTCGGAAATTTTTTTAGTTGGCTAACTGTCGTCCTCCATCAGTGGTATCAAATTGCCAACAACACGGCAGGTTTTGCAATACTTCTTCAGTGTTATCCAGTACACTGCTAACAGGAAAGACGCATTCAAAGAAACCGTAAACAACGTCTTAAAGTTTTGGAACATGGCCCGCATTAAAACAATCACAAAGCTCAACTGCGAACGGAAGCTAGAGGCATTGTGGAAAGAGTGGCACTTACTCCAAAAGAGCAGAAAACGAGAAACTGACGCCGGAGGAAAACGGCAGAAGTTTTCGGACAGTGTGGACAAGCTGGGATATCGGAGCATCTGACGCTGTCGAAGATATAAAGAAGAATCGACTGCTGTCCGACAAGGACAAGAAAGAAGACATTGACTTCTACCTCGATCAACGTGGTCCTCGGGTGGCAACGATGAGCGGGAACGATAAAGTTTTCGCTATAAAAAGAAAGCTACAGGAAGGAAGAAAACGTCCTCGCCAGGAGCTGCAAACCTCAAAGTGTGCATACGAAACCGGAGATGAGGCCATGGAGAATGATGATACTGGCATGTCAGGAGAGTCGGAGACAGAACTAGCGTTCCCCCTGCCGAAAGAGCCAAGTGTGTCTGTCAATCTTCCTCGCCGCATCCTTAATGCACCTGCTGTCATGGAAGTGGCTGATCGTTTCCGCATGTCCAATAATCAGGTGCGTATTGTGTATAGTATTCATCGATAGCGTCAGTTTTAAAGTGTCCCGTAACCCACATGTATTCTTGACAGTTTCCTTTCCACTTTCCATTCTCTATATAGGTAGTAAGCATTGTGGCTGCTATCACACGTTCGGCGGATCCACCAGCAGACCTCAATCAGTTCAGCATCTCGAAAGAAACGGCTCGCCGGGGAAGAGTGTCACATCGCCGTGAAGTGGCGACGGCTGTGAAGGACTCCTTCACGCCACCGAGGCACACTGTTGTCCACTGGGATGGCAAAATGGTCAAGGTCAGTTGATTAAGTTTTCATAGCTATCAATTTAGTAATGAGATTCATGAAGCATAATGTCAATTAAAAAGAGAACTGAATGTGAACAAAAATAGGTTACTTTACAACCATGAAATTGAAATATATGACATGTGTTTCAGAACTTCCTTGGAACGGCGGAGCACCGCCAAGCAATTCTCATCTCCGGGGCTCCTCATTGCACAGAAGGAAAGTTGCTGTCAGTCCCAGCTGTTGCTGACGGCACCGGACTGTCGCAGGCGCGGGCAACCATATATGCTCTCGAAGATTGGGGATGTGAGGAGAGCGTCATCGGACTCTGCTTCGACACCACTTCCACCAACACGGGGAGGGTGCAGGGTGCAGTTGTCCGGCTGGAAAACATGCTCGGGCGACCGCTACTCCAGCTGGGATGCCGTCATCACGTCCTAGAGCTTATCGTGGGGGCAGTAGCCGTCACCCTGCTCGGAAGGACTACGGCACCAACTGATCCTTTGTTTCAGCAGTTGAAGAGAAGGTTAGTTCATTTTTTGTGCAAGGTAAAGTTAGGACACACATGATATTCCACTAGTTTTATAAAACAGCAAGCCAAACCGGACCTTCAGGGTTTTCTCACACAATTTTCTTGTTTATTATTTTTGAAGATGGGACGAGCTCGATCTCTCGACCTACTGCAAGCTGCAGGTCGAGAATCTGGCGGAGAGTACGTGGCTAATAGAACTCCGGGACGCGGCGGTCAGCTTCCTGAGCACAGCTTCTGGTTTCGTCAGAGACGATTACCGGGAAGTGGCAGAGATCACGCTCCTGGTACTCGGGACACAACCACGCCGTGGCATTCACCTCATGCGCCCAGGAGCCTACCACCACGCAAGATGGATGGCTAAAGTTAGTATTTTCAAACAAAAATAATCTAGAGATAAGTTTAAATGTTATTCAAAGATAAACATTTCATTATAACGCAAACAAAGTAATTGGTAACAATAAACCTGTCCTGTCTTACTTACAATGGTGCCTATTCTGTTTCAGGTCATCTACTACACAAAACTGCTGATGTTCAGTAGGCAGCTGGAGCTCGACGCCGAGCTGGTCGACAAACTGCACAGGATCGTGGTGTTCATCGCTCTTCTGTACGTACCAGCTTGGTTGGCGGCCCCTGTAGCAGCTGATGCGCCGTTGAATGACCTGGTACTATACCAGCGTTTTCTGAGGTATAGGGCAGTGGACCGCGAGGTGGCAGAAGCGTCACTGGCAGTGATGAGGCGGCACTTCTGGTATCTGAGGCCTCAGACCGTCATCTTCGCTCTATGCAGCAACAAGGTGGATGGCACTGTGAAGCAACAGATGGCAGAGAAGCTGTCCCACCTCCCTGTACCCAAAGACTTCACATACGAGAACGTCTCAGTCGACGAGATGACGCTACTCCCCGACCTGATCGACGAGTCCTCCTGGTTCTTATTTGCAGGTCTGAAGATGTATGGGTCTTCGTGGCTCACCCTGCCAACTGATAAGTGGGACGAGAACGAGGACTTTTGTCGTCTGAAGGATGTGATATTTAATCTCCAGGTCACCAATGACGTCGCTGAAAGAGGAGTCCAACTGATGCAAGACTATGCGAACACGGTCACAAAGAACGAGGCACAGCTGCAGGATCTTCTGCAAGTGGTGGAAAAGAACCGGAAAGAGCTCGGCGACTTCAAGAAGTCATCACTCGCCACGATGACATAGCACAGAGGGACAACGTTGCAGCCAGTGACGTGTGATAGTGGTCAATACAATGCAAAAGTGATTGTTGAAGTTATAGTTTCTTTCTTTCTTATTTGTCTGCTATTTGCTGATTTTTTTGAAAAGTATAGGTGATCGTGGTTTTTCCCATTATTTGGCACTATACTAGCACATTGGTATTACCTGTATACAGGCACAACTTTTAAACTGTTAGTCTTATAACATTGGCAGGCACACCAAACGACTTCTATCATCAAGAGGATTCAGAAAACATCCCTACTTAATGATTTATCTTGATTCAGTAAAAAGTTAAAAAGTACGCATTTAAAAAAAAAAAACTCGTAATTTCAAGGTCGATGCGAGACCCCTAAATATTGATCAATTTTTGTAAAAATGGTACCAATGTGCTAGTATAGTACCAAATAATGGGAAAAACTACGATAACCTATACTTTTAAAAAAAAATTGAAAAGTGGGCCACCCTAGCCAAGGGGAGCGGGGTACACCTGAAGGGGGGAGAGGGGAGGGATCTTCGAGGGGAGAAGGGAGGATGACCTCCCCCAAAGGGGTTGCCTTAGCCTAAAAGAGAAAGGATAGACGGAGGAGGACTTTGGGGGGACAGGGTGGGATGTCCTAACCCCACAAAGGGAAACTAAGCTAAGTCTTAACCTAAGAAAGGAAGGAGAGAGATCTTTATTCGGCCGAAGTTCGCATCAAACTACCAGCTCCGAAGCCAAGCGGTTCTTATATAGATGATGGTTGAGTTGCCAGATACCATTTTTTATTTTAATTGTACAGGTATACATTATTAGGGTGAGTTGCTAGATACCACCATTTATTTTAATTCGTTACCAAAGCATACAGACTTTCTCTTGAAAATCGAAATTGACAAAAAGAAAATGTTTATTAATTAAATAGAATTTGCCTTCTACTGCACAAAAAATGATATAATACGTACAATCGTCAAAATAATAGTTCAGACGAAATACACACACACACACACACACACACACACACACACACACACACACACATTGAACAACTTTCTCCTTACCTTATATATATATATAGAAAGAATCATATTAACTGTGTCTATTTAATTTTTCATTCCTTATATATATATATATATATATATATATATATATATATATATATAAACGGATTTTCACCTTAAAGTGAATTAAAACAATATTAACATTGAAAATTCACAAAACAATTGGCTTAGCAAAAGAATTCGTTCCATTAACATATTCTAAAATCTACACACACACACACACACACACACACACACACACACACACACACACACACCTCTGTATATATTATGTGAATGGAAATCAGAAAAATGCCAAAAGTATATTAATTTAAAGCAAATGAATTTTCTCCTTTTAAGAGAATCAATTATTAAAACCAATATTAACAATATAAGAAACTAATTATTTAAACTTCGTTTTAATAACTGAAAGAAAGTAAATAAAACGAATCCCAATATTAACTCTTAGAATGTTTTGTTTTAACATTGTGTTGAGATGAGGAGTCAGCGAAGCAGGTAAGTAAGAGATCCAGCAAAAAGGTCCAGCCCGAGGCCTTTTAAAACCGCAAACTGGCGAGAAGGAATTTGGGTCGAACTTTCTCTCTCTCAAAGACTCGATTCCACCTCTTCTCGCTCTCCATGCGTTTGTCTTGTAAATAAAAAATGTTTTATATTTTATCAACTTAGTTATTTTTATTTACACATAATTTGCATGGTGTCATATTCATATATATCATCTCTGTTATTGAATTGGAAAGATATATTATTATTATCATTATTATTATTATTATTATTATTATTATACATTTTTCAAAAATTAACACACACACACACACACACACACACACACACACACACACACACACAATATATATATTGTGGTACAAATTACAATAGTAATAATGATAGCTAACTCTTTTTCGCCGAATTGTAACAATGGTTAAGCTTTTCACTCCGCCTTAGACCCGCAGTTTAACGTGGAAACCGAACTAAACCTCAGCACGGGGTGGCAGAAATTGCACGGGATGCATTACTTATTGTGGTAGTTCTTGTCCTTGTATGTTATGAACAGCTTCAGAGTTCATTTACACCATGCGTACACTTATCTCGTGTACACAGTTAGTGGGAAATAAAACGTACCAATGAAACTATAGACTCATTTAAAATACAGAATTCATTCACACCAGGCGTACACCTATCTCGTGTGTATATATATATATATATTATAATATATATATATATAGAGAGAGAGAGAGAGAGAGAGAGAGAGAGAGAGAGAGTTTTGTTCATTCTTTTCTTCTTTTTTTTTAAAATAAATAAAGGAATGGATATATTTACAATTTCTTTATTATAAAATCCTCTCGATTACATTATTGATTATTGATCCGGGAATAGTGTGGCTGCAAAATGTGATATGCACAAAAACAATGTAGATTTTTCTCTTTAGTAATAATAATAATAACTAACTCCTCGCCAAATTGTAACAATGGTTAAGCTTTTCACTCTGCCTTAGACCTACAGTTTAACGTGGAATCCGAACTAAGCTTCAGCACTGGCGGAGTGGTTATTTATTCACACATCTATGCGAGAAGTAAAAATTCACAAGTCAGGAATCTTGGGAAAGCTGTGTTTAGTATGGTTACCAAATAATTTGCACCCGAAAAATTGAGGATCAATTTAGTATGGGCGCAAAATAACCTGCAACCGAAATTTGAAAATCAATTTAGTATAGGCGCAAAATAACTTGCAACCGAAAATGGAGACTTAATTTAGTATGGACGCAAAATAATAAAATATTGTTGTGAACAATATTGCATAAAGGGATGGATTGGAGAACACCAAGTATAGATACAAATATTGTCGTGACGGAGAATGCAAGGGGTAATACGAGCATTAAATCTATTGGAGAAAATATAAAGATGCCATTAGTCGTCCAAAGCATGGACCCGTTATATCGGTGTTACGATTGGTACACAAACTTATCATAGCTCCACCCAGCTACACTGCCAACCAATCATTACGAACATCTGCTCTTGATCTTTTGGGGCGGAGCTTGGTGATTGTGCATATAAAAGGAAATATTTTTCAGTTGGAAGTAACAGTAGCTATTTTCGCGCCAGTGAATAAACATTCCCTCCGCCATGGATCACGAACTTTACACTTTTCCGGATTTGTATCAAGAAGGTGACACTGCAGCATTGACTGCAATTAATCTGTTTAACGCGATTGACCGTGATTGATTATTTCCAACGCAAACCGTTGATGATATTTGCAATGACGCCCCTTACAATCCGACGCAAGGGACTATAGGCCTGTTCAAAATCAACTTTTTCTTATTTTCATAGGTTTCTGTACATTTTCCCATACCTTTTGACCTGAAAAAGCCGAAAATCACAACTATTTTGACCTAGGATGTTGGAAAGCATTGCCGCATGGAGCTTTAAATTTTCTGCCTTGAAATCGGCCAAAGCGCCAATTCCGGGGTCCCTTGAATTATGTTTTGCACTTTAACTTTTGATCTAAACAAGATAGAGCAACAAATTAGGTATCAAATGAAAGAGCATAAAATTAATAAATAATAATAATAATAATAATAATAATAATAATAAAATAAATAATAATAATAATAATAATAATAATATAATAATTATCTATCATTTTTCAGGAAACAACAGAAACTCAATCAGAATCTAGAAAACCATCTACAAGTTAACTTCACAATGGCATTAAGCAAGGAGCTGAGGGAGCTCCGTGGGCGCACAGTTGATATCTCAGAACCTCCACGTACTGTCCACAGGCAGGTGTCAACTGGGCCATCTGCCAGATCTGTCACTGAAACTTTCCTGGTTGGATACCCTTCAGCTTTTATCAGTGGTTCCCAGCTTCCCACCAACAGACAGGCGTTCCAGTATTTCCTTAATCTTCAGAATTTACCGGAAAATGCAGGGAGGCCCATGGTTCAAGACCTTGCATATGAAACAGTTGAATCTATCATCCCATTCTGGCAGATGGCTAGGATCAAGACAATGACCAAGTACAACGCAATGAAGCTCTTCATGAAACTACATGAGAAACATCGTGCTCTGGTGAAAAGCAAAGGAAGAGCAAGTAACCCTGGAGGAAAAAGAGGAGCATTTGTGCTGGAATTAGACAGCCTGTTCGATATAGGAGCTCCAGATGCAATCCAGGAAATACAGAACAACAGACTGTTATCCAGAGAGAAGAAAGATGAGGATATCAGGTTCTACGAAGACCAAAAGACTGAGAGGAAAGGTCATATGTCTGGTCATGACAAGATTTTTGAGACAAGATCCCTGCAGCAAGCAGCGAGGAATGAAAGACTGCAGCATAGACAAGAACAAGGTAAAACTAATTACTTTGAACGTTACAAAAAGTTTTAAGTTTTACTCCATTGCGATATTTAGCATGTACTTAACAATTACTGTCTTAACATGTTGCACTATTTTACAGCTGCAGCAGAACAAGAGGCAGTTGTTCATGTGGATGACATTACCTGGAGTGACTCAACAGACAACGACGCTAACACAGAGGACATTGATTACCATCAGCCTCGTCCTGGATGTTCTCACCATCAAGACACTGTGACTAGTGTGACTTTGACGTTTCCAAGGAAGGTCATGGAATGTGATGTCATCTGTAATACAGCTGATCGTCTTGGTTTATCAGACAATCAAGTTACTGCCATGGTTTCTGCCACCTTGAAAGCTGGAGGGGCTGATCTGGATAACTTCGTCATCTCAACCTCAACAACACGTCGCAACAGAATGCTGTCCAGGTATAATATCAGCCAGAGTCACATGTCCAAGTTTTGTGAAAACCCCCCACAGTACGCTCCCTTACACTGGGATGGAAAGTTGCTCAAAGATGTCTTGGGCAGTGAACCTGGAAGTACCTCAGAGACTTTAGCTGTGCTAGTGTCTGGTCCACCTTCATACACTGAAGGAAAGTTATTGGGAGTACCTGTCATCGACAATTCTTCTGGCACAGCTCAGGCTGAGGCTTCAATGGATTTACTGGAGACATGGGAACTTACGGATAATGTTACTGCCCTTGTTTTTGACACTACATCCAGTAACAGTGGAGTTCACAGAGGAGCTGCCAAACTGCTAGAGAAAATGCTGAACAAAAAGGTGTTTTATCTGGCATGTCGACATCACATCCTGGAAATCCTAGTAGGAGCAGTTTGGGAGAAGCTGTTTGGGAAGGTGAAGGGGCCAGATAATCCCTGGTTTGAGCATCTGAAGGATGTTTGGACGGACTTGTCCAAGGAAAACCCAAAGATGCTGGCTATCAACAGCAAATGGCTGAAGGAAAAGAAGAAGAACAGTGAAGAAATACTCCAAGACATTCTAACAGCAGAAAGGCTTCCAAGAGCCGACTACAGGGAAATGGCTGAACTGACAGTCATTGTTCTTGGAGGAACGCCTCCTCGAGGTATTCACTGGAGTCGACCAGGCGCCATTCATCAGGCCAGATGGATGGCCAGAAACCTGTACTCCATGAAAATGCTGATGTTTGCAGATCAACTTGAGTACGACGAAGACACTGTATCGAAGCTGGAAAGACTCAACACCTTCCTTGCGCTGTTCTACACTCCTGCATGGATGATGTCAATGTCTGCTGCAGATGCTCCCGTGAATGATCTAAGTCTAATCCAGGACATGTTGAAGTACAAGAAAACTGACCCAGAGCTTGCTGATGCAGTACTTAATAAGATGGAAAACCACAAATGGTACCTGACGCAGGAAGTCGTGCCATTTGCCCTGTTCAGCAGTAGATTGAGTGACACATTGAAGCACGACATTGCTGCCCAGTTACATGCCACTGAGAAGCCAGACAGCTTCAGAACAGGAAAGCCTCTATTCCAGAGAGTCACAGCTAAGACCACCCTGGTTGATCTCATTGGCCCAGAATCACATTTCCTGCTGGACACACTGAACATTGGATCCGAGTGGCTTCTGGAACCTGTCACGTCTTGGCCACAGAATGAGGACTACAGAAAAGCGTTGGACTATGTTAAGAATCTGAAAGCGGTGAATGACATTGCTGAACGTGGTGTCAAGATGATGAGCGACTTTGCAAATGTCATAACAACAGATGCCAAGCAAAGGGACTATCTCCTTCAAGCTGTGGAGTTCAACAGACGCCGCTTTGACAGCTTCAAGAAACAAACTCTCAACAACTGACTGTGTAAATGTCATTATGAAATTAATCATCATGTAATGCTTTCACTTCTTGATCGATTAGACTTGTGAGAAAATGTTAATCTCAAATTTGTGTCATGAATAAGGCGCCTTGTCTGCCTTGAGTGTGAAAAAACGAATTTTGTGATATTTCTGAAATCTTTGTATGTACCAATGTGCCATTTCTTGTTCCAAGACTATCATAATTGTATAAGTTAGAAAGAGGATTAAAAACACTTTAATTTGGTGCCTATTTTGTTGCTCTATCTTGTTTAGATAAAATGTTATAGTGCAAAACATGATTCAGGGGACCCCGGAACTGGTGCTTTTGGCCGATTTCAAGGCAGAAAACTTAAAGCTCCATGCGGCAATGCTTCCCAACAACCTAGGTCAAAATGGTTGTGATTTTCGGCCTTTTCAGGTCAAAAAGCATGGGAAAAAGTACAGAAATCTATGAAAATAAGAAAAAGGTGATTTTTGAACAGGGCTAAAGGGACTACCATAGAAATGTAAGTGTCTATAATTTTTATTTTTATTTTTTATTCACAAACTGTCAGAAAGATGATTTCATATATATGGAGGGATGTAGTATCTCGTCAAATACTTCATTTAGATACTCACCATTATGCTAAAATCGAAATTTTTTATGGCAATCTTTTGCATGTTTTTTTTTATAAATGTTATTCGGAATTACCTCTTAAATGAGCTTCTCTGAGCGAACCAAAGATATCTTCACATAATGGGGTCTCTCTTACAATATGTATACTCTGTATATACTTTTATTAAAAAAGATTCAATATGAACATTATTCTTTCTCCTTTAAGGTCCGATGAGGATTTGACACGTGTTATACAATCTTTTGAAGAATCTCGTGTCATGAATACGGAGGATATACTGAACAGTCAGCATAATGAATGTCACATCGAAATAATGTAAGTGTTTTCGATCTTTTTGGGGGGAAGAAGACACAATATATTTTCATCAATTTATTAAATAAAAGGAATCAGTACAATAACCATCTTAAACTACAGAATATACAAACTAACGTTACAAATATACACACAAACAAAAACATTATACTATACAACGAGTACGCACAATTGGAAAACGGATTTTTATCTGTCTGCATACCATTTCATCGTTTCGTCGAGTGTGACAAGGGTTGAATAAATTTAAAAATTTATAAATTCTTTATCACGTGACATATGCATGAGAAATGAAATGCAGTACATTCCACAAGTATTACTAAAATATCCTTGTATTCAAAACGGGTTCCATACAACTTCGGAATATGTAACTGAGAGAGAAATTTTACAATAACACGGTCACTCCAGGGTTGAGTACAGAGTGAATCAAAATAGTACAGGCGGTGTCTATTTTTAAAATAGACTGCAATCCAATGAATCCCTTCATTACCGATGACATCTGTGTTCACAATAAGACTACCGCATTCTCGCGTACTTGGCAAACTCAATGTTTCATTCTTCGCAAACACGCCGATAAATTTGGAACGTGTGACTCGTTCACTATTCATTACTCTCTGAAGTGTATTAGCATCCATTTTAAAAGTCAGTGATAACGCTCCTAAATCTATCTACTTCTATTAGGGCTTGCGACTCGAGATATACTAGTACACTAATAGGCGCGTCTATAGGCTTGGTGAATTCCAACCTCACTGAGATGTTTCCGCTCTGTTGTGGGCTTAAATGCGTATTTACGCTAGCAGATAAGTCAGGTGTAATGTCAAACGGATAAAGGTTAAATTGATCAATGAATTCTTTCTGCGTTACCCCATTACCAAGCTCATCACAATCACCTGCAATATGGGTCAGATTACTATAGGCTCTCGCGCAAAGAGGTAACACAGCGTCTGATGAATAGTCCGTATCCAATGTTCCACCCAAAGCAATGCCATTAACGTATAGTTATATTTTTAAGTCCGAAATTCTCGAATTTAAAGGCACTCTTTTTATATTTTCCATTCACCGAAGCATGGTCCTGCATTCCGATTAATATCCTTTTAGGAAGATTTCCCAGGGCGATGTTTTCTATCTGCTTCGACGCCAACCCTGCAGGCACCGTATATAGTTTGATTTGTACTCTGTTAATAGGGTATTTCACTGTAGCGTTTAGTAAATTTTTCTCAATTTCTAGTTGTTTTGGTGAACTTAATTTCACTCGCCGTACGCGGAGGTATGTCTCCATAATGTGAACCACAACGGGCTTTGCTCCCTCTTCTTGATCAGCATCCAGATTTAAGCAGATCTCAGGACTCGTGCGGGTGAGCTTTATTTTCATATCCACCCCGTTGACAAGCAACTTCTCCTGGAAAGTGAAATCTGTGTGCAGACGTCCAAAACACTCGTATATCTTCTTTTTAGAATTTTTAAATTTGTCCTTTATACTACTTTCGTCTTTAGTTTGATAATATCCCTCGGCACTTAAAAAGGTAGCCTTCGCTTCTTTGGAAAAGTTGAGGACATTTTCCAGATAGGCTCGTAGATGATAGTATCCCGTGCCTGACGATATGTTGGCCTGATTTAAATATACGTCACACTGGTTGAATATGGAGTGCAGAAAGTTTGTTTCAGGGTATACAGCATATTTGTCATCGCAGTCCGTTCCATCAGAATGGGCTATACGTAGCTTAGCGTACATGTGCACACAGCTTGGATCAAAAAAGTAAGGGCCTGAGCTGGGTATCACGAATTCTATAGGAGCACTCGGGGAACTAATTGTGTTTAAAGGGTTAATTGTAATAAAGTCACTGTGCTCAATAGAAACTTGAGTTGGAGGCATCTCAAAAAGGGATAGCTCCGATTTACAGCATTGTGAACTACATGGGTGGATGAAGCGTGCCATGACGAGTTAGAAATAGTGCCTCCTCTCTCGACAAGTAGTAAACAAACTATGATTCATGAGATCAATGTCCTTAGCTTATATCAGTCAAAAAAGTGGTCAACCATAGGTTTCATTCGCTTACAGCACTTTTTTTTGATATCCTTTTACGTTTAATACCACGTGACCCCTTCTTCCGGACAGCCCTCTTCTTCTTCCGCCACCACGCATTTTTCTCTTTGCATCTTTGATGATTTCGTCCCGTGTACGCTTTAAATTTTTTAGAGCTTCTTTAGGTTTAGCCCCAGCCAATATGTCTTCTGCAGTGTTAAGACCTGATTGTAGCGCTTTCCTTCCGAGGTATCTGGCACCCCTCTTCAGCAAAGGAACAGCCGTACGTAGTATGGATGAAAAAATGGACCCAAGTCCACTACCGCGCTGGTATCTCACCCCTCGATAGACGGTGAAAGGCTTTCTATCCATTATAACTCGGTGCGTCGAAAGTGTAGCTTCACTGTTAAGCTCAATCGTTCTTATATATATTGAGATATTGGTTATTAAATTAGTTGCGACATTCACATAATGGGGTCTGTCATATGTAATACTCAAACTCCTTCCTCTATGGTTGGGGATGTGGGCAATGCGCAGCAGGCGTGCCTGGGTATCCCCAACAAACTGGTGCTCCACTATATTACTGTAAATATAGCACATGTCTGGGGACTGAGAGCTTTCAGCAAATTTCTCCATCTTCAATTGAAACATTAAGCTGGACAAGTCACGTTGTGCCTCGTGAAATGTCTCTCTTTGGAAGACTGCGCTATATCGGCCCTCAGCCGCAATTGTGAACAGCTCTTTATCTCTAATATTTTTACTAAGCGTTGATTTTAACCTCAATGTGCATGCGGGCGTGTCTATGTTTACGATTTCAAAAAGTAAATCGTTTGTCAGTACGAATTTTCAAGACTCTTGTTTAAACCCTCCACAATATCCATGGCTGTATCATAATGCCCGATTCCTAACGAAACATTTATGCTATAGAACCGTCCCTCACCGCACAGGGTTGAGCGTACAGTATTGTCTAAGATTATGCCTAATTTTTCGCATTCATCGGTGCTTCTAAGGATCAGAAATATGACCTGTGCTTTTTCAAGAGTTAAAAATTTGGTGGTTAACTGGAGTTCACATAACCCCACCTCATACGAATCACGACCAATTCAATGGGTCCATGGAGCTCTGATACAAAGTTGGCTAGTGTGTTGTTAGGGTGTACAGACAGGGACGAGGAGGACGGGAGTGTGACGTAGAAATGGTTAGGAGCCATGTTGCATACTATTTAAGCTTCATTATTGCATCAGCTTTTATATAGGTGTTGAAGCTTTCTGGGTACCCTAGCCATTTCACCAGGTACATTTTTCTCTTTCCTGAACCTTTGCTTCCTAAAATTTTCTCAATTTTAAACACATTTTTTCCTAAATTAAATGCCACTTTCTGCAATTCCTCGCGGTAAAAGCCTCCTGAGATTTCTTCCCCATTCAAATCTTCAACGTAATACATCATTATCTCACCTTTAGGTCTCATAGCCCTAACTTTAAAAATCTCACGTGTCCATCCTTGCTCAAAACCCTTTGCGAATTTATTTCCCGAACGCGACAGCCTTACATAATCATTGATTTTGAAGCGCGCGAGTGTGGTTGTGTTGGTGATCCATCTCTTCTCGGGAGCGTACCTCTTTCTAAAACTTCGTTAGGTGTTGTCCCAATCGTGCGATGGTGTGAGCGGTTGTAGGATGATGCCAATGATTCCAGAATGTCTAGAAATCTGTATGTGTTTTTATGTGTAAAATAGCGGTGCATGCGTTCCTTTATGGTACGTTGAACTCTTTCAGCTAAAGAAGCCTTATGTATAGAATTGGTTGTGTAATAGCTGATATTAAACTCTGTCAACATGTTCTGAAAAGCACGGCCTATAAATTCCTTCCCCATATCCGTACAAAAATAGCCAGGAACCCTGTTTTCTTTTAACATTAGCGTTTTGGCTTTAGCAACTGTTTCAGGTGATTTATTTTTCAGAGGAACTAGCCACAGATATCTAGAGAATACATCTATTATGAATAGAATGTAACGGTAACCATCGTTATACACAGAATATCTTTGCATGTCTGTTAAATCTGCTTGCCAAATAGAATCAATCGAGGCAGCCGTTGTCTTGGCTGTTTTAAACCTTTTTCTCACCGGCTTATGAAGCGTATAAGCGTCCTGCTCCCGCAAAAATCTCTAACATCTTTTTTTCCTACTCCGTAAACACTTCTGTACAGTCTATCTACGCCGCCGTAGGAGGCTGGGTTAGAAATGTCATAATAGCGTTTACTTAATACGTTAGCCATTTGCGTATTTTAGAGGCACGTGGGTAGGGTTGACCGTTGTTTATCCTCTTCTTTCTCCTCTTCAAAGGTGTTACCGCCGGGGGTGACGGCGTCTTCAATTGTGCCACATGCGTTGCATGTTCCAAGTCTTTTAACCTGTTCAGATTTCCTATCAACGTTTTAGGGACATTTATTTGTTGTAGTCTTGCTTTAATATGCTTCCATCCTGATGGTGATGGCCTATCCCACTTTCTCACCAGATCATGGACAATGTCTACGATATTCGACCCCTGTACCTTTGATCCTTCCACAATGATCTCGCCTGTATCGGTCCATTGTATGGCTGGGTCCTCATTCAATAGATTATAAAGACTTAAACCTTTATTCCTCAATGTATGTGGGAGGGTGCTTTTAATACATGCTCGATATGTTGTGTGGCTGATCCCTTAATCTTTGGTTGGTCAGCTGTATCGTCAGGTACAGGTCCTATGTCGCCATGTCCATCGTCCCCGTGCTGTGCCTAATAACCACAGGAATCTCTGTCGGGTTCTTATAATTTTCGTACTCGTGAAGAAATTTCTGCAGAGCTTCTTGGTATAAGATTCTTTTCTCATCAGGTGTTTTTTCACTGTTTAATAGGGCTAGCAATTCGCTTTCCATTCTTTTAAGTCTGCTTTTACGGGGATCTAGATCCGTGTCTGGATTCCTTTGCAGTGAAGCGTACACCTCGTGTGGAATCACTACCACTTTCTTCATTATATTAATCTAGTCAGTAAAGGACCCAAAACTGAAAATAAGATGGGGAGAAATGACCCTCCTGTTTGTACAATAATTCGTTTTTTCTTCGCTACAGTTTGACTTTTACGAGCGAGTGCAAGTATTATGTTCTTGTAACGGCGTAGGCGAGCCTTCTGAGAAGGTTTCATTGAGACATTGCAATTTATAACGTTAAGACAGATTTCACAGATGCATTTTAAAAAGTCGGAGTCGATATTTTTAATAAACATCTGTCGCATTGCCCGGTAGATTCTGATTGATGAAGAACACGCTTATGTTAAGATGGTGGGAGAATAGTGTAAATGTCTCGGCAAACGTTTTATCCATCTCCAACATGAGATCGTCAATTACAATGACTGTATGTTCACTTCCCTTTAACGAATTAACGTCATATACACCTTTGTGGAACAAAATATCATCTTGGTACTCGTTGAACACTGATTGATACGTCGAATAGCACCATAAAACTTTATGCACGAATTTCGAGAAAATCTCTCCCTTTTCTTCAATGATTTTAAGCATAAACACAGTTTTACCACATCTTGTATGTCCCGATATAATACATGTGGATGGGCTCGTGAATCTGAATTTTTATACAGAGTCCATTTCTAACACGTCACACTCCTAAGTGGATCATTTACAAAATATTACAAATTTTGAGTGCTGTTCCTTATATTTGGTTTTCTTCTCCCACAGAACCGTGAATGACGATGAGGTACAGCACCCCATCATGGACATTACGGATGACCCCGACGACAGTGTAGTTGTGATCACAGAATCCTCCCCTGCCGATGAACCCTCACCAGCGACACCGGTAGCACCTTCAAAGCGGAGGTATGATGAAGAGAACCCCACGTCAGGTATAAAGCGACCGAAATACGCGCCTGTTGTTAGCCAACCACCAGTAATAGAGCCCCAACCCTCAACGTCTTAAGCAACAAACCCCCCAGCAGCACCTTACGCTAAAATATCCCCTTATTCATCCGTCACAGTTGCCCCCCGTTCTGTTGAGTCTACAATAATAGATTCCAGGCCCTCAACGTCTTACGCTGCCATCCCCACATCAGCATCTTTGGCCGATATAGCCCCTTGTCCATCCTCCACAGCTGTCCCCCGTTCTGTTGATGCTGCAGTAATAGAGCCCCAACCCTCAACGTTTTACGCAACCAATCCCACATCATCCAATATAAACTCTTGTTCATCCTCCACAGCGGTGACTCGTTCTGTTGAGGATGATATAACGTTTGAGTTGGTGCGCTCCGCAGCCCCCACCCCAGCCTTGACTAGAAATCGGTATAGAGTCAGGGTCGACCCTAGAGCCATGTATAGCAATGGAATTGAGCGCGGGCTACGCCGGGTTGTACAGCGTATTGTAGAGTTTCGCTCTTCAGAACCGCGACGAGCGTGAAGTCAGGACGAGTCTGTCCTTCGGATTCGGGTCAGTTGACGGTGATGTAGATGATTATTGGGTAGTAGTGCCATTTAGACGTTTGGCGGCTGAAGATGTAGAATATATATTAGGGCGTATAATGCAGGCCTCTCAAAGTAGTATAGCCTTCAATATGGACAACTTCACGATAAATATTGATCGTGTATTCCGTGTTGCGGGTCATAGTGCCATACCGTATACTCTTAACCTCAATTATCAAGCTATTTATAGACGGCATATAAACGTCGATCGTGGTTGCGGCTTTATAGCAGTAGTCTTGGCTCGCATGTTTACTGTACAAAATACACGGGCTCAAAAAATTTGGCTGCCTACGGTCGTGGAACGTGCCCGTAAACTAGCTGTAGACTGTGAACTTGAATTTGACTGTAATATGGACCCTGAAGAGCTGAGAATGGTAGAACAGGAAATGAATGTTCGTATAGTTGTGTTTGGACTGGATGATCATCGTAGGACTGTGTATGTTTTTAAAAGCTGTGTGAGAGATCGTACAAGTCCACTACTTATCTTAGGTCTGTCAGGGGCAACGTATCTCCCCATCCGTAATATAAGGTGCCTTTACGCGAGTTACGAGGGGTGCCTCGAGTTTGCGGATGATATAGTGAAAACTGTAAAGAATGTCACATGGTATGTAAACGGTGTAAAAGCTCCAAATGTGAAAGCCGTGAAGTTGAAGCTCAGAAGATGGATTGTAATGTGTGTAGACGCACATTTTTCAATAATAGCTGTTTTGATCTCCATAAATCAATTGGCACGTGCAGGAAAATGAGAATCTGTGAATGTGGTATGTTTCACACAATGGATAATTGGGGAAAATTTAAGCACAAATGTGACGAAATTCTCTGTCCTACATGCCAGGAGGAATATAAGGCGGATGGAGT
Source organism: Bathynomus jamesi (assembly GCA_023014485.1). Lineage (NCBI taxonomy): Eukaryota > Metazoa > Arthropoda > Malacostraca > Isopoda > Cirolanidae > Bathynomus > Bathynomus jamesi. Next base: position 383,957 of record JAJOZX010001857.1, read on the forward strand.
AAAACATGTATTTTATATGAAAGACGCCAAGCCTAAAAACAAACCCTGTATAACTGTATACTACGATATAGAAACATATACGAATGCTGAAACCAAAGCTGTAATTCCACATTTACTTGTGAGCCAGACTATCTGCGATGAGTGTATGGAGATCGAATGTGACGAGTGCCCCAAATGCGGTAAATGGACAAACGTTTTTAAAACGAATGTCCACGATAGTCCTGTGAAACTATTTGTGTCCTATATTGTCAAGTTAGCCGACAAGTTCAAGAAAATGACTGTGTATATTCTCGCCCATAACGGTGCAAAGTTTGACACGCAGTTCCTTTATAAGGAGTTGCTTTTGCACGAATCCTCTGAGATATTTACAGGTAATCCATTGAAAAGAGGCAACAAATTAATACAGATGCAAATAAGAGGTAATGTACAATTTAAAGACACTTTATTATTCACACCTTGTAAATTAGCAAAGCTACCCAAGGTGATGGGCGTAGCAGCTGAAGTTTCAAAAGGATATTTCCCTTACACTTTCCTCACTAGCGAGACTTTAAACTACGTAGGCCCACCACCACCCAAACATTATTTTAACTATGATTGTATGAGTGTTGATGAACGTGAAGACTTTGGTCGATACTACAACAGTTTTAATGAACGTAATCCTTATAATATAGCTGATGAATGTGAGTGTTATTGCGTGAATGATGTGCGAGTGTTTAAAGTATGTTCCCAGGCCTTTAGAAGGATGTACATAGGCCGTTTCAAATGCGATCCGCTGCAAGTCGTCATTATGTTTTACGGTGTTCAAGAATAACTTCATGCCTAAAGCCACCTTAGCCATTATTCACCGAACCAACCCCCGCAGTTACGGCCACAAGGCTATTTACTGGATCATACACCTACAGCAACAGACAGGTGTATACATAAAGCACGCCCGCAACACGGGTGAAGTACCCATTAAGATTAATGGCCGTGTTTTTTGGGTTGATGGGTTAAGTGAAAACCGTGTCACTGGTGTGAAGACTGTGTACTCCTTTAACGGATGCTGGTGGCATGGATGCCCCCGTCCTGAGTGCGGAATCGCCGGAGATATCCACGTTGCGCGTGTTCAGGTGTATATCCGGTGCCGTTAGCTATGTACTGGAAACGGAATGTAGACAAACAAACAAACGGAATGTTGTTTATTTAAGTGTCGAGGAGATGAATAGAATCTTCGTGATAGTTGAGAAGTGGAGTGAAGATCGTTATAAAATACCTGCTAACGTAGGTACAAGAAGAGAGCAGCTTAGTGACACCCCCTCATACGCCGTTGTATGTACGTTGTGTATAAATAACGATCGGCCATGCATTGATATACGGCGGATGTGGAAGATGCTTCTGATAATAACGCTCTTGTTCCTACGCGAAACCGTTTCATCCTCGACAGAATGTTTGAAATCGTCGGATTCCGCAAGCTGAAACCTATATTAGACGCGCGTGTTACGGATATGCTTTATTTTGATACAGTACTTGAATACGCATACATCGCTCTGCTCGATGGGTTTACCGAGTGTAGGGATGAACAAGGTGAGAATGGTCTAGACCTGGACGTTTATTTAAAAGTTTAGACTCTTTGAAATATCATGAACTTTGGTACAAAGCAATTGATCGGTACAGGGCTGAGCTCACCTACATCGTTCACCCTGAAGAACTATTTCTTTATATAACGAGCAGTTGTCGTAACGACTTAGAAGATTATTTCAATTGCCGCTATGTTGAGTGAAGATGAGTTCACGATTGAAAAACTCGCGTTGGTAGAAATAAACCCTCGATTGGAAAGGCGTGTTTATAAACTTGTGTTTAATAATGTGGCTAACGATGAACTCTTTGTGCGTGCTTTTGATTGTATTCTAGACGTATTTAAAGATAACTTACCAACCGGTTGTAAAGTGGGAACAAAAATAGTACTGAACGATATGAAGGCCCTTCATATCGAGTACAGGTTTCCCTATACTTTAAGCGGTGAAATATTATTAAACCGCGTATACTGCGTAATGCAGAGCAATAATGATGTAATTGTAGACTCGATTAAGTGCGAGTTTAGTATTTTGAAAAAAAGTGAAATGAATTTATATATTTAACATATTTGTATGTGTGTGTGTATATATTTCTGCTATATTGATGACTATACGATTTCTTATTTTGCGCGGTAGAAGATAAAGTGTATGTATTTATTTATTTAGTTGTGTGTATATATTTCTGCTATGTTGATGGTTATATTATTTCTTATTTTTGTTTTTTGGCCATTTCCAATGTATATTTATTTTCTATATATCTCCATAATATAATTTTGTGTATATATATATATATATATATATATATATATATATATATTTCTCCTGTACTGTTATATTGACGGATATATTTTTTGATTATATGCATATTCTTCGTTCATATTTCTTAAACTATTATTATTTTTAATTGATCATTCAAATGTATATTTATTTTCTATATATTTATAATAAACAGAATGATGTAATGTTGTTTTATTTAATTCTTTTGGTTGTGAACAATTATACCAAATGGCTGGTTACGCCTTCTAAACCTACTAGCGGAATTCTAAGCCAACTTTTAAGAATTAATTAAATAAACGGTACAATTTGGCAACCTAATAATGTATACCTGAACAAATAAAATGGTATGTGGCAACTCGCCCTAATAATGTATACCTGAACAATTAAAATAAAAAGTGGTATCTGACAACTCAACCTGAACAAGCCATTTACGGCTTCAAAGCCAACTGGCTGATTAGGAGTCTAGAAGACAACGGCGGGTCGGCTGAAGCGTTATTATGCACTTGGCAGGAGCCAGGTGAACACCTCTCTTCCTTTCTCTCCTTCTCCTGTCTTTCTCTTGGGGGATAACGCCGCCTCCAAGTTTCATGACCCCTTGTTGCACCTGCAGCATCCCCCCACCCCCTTTGCAACATTGAGTTGTTGCAAACCCAATCCCCTTTGCAACATTGAGTTGTTGCATACCTCCTCCCCCTTTGCAACCTTTAACATTGTCTCTTGCAACATTGCAACATTCCTGCACTCTACCTTTTTGCGGCTATACTCCTATGGACAACTTAACTTATTATGCTTTGCCATTTTTGTGAATGTAAAATATTTTCATATAATTACACTTTGAAATAAGTATAAATTATCATAGTGTTTTTTTGGTGTTCAATTTTCGGAGCTATTGAAGAATAGGGACCCCAGCCTTCTTTATTTAGCTTTATAAGGCTAACTAACTAAAATATCATGACCTAACCTAACCAATCGTCAAGGGCGTACAGTTAACCTAACGATTGGTTAGGTTAGGTCGTGATATTTTCGTTAGTTAGCCTTATAAGCCTAACTAAAGAAGGCTGGGGTCCCTATTCTTCAATAGCTCCCAATTTTCTGTAAATATAGATTTTGTTTTGTAATGAAAATTTTAAAATTTCAAATAAATATAATCAGTAAGAGAATCAGCTAAATTTGGCCGATGCCAATGCCCAAAAAATGGCAGATTCTGCCAATACCGATGAATCACTACACCACTAGTTTTTATTTATTTTGCTAATTTTGAGGCCAGGTTCTTTACTGGTAAATATACTATTCAATTTGATGTAATAACATGTTTTATAGATTTAATGACTTGCACATATTTATACCCTCATGTAATCGCGTTTCTTTAAAAATATCATCTTATTTGTTAAACTTTAATACAAGGAATGTCTCATCTTATTTTTTTTACAGATAAGATAGTATAATGGCTCCAAATAAAGAAATTTCATACGAGAATAGTTTGAAAATTATTGTTCTCCATAAAGAAGACAACACTCAAAGACAAATAGCTGCGAAAGCTGGCGTATCATTGTGTACTAGGGTGTCCCATTTTTTATCAACTTGTTTTCCCGGGTCCAACCTCCTAATATCATTATGCCTGTCGCTCTAAGTAAGAAAATAGCAATTATTTTCCATTTAATAAAAATTTCGAACCCCCTAGGCCTACAAAGCCAATTTTCTACATTTTGTCTTGAATGGGATTTAAAGAATAGGTGTTACCGCCACCTGTGAAACATCATCCCAATGCAGCTTCGCGGCAATGGGCCTTGGAATATATTTGAGACTCACAATATTTCCATGGTGGGAACAACTGAAGAGATTGAACATTTCATGAAAGCTCTTGAGCCCCATCGATTTTTTTTATTTAACAAACATACAGTACCTTCAACAGAAAAATTACTTAGTAAAGCAAATGAATGTATGAAATAAAATGTGAATACTGATAATGATTGAAGCTATTCTAGCAGTTGAACTAACGAACTTTTTAAAAGATGGCAATAAACTTCTTTGATATTCCACAACTTGCAGGAGTTGTCTTTATTCTTCATCTATTGTGATGCAACTTCCGAAATCTCCAATTAATTGTACTCCACGCTCGGCCGCATCATTAACAACCTTAACACTGTGTACAAAATTGGAGAGTTTAATAAAATCTCTGTCCTCTTTCCAGTGGCGGATTATCACTGAAGCTATTGATGCTGAAGCCTCAGGCTCCCATGCTTGAGAGGCCCCCCAATCAACTGAGTTTCGATGATATAATTCGAGATTTCGCAAACTTCTTTGATTAAATATGATGGAGTACACAAACTGACAAATTCCGTTTTATTTATGTTTTATAGGCCCTAAAGTAAAATTTGTTTAATACTGTTTGGTTTTGGCAAACAGCAAAATACAATGTGTTAAGGTTCTTTTAAGCTTATTTCTCAATTAGCCTGAGCATCGTACATATAATTCGTGTAAATGTACTATGTACATGTACATGTATTGTTAATAAAAAGCTATAGAAAAGGGCCACCATATTCTTCAGTGCCCCGGGGCCCCGATGTGTCTTAATCCACCTCTGCCTCTTTCCATGTTTTATCAGGTTTATTTAACCATTTTCCGTTGCTATGTAGAACATCAAAGAAAAACCAAGATTTTGGTCCAGCTAGGGAAGCTAGTTTGGTTGATTTATTGATCAAAGGAAATACAGGTTTGCCACTTTGGGCATACGAGCTGTTTTTATCATTTCTATGTGATCTAATAATTTCTGTAGCAATGTTTCTTTTCTCTTCATCAGATATACGTAATGAAAATAATGAAAATGGAATAAGCTCCTCAGTTAGGTACCAACAATGGCCTTCGAATATCTTGATTGTACGATGAACTACATTTCTGTCCACTGTGTCACCATATATGTGAAGCTCACAATAGAAAGTCAAATCATTGATTGCTGCATCCGACGCTTTTGGTGCTTTGAGCTATGGTTGGATATATATAAAGCAGTGAATAAGCAGGACTCTAAGTGTTTTACATATTCTTCAGAATAATCCATTTGTTTGCTGAATGCCAGCATTTTAACAGGATAAAGAATAGTTGCCATCCAGCGAGCATTATGAATTGCTCCTGGACAGAGCCAACGAACTTCGTTAGGTGGTATATGTCCAAGAATTTGGAGAATAACTGCGGATTCTCTATAATCATTCCTGAGAAATGTTTCCGGTATCTGTGTCGCTTAACATCTTCAAAACTTGGGTTACTCGTTGCATCTTTGATTTCATCTGTCTATTTGTAATTTTCATAGTTGTATAAGGTTTTGTGGTCAACGTCGAATGTCTTCCATTTATCTCGAAACTGTTTAAATAACACATTTTCTGGGCCTTGAGTAAATGCAGCGGCCAAGACTCTTTCGTAAATGTGATGCCTACATGCAAGCCACATTACCTTCCTTTCTAGGAGCTCTTCTAAAATGATGCAGGCTCCATTTATCCAACCTGTATTAGACGCTGTTGTATCAAAAACCAGTGCACAAATGTTTTGGTCCAAGTTCCAATCTTTTGCAGCATTAAATGCGGCGTGTGCTTGCATTTTACCAGAGGAATCCGGAATAGTTGGTATAGCAAGAACTTTTCCCTCAGGTGCTGAAGGGATCCTTGACACAATTATTGCTAGCCTTTCTCCCGTTTCCCCACTGTTATCAGAAACGAACTTCCCATCCCAGTGTAGAGCACAATGTTCAGGTGGTATAAACTTTTCTTTGACCATTTTGGCGTTTCAATTCTACTTTTTATCCCTTGTCTGTGCATCGTTGATTTTGATAAAGTGATATCGCTCAGGTCTTTATTGCACTGACTTGCAAAAACAGCAGCAAACCCTGTTCTTTGGCGAATAGAAAGGTTAAGACGATCTGCCATATTTGAAACAATAGGATTCTGTACAATATTTTTTCTTTTGCATGAGGATTTTGATAGAGGAGGCGTATAATCCTCATCTCTAGCATATGATGTACTTGAAATAGGATTTGGTTCATTAGGAATCGCTATTTCTCCTTCAGTATCTGTTTTGAAGGTCATGCTGAGTTTTTCCTGTCTCTCCATTTCCTTCTCTCTAAGTAATTTTTCACGCTCCACTCTTTTCACTTGACTCTTAAACTTGTTTTGATAACTTTTATGTATTGATCCTAAGCAAAGCTTTTTGGGTCCTCTTTGGTCTATTAGAAACTCTACAACTTGCTGGCATTTTGAGAACAAATATCAAATAACTCCTTTAATTCCTTCAGGAAAGACGGTCTCTTCTTATTTATTCTTTCTTCCTGTGTTTTGTTTTTGGAGAAGTATTCATATTGCTTCATCAATTGTTCTACTTTTTTCTGGGATGGCGGCTTTTTGAAGTATCTTGGCATGTAATACCGGCCCAATCCCCAAATTTTTTAACTTTTCTTAGTACTTCTTGGATCACACATGACTGATTTCTTTTTCTTAGGTCCTCTTGATAAAAATAGATAGTGACGTAAGACCACCATTAGATGGCAAAAAATACCCTTTTTGAGGTTCCAAATTGTGAATTAAGTTTATGAGAAGCCAATCTTATGGCTTATCCGTGGTACGAGTTTCAACTTTTGCACAAGCCATTGTAGTCTAACTAATCTAATCAGAAATTTGTATCAAAATCATATTATAAATCATATCATAATCATAAATCTGAAAATAAATAGAAGTACAGTTAGTACACACACCCACACACACACACACACACACACACACACACATATACTGTATACAGTATATGGTTTTATAAGGCTTTAGTGTCAGCAATGGAGAAGAAAATGTTAAAAAATTAATATTTTTGCCTTTTAATTTTCTATTTTTGTATAAAAGCATCGTAAATTAGATATCAATCGATAGTTATTTTAATTTTCTATCCAAAAATGTACATATTCTGAGGTTATAATAAAATGCAAGAAATTTATAACCGAAACACTTCCGAGAATCGACAATTTTTGATAAAGAAAAGGGATCCGAAATTTTCATCAAATGGAAAATAATTGCTATTTTCTTACTTAGAGCGACAGGCATAATGCTATTATGAGGTTGGACTCAGGGAAAAAAAGAAGTTGATCGAAAATGGGACACCGTATTGTCTACTGTTTCCAAAACACTTTCTCACCACTCACAAACTGGGGGTGTGAAGAACAAAACAGGTTGAGGATGGAAGCGAAAAACATCTAAAAAGGATGATGAGTACTATATGATAATGATGAGCAAGCGTAATAGAAAGAAGGCTGGTGGTTGGGGAAGGGGAATGAGGGAGTGTAGAGGTTCTGAAGATCTACAGAAGCTAAGGCTATCAAAGACCCTAAGATCCACTCTAAGGTTAGCCCGAGAGAAAGAAGAGAGTAGGGGGTTAAAAGAAGAGAATTAGGGGCTAAGTAAGAGCAAAACCTAACATTCGTGGGTTACTATTCATTCAGAAAAAGAGAGAGAAAGACACCATCATCATCATCCGCCGACCACTGCCGGCAAGTCGGAAAAATAGTCGAAGAGAATAGGAAAGGGGTGAAAGATGAAAAGTAAAATAAGAACCCTAACAAACCATGCAAACACAGTCTGTAAAGACAGGATAAGGAAAAAAAGTATGAAGAATATAACAAAACGAGGGTTAGATTAAGCTACGAGCTACATCTAAGTTCGTGTTAGTCTAATTTTTTTAATATAATTTTATTGCTGGCATATCACACGCTGGCATGTCACAAGCTGGCATTAATTGTCAACAGACTCATCCTCGACCATTACCCCGAGAGTTCCTGTTGCTAATTGTTTTTATTTTAAACGACGTTAATATTTTTAAAAGTTAATATTTTTAAACGGTTTTTAAACATATTAACGCTGGTAGAGTTCACGACGGGCGCGGGAAGATTATTCCAGTTGAAGATTATTCTGGTTATCAATTACTTTAAACGTAAAATTTTTTTTAGCGATGTTAGTAATGAAACGTCTGCCACGTAATTTAAATCCGTTATTACGAGTATTGCTATTATCAAAAGTGAACAGTTTGTCAAAAGTCACGTTATCGATTTTATTAACGATTTTGAAAACTTCAGTAACCTCCCCCCTTAATCTCCTAGTTTCGAGTGAATGCAAGTCTAACTCTTTAATCCTATCTTCGTAAGACTTGTTGCGTAGTGACGGAATTAGTTTCGTGGCGCGTCGCTCAACCCTTTCCAACCTATCAGTATTCTCACGCAAATACGGGCACCAAAACTGAACGGCATATTCTAAGTGAGGCCTGACTAGGGACTTGTAAAGGGCCAATATAATATTTTCCGATTTAAATTCGAAATTACGCACTGTGAAGTTTAACATCCTATTAGCTTTTGCGCAAGACTCCAGCCACTGCTTCCTAATTTTTAAATCCTTAGATACGCGTGTGCCTAAATCTACTTCCTCTCAACGATCGCTAACTGTCTATCATCCGTCGTGTATGTGTAATTGTTGTTACGAGAACCTACAGTATATGCAAAACTTTGCATATGTCTACGTTAACTTGCATCTGCCACTTATCCGTCCACTCCATAATCCTATTTACATAGTCTTGGAGCCTATTTCTATCGTCCACGTTAAGAACTTTACCGCCTATTTATGCATCGTCCGCGAACTTTGACACATTACTGGTCAAGCCTACATCTATGTCGTTAATGTAGATTACGAATAGCAATGGGCCTAACACTGAACGCTAAGGGACACCGCTACCTACGTCCAACCACCCCGATTCACTACCATTAACAACGACCCTCTGTTTCCTGGCACGAAGCCATTCCTCTAACCAGTTAGCTACCTGACCGCGTATACCGTGCGCTTTAACCTTCGCAATTAATCTTCTATGCGGAACTGTATCGAACGCTTTTTTAAAGTCTAAATAAATAACGTCAGTCACTCTATGCCTATCGTATTCGCGCGCTATTTCCTTATTCTAACAAATTAATTACACAAATTTCTGGCGTCGAAACCCATGCTGACTACTATTAATCAAATCCCGACTTTCCAAGTAATCGACGATACGATCACCAACTACGGACTCCAAAAGTTTACCGATAATTGACGTTAAGCTAATAGGTCTATAATTGCTAGCTACTGTGCGGTCGCCTTTTTTAAAAATGGGCGTAACGTTAGCTAATTTGAAGTCTTCAGGAATAATCTCCGCTTCCAGTGACTTATTACAAATTTTTGTTAAGGGGCCTACGATAACGTCTTTGAAATCTTTCAAAAGTTTAGGATAAAGCGCGTCAGGACCTGGAGCTTTGCTAACTTCTAGCTTATCGATATAATGCGCAATCTCACCCTCGTAAACAGTTATTTCATCCAAAATAGTCTCGCTACTAAATGGAACGATATCGTCCACGTCGGGGACATTATTTACGTCTCCTACGGTAAAAACTGTCGCAAAAAAGTTGTTAAAATACCCGCCATCGCCTGAGCGTCGGAAGCCAAAGCATCGTTACCGTCCACTAGAGGACCTATGTTATCTTCTATCGCCTTACGATTATTGACGTAGTCAAAAAACTTTTTCGGATTATGTTTACTATCCGCAGCTACAAGTATCTCAAAATTACGCTTAGCATTCCGAACAGATCTTTTAACCTGACGTCTAAGCTCGACATATCTATTAAAGTTAGCTACCGTGCCAATGCGCTTATTAAATCTATACGCTTTTTTACGCTCGTTTATGAACTCGCCTATTTCCCTAGTCCACCACTTGGGCCTACCATGATTACTAGCGCGCGGTCCTACGCGGAATAAACTCCCTTTCGATATTTTAAAAAAATTCTTTAACCGCCTCCCAATGAAAATTTGAGTCATTACCCATAAATTATCCCAGCCCACTACTATCATCCTATCCGCAAAACTATCAAACTTATCCCTACGAAAATCAGGGACTTCTATTACGTTACTATCCTTACTGTTTTCCATCAATAGCTTAAACCTACTAATAATTTGGTGATCACTACATCCCACACTCTCACCTACTTCCAAACCTTCGACTATATTTTCGTCGTTCGTCATCACCACGTCTAAAATATTGTCACCGCACATTGGTTCGGTCACCATCTGTCGTAAAAAATTATTTTTCATGAACTCGATCAGTCTCAAACCCTCATCATTACCAGTAAAAGTCTCCGACAACTATACTATCCCAATTATTAATAAAATTACCAAGAAATGTGTAAAATCTAGTATCGGTAGAGCTAAAGCTAATACTACGTGCGATAACTTCAACGCATATCGCATTAATTGCTGCCGGAAGATCTATCTTAACCTCGATAGCCCTAAGGGAATTATGAATGTACAACAAAACGCCTCCACCAATCGTATGTAACCTATCATTAGTAAAAAGTTTAAAACCCGCCATATCAAGTTCCCCCCAACAAGTCCCAAGTTACGATATTTAACCACGTTTGGGTTGAAGCAACTATATCGTAGTTCCCGGAATAAATTATCGCCTTTAATTCGTTCAATTTATTTCTAATACTACATGCGTTACAATAAAAGACGTTTAAATTATTTTTTTTACCACGAATTGGCGTTTTAAACTATTTTTCACGTCGGGCCAGCGTTTCCCGGACCCACAACGTTTAAAAGGGGCTTCGACCTATACAGCTTTCGAACGTTCTCATCGATTAACCTACCTAGCCTAGCATTCCCTATTTCATTGAAATGCACCCTATCTTTTATTAAAAGTCTAGGGTCACTAAATTCTGACCACAGCTTTACGAAGGGTACATTTTCCTGAGCACATATCTCTCCGAGTTTAGCCTTCAAAAATATTGTTTTTGAGTATAGGAGAGTGCAAGAATGTTGTAATGTTGCAAATGTTGATCAATGTTGCAAAGGGGAGAGGGATCTTGCAATAGGTTATGCAAATTGTGAGGGGTAATGCAACAAGGGGGGGATCCCCCAGTCTGCAGTGAGGGAGAGGGAGCTTTGGGGGTAGAAGGGAGGATGACCTTCCCGCAAAGAGGTAACCTCAACCTAAGAGAGGGAGAGAAAGGAGAAGGAGGAGGGTCTTTGGGGTATAAGGTGGGATGTCCTCACACCCCTAAAGAGAAACCTAACCGAAGCCTTAACCTAAGAAGGAGAGAGGGGTGTTCGCCTCACTCCAGCCAGACACATAATGACAGTTCATCTGAGCGCCCGCTGTTTTATAAGGTGTAAATCAGCCAGTTGGCTTAGAAGGCTTAATCTAACTTAGAAGACGTAAATGGCTTGTTCAGATGTACAATATTAGGGTTGCTTTGCCAGATTGCGCTATTTATTTAATTAAATCATATATTCTTGACAGTTGGCTTAGAAATCCGCCAGTCGGTTTAAAAGGCGTAACCAGCCATTTGGTATACATATAATTAAATAATTTCGTTTATATATAGAACCAAAAGAATTAAATAAAACACCATTACATCATTCAGTTTATTTAGACGAAATATTGGAATCAATTTCATGAAATATATAGAAAATAAATATACAATCCTATACAAACGTTGGAATATATATGATCCAAAAATAAGATAAAAAATAATAATAGTATAAGAAATACGAACGAGGAATATATATATATATATATAATAAAAAATAAAATAAAAAATAATAAAAGTATAAAACGATGGAATATGACTATCAATATAATAGTACAGGAGAAATATATATATATATATACACACACACACAATTATATTAAATAATTAAATATATTGAAAATAAATATACATCAAAATACATTCACTTTATGTCCTACTGCGCTTAACTAAAACACTAAACTCGCACGTAATCGAGTCTATAGTCACATCATTATTGCTTTGCACTACGCAATAAATACGATTGAACATTTCACCGCTCAAATTATAGGGATACCTATACTCGATGTAAATGGCCTTCGTATCGTTCAATACTATTTTTGTGTCCACTTTACATTCTGTTGGCAAGTTATCTTTAAACATAGATAGAATACATTCAAAAGCACGCAAAAAGAGGTCTTCGTTAGCCACAACATCATTATTAAATGCAAAATTATAAACACTCTTTATAAACACTCGAAGGTTTATCCTTACCGACCCGAGCTTTTCAATCGTGAACTCTTCTTCACACTGCATAGCGGCAGTTGAATTAATCTTCTAAGTCGTAACGACAGCTGCTCATTCTATAAAAAAATAGTTCTTCAGGGTGAACGGTGTAGGTGAGCTCAGCCCTGTACCGCTCAAGTCCTTTGTACAAAAGTTCATGATATTTCAAAGAGTCTAAATCTTTTAAATAAGCATCCAGCTCCAGACCATTCTCGCCTTGTTCAGTCCTACACACGGTAAACCCGTCAAGCAGAGTGGTGTATGCGTATTCGAGAACCGTATCAAAATAAAGCATATCCGTAATACGCGCGTCTAAAATAGGCTTCAACTTGCGGAAACTGACGATTTCAAACATTCTGTCGAGAATGAGACGATTTTGCGTAGGGACAAGAACGTTATTATCAGAAGCATTCTTCCACAGCAGTCTTATATCAATGCATGGCTGATCGTTATTTATACACGACGTACAAACAATGGCATATGAGGGGGTATCACTAATCTGCTTTCTTCTTCAACCTACACCTGCAGGAATTTTATAACATCCTCACTCCACTTCTCAACTATCACGAAGATTTTATTCATCGCCTCAACAACTAAATAAACAACATTCCGTTTACCAGTATTTGTTTTTTCTACAAGTCGTTTCCAGTACATAGTTAATGGCACCGGTTTCACGCCTGAACACGCGCAATGACTTCGTCACGGACACATCGTACACGGCATTGAGAATGCTTCTCAAAGGAAGTTCCATCGTATTCGAAGAGTGCACGTCCACTCAGTTCAAGCTCTGAGATGACTATGAGCCACAGGCGAGCAGATCGGCTCGACGGGAGGATTGAGTCACACCATAAGCTGATGAAACGTGTACGGCGTTGTTCCAACGTGAATACTTGTAACCTGGGAATACTGAGTAGGTGTTTTGAGAAATTTTCCGATACATGAAGCAATACCGGTTTTAATGTTTTATCACGCCCACTCCCCAGAATACGCACCAGACATTTTTGCTTAGGGGGATTTTCACGAGCTAAGCGAATTTTATTCACCCTTTGGCGCACTATTTGAGAGAAATATATGACCATATTTTTCCTTTTTGCTTAGCAGGCAATACTCATCTCTAAATTCTGTTAAAAACTTACGCAGACCTTTAGCCACAACCTCACTACAAACTTCGTCATGATATATATCAATGTAGTGGTAAAAATACTTAAGATTCTCCATGATGACAAGATTTACATTCTCAGTCGCAGGGTAGGAGTACTCGGTATGATGCAACATGACATAATATCGCTTGTCCTACCACTCATCAACAAGCTCACTAACCATAACCGTTGCTTCTTTTCTGCACGTGTTGTTTCTTCTACTTCACTGTATATGTAAGCTTTTATAAAGTTTAGTCCTACAACATAGTTCAATACATCACTTGTACCACGAAATCCTGCAATGTTCTCGCCAGAATAGCCGTAGATTATTTGAACCTTTTGTTCCTTCGCAGGATTCAATGTAGCCTTAAAAGTATCAAAGGAGGGTGGAATAGGGAGCCATTCAGTAACCTTATCTTCACACTTTGCCGAATATCATCACTTCATAAACGTCGAACATGCAATATTAAAGGTAGCCATTACTATTTTCCGTCTACGTGGGGAAATGCACGTCTGAGACCCAGGGCTTGCAGCGGTCAACTGAGCACGCAAGGAAGAGATATGCCCAGGTAGTAGCAGGAGTCACGTGACCGATCATACAAGTGGGTTGATCTTAGAACTTTCTCCATTACACCCGCTGGGCGGAGCTTAGAATTTTCTCCTGTACACACACACACACACACACACACACACACACACACACACACACAAAGGAGAGAGTGAAACGCAAATTGAAACACGATTTATTTAATAAACGAAATATTCAAGGTGTATATATATTTACAAATACGTGTAATCTAAAAACATATCGTTAACAATAGACATATATAACAGTCAAAGATTATGGTATCCAAAGGGGTACGGTATCATAGGTACCACGCACTTGGTAACGTTTCCTATAGGTGTTACGGCACACCTTCGTACCCCTAAGTTCCTTCACGCCCCCCAGCTTCTGCGCCCGAAAATTGTGGGTCCTTACAGTTAGTTGGGATGGCTGGTCGCCCTCATCATCATCCAAGCACACTAGGTCCTTCAACGAATCAAAGTTAACGACCCGCCGATTCGACTGGTTGAGCGTGATACCCTTAGCCTTCACGATATATTACGTATCCTCCCCCACCCTCACCCGTACCCCATGCGTTTTTGATCCTGTTGAGACAAAAGAGACGGCATATGCGATGTCTCCATATTCATCTTTGATCTCATCAGTCAACTCCCCGAGGAATTCACCAATAGGAGGCATGTATTCACCCTCCCTCACTGTGAATATCACACTATCTGTATTGGCGTACAAAACCATCCGACCAAGAGAATGCAATAGGCCCCAAAGTTTGATGCGTGCGTAGGCCGTTGTAAAACTGGCTACAGGTATGTTTGTAACCCGTGAAGTATCTGTGCCCAATTCGGTATTGTTGTACTTTATTATGTAAGTATTACCTACATTCACGAACTCCATGACCTCTTTATCGGGAACGTTGGCATAATCCCAGATTTCACTATAACTTTCAGCCAAATGAACGTTCCCCTTGCCAGTATTCTGTGCAAATTTTCCCAAAAGACTGGTTAGACACAACTTTGCACTAAAGCGCTTGCCTGGGTTCTTTACAATTTGGGAACGGTGAAGCTGTATACCTTCACGGTCACGGTAACGTTGAATATAAGCCAATTTTTCATCTTCGGTATGAACTCCTCGCGGATACCCTGATGTTTCTACCTTATCCTTCAAAAAGGTGTTTTTATATGGCATGAAAAAGTTGGGTAGCTTCTGAAACCTCCACACCTCATGTATCTTCACTATTCTGTAGCTATGGCGAACGGCTAGGTCCAGCTCAGGACTTGTATATTAGGGTAGGTTGATTTTGGAACTGTGATCTTGGACTAGTCTAGATAGAAAGGTATTAATGTATAAAAAAACGTTGCACCAACTGATATTTGTGAAAATGATTGTATTTTTTGAGGATTGTTAATTATTTTTATGTTGTAAAATTGCCAAATTTTACGCGTAAAATCGCGCACGCGGCATTCGCGCAATGTAAACAAACAAAATATCGGACCTTATTTCATCAAAATAATCAATTAAAATTAAGTTATTTTATGATGCGTTCATTTAATTGTTTATTTTCAGATATTTCATAAAAATGGGTAAAAAAAGGAAGTCTGCAGTGTTAACTCGAAGTGATAGTGCCAAAAAATTCAGTGGCCAGCTTTCCCCTTTGGATAAAACAGGGCCTCCTACCCTCCGCCAAGTTATTCAGTATAGTTATTTCCTCCAAAACAGCCACCCGGACTTGAAAGACTATGATATTGCTAAAATGATAGCAAAGGATGTGATTGAGATCTGGCAGGCAGTGAACCAGCGGCTGCCCCTGTATGAGGAATATTATGTAGTGAAATTGGTGGATAAAGTGTGCAAAAGAGATAAACAGGAAATCTCTTTTTACAGTCCAGGAGCAGAATCTGGAGGAAAAGCTGGATAAACTTTTTGACATTTCTGCTTGCACCTGTAAGCTACCTGTTCGTCCCTGTGATGACAATGCTGTGAAGTGCAAGAAAGAAAATTGTCAAACAGCACATAATCTGCACTTGTCCTCCCAGTAAGAAGGTAATGCTATTATTTTTTTAACTTTTAATGGCCTAACTTAGTGCGATTAGGTGCCTTTTAAATGGAAAGAAATTCAATGCTTGTAATTGAAAAATATCCGCATTTTCCTCCTATAATCTTCCTTTCCCCCCTGGTAATAGAAATTAATAATTAATTTTTTTTCAGGATTTCATCTCTTATTTTAGATCCGCTATTTAATATACTTTAATATTTCAGGTTCCAGTAGAGGAGAGAGAATACTTGAGAGATCAGAGGGCCAAAATAGGACCCAAAGGCTCTTTCCAGCTGGGATCTGTGGATAAAGCTGCTGTGAAGAGAGACCAGAGGGCTGCAGCTGAAGCAGAAAGATTACAGAGCCAGATTCAACAGCAGCAGGAAGTGGATTTGGCCACTTTTGCCTCCACACCTTCACAAGATATTTCTTTTGAATCCAGCTCAGGAGAATCAGGAGAGGTAATATATTTTTTTCTTTTATCTTATCCCATTTTTACCCAAATTTATCCCTACTTTTTGTCCCTATTTCCCCCCTTTTTCCCCCCATTTTCACTTTAGTAATTTATTATTTTTTTCGCCCATTTTCGCCGACTTTTTATCTGAATGTTTACCCATTTTTCCCCCCTATTTTCCCACTTTTTTTCCCCCATTTTCGTTTAAGTAATTTATTCTTATTTCCGCCCATTTTCTTCGATTTGTACCCATATTTTTCCCTACTTTTCCCCCTATTTTCCTCCATTTTCGCTTTAGTAATTTATTTTTTATTTTCATTTCAGCCATCTGGTGGTGAAGCTGAAGAGTTCAAGCCAAGGAGAGGAGGCACCCAATTGTAGGTTACAGCTTTT
The DNA here is from genome assembly GCA_023014485.1 of Bathynomus jamesi. Taxonomy (NCBI): domain Eukaryota; kingdom Metazoa; phylum Arthropoda; class Malacostraca; order Isopoda; family Cirolanidae; genus Bathynomus; species Bathynomus jamesi. The sequence continues at coordinate 400,978 of JAJOZX010001857.1, forward strand.
TAAAACCCCCCAGATATGCCATGGAACTGATCAGGGGGTGATGTTTCTTCCAATCTTGGGGCAAGTCTTGCTAATGCCTTCCTCCTGGACTTACAAGCTATGGACCTGCTTAAGCCTGGCCTTGATGTGAAACAGATAATAGTTGATAAAGCATTGCTGAATGGCACCAAGCTGGAGCTGCCTGATCTGCCTTCACATTCTCAGAGTGTTGAAAGGGCCGTGAAGCTGACATCTGAAGCTTCCCATACTGTTTATGGACTCGAATCAAGGCACAAACACATTCTGGCCAAAGCCCTAAGCCGCCAGATGAGGCCTTCCTTTGCTTCTAAGGGCTCTTACAGTGAAAATTGTGATGATGTTGGGATCTAAATGTGTCTATTTGACTCTGTACATGTTTTTTAAACTTTTTTTCAATAAAATTGTAACTTTTTTCAGGATTTTTTTTATGAAAATAGCATGTTTTTCGGCCGAAAATTGCGAAAATGCGGTATTTTTGGGTAGGATTTTTTGACGATTTTTGAAACGGTTTCCTCAAAAAACGATTAAAGCTAGGGATCTGAAATGTTTTGTCAGTTATTATCATACTAAGCCCTGACTATCTCGACTAGTCCAAAGTCGATATCTAAAAAATGCAGAAAATCAACCTCTGATCTTACGCTGATTAGTTGTATGATTACATTCCCCATTGTTCTCCTGTGCGCACTTCACGCACAGGGGAAACAAGTTTGTTATCTCTAACGACGGGTAAGATCGGCATCCATAAATCGCGAGGGGGGAGCACATCTACGAAAGAAAGACCGAAATAGTACCCGTTCAAATTTGTTGAGAACACCTCGATGGTGGGCAGGTCAGGTCCCACCAGTTTCACAGGTGCACCTACGGGGTACGGATTGTTCTTCATCACGTAGGGATATAAAGAACAGAAGTCGTACTAATGGAGTTTCACTCCCTCCGTAGGCGGAAAATATAGATTCAAGGGATTTGTACGCCCTCCGAACAAGCTATCACCGCATTTGAGAGGATCCATCACCATTGAACGCTTGATCAGGTTTACTTCTTCACGGTACTGTCCATCTGTTTCCAGCCGGGCATCATACTCATGCTCCCACAAGAACTTGTGAGTGAACTGGGAGCCTCTACGTTGATCGCGAGTGCGGGTCCATGCAAGACTGTCGGCAGGAGATCTACCGTGGATATCTCCTACGATTCCACACTCAGGAAGGGGGCATCTGTGCCACCAGCAGCCGTTAAAGGAGTACACAGTCTTCTCACTAGTGGCTCGGTTTTCGCTTAGACTATCAACCCAAAAAACACGACCATTAACCTTAATAGGTACTTCCCCCGTGTTGTGGGCATGCTTTATACACACACACCTGTCTGCTGCTGTATGTGTATGAGCCAGTAAATGGCCTTGTGCCCATAACTGCGGGGATTGTTTCTGTGAATAACGGCTAAGGTGTCTTTAGGTATGAAGTTACTCTTGAACACCATAAAACATAATGAGGCGATCGTGGTTGCGACTTGCAACGGATCGCATTTGAAACGGTCTATGTACATCCTTCTAAAAGCTTAGAAGCATACTCTATGCAAGCGCACATCATTCACGCAATAACACTCACATTCATCAGCTATATTATAAGGATTAGATTCATTAAAACTGTTGTAGTAGCGGTCAAAATCTTCACGTTCATCTGTACTCATACATTCATAGTTAAAGTAATGTTTGGGTGGAGGTATTCCTGCGTAATTTAAAGTTTCGCTAGTGAAGAATGTGAAAGTGAAATATCCTTTTGAAACTTCAGCGGCTACGCCCATGACGTTGGGTAGCTTTGCTAATTTACAAGGTGTGAATAATAAGGTGTCTTTAAATTGTACATTACCTCTTATTTGCATCTGTATAAGTTTGTTGCCTCTTTTCAAGGGATCACCTGTAAATACCTCAGATGACTCATGCTCAAGCAGATCCTTATAAAGGAACTGTGTATCAAATTTTGCCCCGTTTTGGGAAAAAATATAGTTATTTTTTTTAACTTCTCCGCTAACTTGACAATGTAGGACACAAAGAGTTTCACAGGGCTATCGTGAGCAATCTTTTTAAAAACGATTGTCCGTTTACCACATTTGTGACACTCATCACACTCGATCTCCATACACTCATCACAAATAGTCTGGCTTACAAGTAAATGTGGAATAACTTCTTTCGTTTCAGCGTTCGTGTATGTTTCTATATCGTAGTACACAGTTATATTCAAGGGCTATTTTTAGGTTTAGCGTCCTTCATATTACATACATGCTTTACTCCAACCGCCTTAAATTTCTCATGGCATGTAGAACAGTGAATTTCATCACATTTATGCTTGAAATTCCCCCAATTTTCCATCATATGAAACATACCACATTCACAGATTCTCATTTTCCTACACTTGCCAATTGACTTATGGATCTCAAAACAGTTATTATTGAAAAATGTGCGTTTGCATACATCACAGTCCCTCTTTTCAGCTTCAACCACACGGCTTTCACATTTGGAGCTTTTACACTGCGCAGATACCATGTGGCAATCTTTTCAATGTTTCACTGTATCATCCACAAATTCGAGACACCCCTTACACAAATCATGATGTCGTCCATATTTTCGACTTTTATCATAACTCGCGTAAAGGCCCTTTATATTACGGATGGGGAGAAACGTTGTTCCTGACAACCCTAAAATAAGTAGGGGTCTTGTACGATCTCTCACACAGCTTTTAAAAACATACACAGTCCTACGACGATCATCCATTCCAAATACAACTACACGAACATTCATTTCCTGTTCTATCCTTCTCAGCTCCTCACGACCTATATTACAGTCAAACTCAAGTTTACAGTCTACAGCTAGTTTACGGGCACGCCCCACTACCGTAGGCAACCAAATTTTTTGGGTCCGTGTATTTAGTACAGTAAACATACGAGCTAAGACTACTGCTATAAAGCCGCAACCATGATCGACGTTTTTATGCCTCCTGTAAATAGACTGAGAATTGAAGTTAAGAGTATGACCCGAACTATGACCAGCAACACGGAATACACCGTCAATATTTACCGAAGTTGTTCATATTGAAGGCTATACTACTTTGACAGGCCTGCATTATACGGCCTAATATATACTCTATATTTACAACTACCAAGCGTCTGAATGGTATTACTACCCATAAATCTTCTACATTTCCGTCATCCGACCCGAACCCGAAGGACAGCCTCGTCCTGACTTCACGTTCGTCGCGGTTCTGAAGGGCAAACTCTACAATACGTTCAACTATGCACCGTAGTCGGTGTTCAACACCATTGCTATACATGGATCTAGGATCAACCCTGACTATATAACGATTTCTAGTCAAGGCTGGGGTGGGGGTAGCGGTGCGCACCAACTCGAATGTTATACCATCCTCTACAGAACGAGAAACTGCTGCTGCTGTCGAGGATGTACCTGGAATTGAACAGGAATAAGGGGGTATATTTTTATTTGAGGAAGGTACTATTGTGGGACGTAGAGGGTTGGGACTCTATTACTGGTGGTCTAACAACCGGTGCAATCCTGGCAAGCTTTATACCTGACGTGGAGGGCTCTTCATCATGCCTCCGCTTTGAATTGTCGCGTGTTACAGGTATCGCTGGTGTGGACTCGGTAGTAGGGTTGGAGTCTGTGATCACAACTACACTGTCGTCGGGGTCATCTGTAATATCGATGATGGGGAGCTGTACTTCATCGTCATTCACGGTTCTGTGGGAGAAGAGGAAAACTAGACTAGAATATAAGGATCATCACTTAAATATTTATTATATTTTGTAAATGACCCACTTAGGAGTGTGGCGTGTTAGAAATGGATTCTGTAGAAAAATTCAGGTTTACGAGCCCATCAACATATATTATATCTGACCCTAAAGGATGTGGTAAAACTGTGTTTATGTTTAAAATCATTAAAAAAAGGGGAGAGATTTTCTCAAAATTTGTGCAGAAAGTTATATGGTGCTATTCGACGTATCAATCAGTGTTCAACGAGTACCAAGATGATATTTTGTTCAACAAAGGTGTTTTTGACGTTAATTCGTTAAAGGGAAATGAACATACAGTCATTGTAATTGACGATCTCATGTTGGAGGTGGATAAAACGTTTGCCGAGACATTTACAGTATTCTTCCACCATCTTAACATAAACGTGTTCTTCATCAATCAGAATCTATTTTACAAAAATAGATACATGCGCGATGTGTCGTTAAATACACAATATCTACTCTTATTCGCGCAACGTAGAGATGTATCACAAATTGGGTTATTAGCCAATCAAATGTTCCCGAATCAGCGTAAGGTGTTTTTGGAAGTTTATAAAGAAGCTAGAAGCCAGCGTAACGGATATTTGCTTTGCGACCTTCATCCGCGAAACACGTTTAGGGTGCTTCTAAGAACGAATATATTTCCAAACGAGCATGAAACGGCATATATTCCAGAATGACAAAGAGGCTAAAGAAATACCATGAGTTAATAAAAATCTATCTTCGACTGCCCCGGGCAATGCAACAGATGTTTGCTAAAAATATCGACTCCGACTTTTTAAAATGCATCTGTGAAATCTGTCTTAACGTTATAAATTGCAATTTATCAATAAAATAAAGAAAGTGGTAGTGATTCCACACGAGGTGTATGCTTTATTGGAAAGTTCAAATAATCCAGACACGGTTATAGAACACCGTAAAAGCAAGCTTAAAAGAATGGAAAAGGAATTGTTAGCCCTATTAAACAGTGAAAAAAACACCTGATGAGAAAAGAATCTTATACCAAGAAGCTCTGCAGAAATTTCTTCACGAGTACAAAAATTATAAGAATCCGACAGAGATCCCCGTGGTTATTAGACACAGCACAGACAACGATGGGCATGGTGACATAGGGCCTGTGTCCGACGATAGAGCTGACCAACCAAAGATTAACGGGTCGGCCACACAACATATTGAGCATGTATTAAAAGCACCCTCCCACATACATTGAAGAATAAAGGTTTAAGTCTTTATAATCTATTGAATGAGGATCCTAACTTACAGTTCACCGATACAGGTGAGATCACTGTGGAAGGAACAAAGTACAGGGATCGAATATCGTAGACATCGTCCATGATCTGGTGAGAAAGCGGGATAGGCCTTCTCCATCAGGATGGAAGCATATTAAAGCAAGACTACAACAGATAAATATCCCCATAGCATTGATAGGAAATCTAGACAGGTTAAAAAACTTGGAACATGCATCGCACGTGCCACAATTGAAAACGTCATCACCCCTGGCGGTAACAACTCTGAAGAGGAGAAAGAAGAGGTTAAACAACGGTCAACCCTACCCACGTGCCTCTAAAATACGCAAATGGCTAACATATTAAGAAGACGTTATTAAGACATTTCTAGCCCAGCCTCCTACGGAGGCGTAGATAGACTGTACAGAAGTGTTTACAATGATGGAGTAGGGAAAAAAGATTTTGAGAGGTTTTTGCAGGAGCAGGACGCTTATACACTTCATAATCCTGTGAGAAGAAGGTTTAAAACAGCCAAGACAACAGCTGCTTCGATTGACTCTACTTGGCAAGCAGATTTAACATACATGCAAAGATATTCTGTGTATAACGATGGTTACCGCTACATCCTCTTCATAATAGATGTATTCTCTAGATATCTGTGGCTAATTCCTCTGAAAAATAAATCGCCTGAAACAGTTGCTAAAGCCACCAAAACGTTGATGGTGAAAGAAAACAGGGTTCCTGGCTATTTTTGTACGGATATGGGAAAAGAATTTTTAGGCCGGACTTTTTACAAAATGTTGACAGAGTTTAATATCAGCTACTACACTATCAATTCTATATATAAGGCCTCTTTAGCTGAAAGAGTTCAACGTACCATAAAGGAACGCATGCACCGCTTTTTACATATAAAAATACATACAGATTTCTAGACATTCTGGGATCATTGGCATCATCCTACAACCGCTCACACCATCGCACGATTGGGACAACACCTAACGAGATTTTAGAAAGAAGTACGCGCACAGAGCCTGATGTGAGAAGAGATGGAACACCTCCACCATACTCTGCGCGTTTCAAAATCAATGATTATGTAAGGCTGTCGCGTTCGGGAAATAAATTCGCGAAGGGATTTGAGCAAGGCTGGACACGAGATTTTTAAAGTTTGGGCTATTAGACCTAAAGGCGAGGTAATGTTATATTACGTTGAAGATTTGAATGGGGAAGAAATCGCAGGAGGCTTTTACCGCGAGGAGTTGCAGAGTGACATTTAATTAGGAAAAAATGTGATTAAAATTGAGAAAATTATGAGAAGCAAAGGTTCTGGAAAGAGAAAAATGTACTTGGTGAAATGGTTAGGGTACCCAGAAAGCTTCAACACCTATATAAAAGCTGATGCAATACTGAAGCTTAAATAGTATGCAACATGGCGCCTAACCCTTTCTACGTCACATTACCGTCCTCGTCGTCCCTGTCTGTACATCCTAACAACACCCTGGCTAACTTTGTAACAGAACTCCATGGACCCATTGAATTCGGTCGTGATTCGTATGAGGTGGGGATATGCGAAATTCAACTGAACACCCTCTTTTTAAATATTGATTATAAAGATCCCGTTTTTACGATTCTTAGAGACCTTGATGAATGTGAAAAAGCCGGGGTAACTCGGGACGAAACTATACGTATCGCCCGGACTGAGGATGCACGGTATTACACTACAGTAGTAACACTAGGTCCGGGCCGCTATGGTGCGGCTGAGGATGTTGTGAGAGACTTAAACGTAAGTTTAAAAAACTCCAATCTTACGGTGATTTAGTATCCGAAATCATAAACAAAGAAAACCCTGCACATACTCTAATCCTAAAATCAAAGGCTAACAGAAATATTAAAGACAAAGGGCTGTTCAAAATTATAACCGAGGGGCGATATCGATGAGCCTTCCAAAGAGATACCTTTCACGAGGTACAACATGACTTGTCCAGCCTAATGTATCAGATGAAATTGGAGAAATTGGTTGCTGGCTATACACCCCCAGACATGTGCTATATTTACAACAATATAGTGGAGCACCAGTTTGTTGGGGATACCCAGGCACGCCTGCTACGCATTGCTCACATTCCCAACCATAGAGGGAAGAGTTTGAGTATTACATATGACAGGCCCCATTTTGTGAATGTCGCAACTAATCTAAGAAACAATATCTCAAAATATATAAGAACGAATGAGGGAAAAAATTTCCCATTCGGTGATGGGAGCTTAACAGTGAAGCTGCACTTTCGAAGCACTGAGTTATAATGGACAGAAAGCCTTTCACAGTCTATCGAGGGGTGAGATACCAGCGTCGTAGTGGACTTGGATCCATTTTTTCAACCATACTAAGGACGGCTGTTCCTTTGCTGAAGAGGAGTACCAGATACCTCGGGAGAAAAGCGCTACAATCAGGTCTTAACACGGCAGAAGACATATTGGCTGGGGCTAAACCTAAAGAAGCTCTAAAAAAACACTTAAAGCCTACACGGGACGAAATCGTCAAAGATGCAAAGAGAAAAATGCTTGATGGTGGGAAGAAGAAGAGAGCCGTCTGGAAGAAGGGATTACCACCACGTGGCATTAAAGGTAGAAGGATATCAAAAAAGAAGTGTTCTAAGCGAATGAAACCTATGGTTGACCATTTTTTTGACTGATATAAGCTAAGGACATTGATCTCATGAATCATAGTTTGTTTACTACTTGTAGAGAGAGGAGGCACTATTTCTAACTCATCATGGCACGCTTCATCCATCCGTGTAGTTCACAATGTTGTAAATCGGAGCTGTCCCTCTTTGACATGCCCCCAACTCAAGTTTCTATTGAACACAGTGACTTTATTACAATTAACCCTTTAAACACAATTAGTTCTCCTAGTGCCCCTATAGAATTCGTGATACCCAGCTCAGGCCCTTACTTTTTTACCCATGCTGTGTGCACATGTACGCTAAACTACGTATAGCCCATTCTGATGGAACGGACTGCGATGACAAATATGCTGTATATCCTGAAACAAACTTTCTACACTCCATATTCAACCAGTATGACGTATATTTAAATCAGGTCAACATATCGGCAGGAATGGGGTACTATCACCTACGAGCCTATCTGAAAAATGTGCTGAACGTTTCCAAAGAAGCGAAGGATACCTTTTTATTTGTCGAGGGCTATTATCAAGCGAAAGGCGAAAGTAGTATAAAGGACAAATTTAAAAATTCTAAAAAGAAGATATATGTGTTTTGGACGCCTGCATATAGACTTCACATTCCAGAAGTTGCTTGTGAATGGGGTGGATATGAAAATAAAGCTCACCCGCACGAATCCTGAGCTCTGTTTAAATCTGAGTGTTGATCAAGAAGAGGGTGCAAAACCCGTTCTGTCACATTATGGAGACATACCTCCGCGTACGGCAAGTGAAATTAAGTTCACCAAAACAAATAGAAATTGAGAAAAATTTACTACACGCCACAGTAAAATACCCAATTAACAGAGTACAGATCAAACTATACAGGGTGCCAGCAGGGTTGGCATCGAAACAGATAGAAAACATCACCCTGGGAAATCTACCTGAAAGATATTAATTGGAATGCAGGAACACAATTCTGTGAGTGGAAAATATAAAAAGAATGCCTTTAAATTCGAGAATTTCGTCCTTAAAAATATAACTATACGTTAATGGCGTTGCTTGGGAGGAACATTGGATACAGACTACTCATCAGACGCTGTATTCCCGCTTTGCGCGAGAGCATATAGTAATCTGGCCCATGTTGCAGGTGATTGTGATGAGATTGGGATTGGGGTGACGGAGAAAGAATTCATCGATCAATTTAACCTTTATCCGTTTGACATCACACCTGATTTAACTGCTAGTGTAAATACACACTTAAGTCCACAACAGAGTGGAAACATCTCAGTCAGATTGGAATTCGCAAAGCCGATAGACGCGCCTATTAGTGTACTAGTATACCTCGAGTCACTGACTTTTAAAATGGACGCGAATACACTTCAGAGAGTAATGAATAGTGAACGAATCACACTTTCCAAATTTATCGGTGTTTGCGAAGAATGAAACATTGAAATTACCAACTACGAGAGATTGCGGTAGTCTTATTGTGAACACAGATGTTATTGGTAGTGAAGGGATTCATTGGTTTGCAATATATTTTAAAAATAGGGACCGCATGTACTATTTTGATTCACTCGGCACTCAACCCTGGAGTGACCCTGTTATTGTAAAATTTCTCGAGCAGATTCATATCCGAAATTGTATGGAATCCCTTCCGTCTACAAGGATATTTTAGTAATACTTGTGGAATGTACTGCCTTTCATTTCTCATGCATATTAGGGTGTATCATGCTCATTGAAGCGCGAATTTCAAGATTGACAGTATGTATTCCTATGTAAAATTAAATTTTAGGAGGGGTTTGTTTTCTTGAACTTTTGCTAAAAATCACGTTTAAGTGTTCAAATTTCCACTTTTTCGTTTTCTGGTTATGTACAGAACAGCTGTGCAGGACATACACTGTCGTGCAAATGTAACAGACCGGTTTCTTACCAAGCAAAACCAGTGTAACAGCTGTTATAGGCTACTAGAGTTTCACTGTGATATTTTTCCATGTTTCAGATACAAAGCTTGGTGAAGATTGTGTAGCCACCATGGCTAAGCAAGGACGAAAGACCAGAAAAAGTTCTGGTTCAAAGCTGAGTGATCTGGTGGGTCCAGGCAAGCAGTTAGTTCTCACAGAAGTTCCAACCTGGAGAGCTGTGTTTCATAGAGGAATCCTCCTCCAGGAAGAGAAGCTGCTTCTGGATGATATGAAGAGAGCTCAGTACCCTCTGCAAGATTTGGCTAAGGACTTGGTATCACTGGTACTGGCACAGTGGAACAAAAGCAATGCCAAGTTCACTCCTTCTGTGATCATTCAAGAGAGATCCATTACCAGGAAGATTCTTGTCAGGTGGAATGAAATGACTGACCTAGTGAATGGCAGAGTGAAGGCTGCAAAGAGAGAGAAAAGAATATCTGAACTTGATACATTGTTTGACATAACAACCTGTGGAACTGAAGCATCTGGCTGCTCTGGCTGTGCTGCTAGCGTTCATGTCATCTGTGACTGTCCTCTGCCTCAGAAGATTCCAAAGCTAGAGCTAGAGTGGCTCCATTACCAGAGGATCAAAACCTCAGAAGATTTTGGCTTCAGGATGGCATCTGTTGATGTGAAGGAAACAGTGAAGCAGGTGGAGGCTGCTAAAAGGAAGGAGGAAGAACAGAAGGCAGCTGAGAAGAGAAACAGAAAAGAGGAAGAAGAAAAGGAGCTACTGCTTAGAGCTGATGATGGTGATGATGATGAAGATGAGGTGACTTCCTTGCAAGAGTCTCCAGGCAGAGCAGCTCCTACTGCTGACACAGATTTTTCCAGTACTGCACCAGGCACAAGCTCCAGTGTCAACACTGGCAAAGTCTCCACCTCTGCCAGGAGGAACTACATGGATATCTCAAGCACTGCTGCGGCTGCAGTCAGGTTCAAGGTGACAAACACTCCTGCAGCAGCCATTGCAATTGGTTTCTTGTAAGATCTCATCAAAGCTGGCCATCTATCTGCTGATAGGGCATATCTAGCTGTTGACAGGATGAAGATGTGGAGGGGCAAGGAGTCTGTAATAGGTGCCTCGGTGGAGGTCCTGGAGAAAAGAACAGAGGGAGAGGAGATCAAGGGAATTTTCTTTGATGAAAAACAAGATAAGAAGACAAAAATCATGAGGTACAATGAAGAAACTGGCCGCTTTCATCCTGATATTACAACTGAAGAACACTATAGTGTTATTTGGGAACCTGAGGGGAAGTATCTCTTCCATTGTACACCAGAAGAACCTGAAGGAAATGAGAAACCTGCACTGAAGATAGCTCAGGCTCTGTTTGAGTGGATTAGTGCTCATGGTGCTGAAGATATTATTGTGGTCCTTGGTGGTGACTCCACCAACACAAACACAGGACCTGATGGAGGAGCCATCACTCACTTGGAGAGACTGCTAGGTCACAAGTGCCAGTTGCATATTAATGAACTCAGCCTCAGGCACATGATCATCAAGGTTGATGGTCCCTACACGCACAAGTCTGGGTTCAGTGGCCCAATAGGAAAAATGCAAAAAACTTCACTTTTTTCTACGTGAAGGTCAAAATATGATAATAAAAACCCACTCTAATAGAGAGAGTTTATTTCCACAAGTTTCCATGCCCACTGGCATCCTCTTCGGGTGGATACAGAAAAACGAATGAACCAAAAACAAGAGGGAAAACCAGTCCAGGGACCATTAAGAAATTCGCACCTAGGTTAGATCCCGTTCTCCCAACACTGGAAGGGCATTTTTATTAAAGGGACCCGCTTATAAGTACATTCGCACAAATTTAAAACTATCTTCTTGTTATATACATACACATTCTATCATTTTTTTAAAATATAATTATTACATTTATTATTAAATTTATTACATTTAATATTGCATTATTATTTATTACAGAAATTACGAATTTATTATTACATTGATTATTACATTGTTGTTTATTATACAGAAATTATAAACCGAAAAACGAATGAAAAAGGGGATAAGGAAACAATCCAGAAACCATTAAGAAATTCGCACCTAGGCTAGATCCCGTTTCCCCGACACCAGAAGGGCATTTTCATTAAAGGGTCCCGCTTATAAGTACATTCGCACAAATTGAAACTATCTTCTTGTTCTATACATACAGATTCTATTATTTTGACATAATTACTACATTTACATTTTTTAACATTTATTATTATTATTACCTTTACACTAATTATTACATTTTAAATGCAAAAAACTTCACTTTTTTCTACGTGAAGGTCAAAATATGATAATAAAACCCCACTCTAATAGACAGAGTTTATTTCCACAACAGTTGACGAAAGATTTTAAGTTTGCTTTGGCGTTCAAATATTCGTCTACAGTGAAAAGTAAATTGGTTAGGAATAACGTTGCAAAACAGGAACAAGCCTGTGTCTACAGCATTCCCTGTAAAAGTTGTGATTTAGTATACGTAGGAAAAACTGGAAGGAATATTGAAACCCGTATTAAAGAACACAAATATGCCTTCAGAAATTGTAATACTAATAATGCCATTTTTTATCACGCCAGCCAAAATAATCATGCTATAGATTGGGAATCAAGTAAAATACTTTATAAATGTAATAATTATGTTAAAAGAAAAAATAATAGAATCTGTATGTAGAGAACAAGAAGATAATTTTAATTTGTGCGAAGATACTTATAAGTTGGACCCTTTAATGAGATTCTTTGTCAAAAAAATCCCTTACAGAGTCGGGTGAACGGGTTCTAACCGAAGTGTGAATTTCTTAAAGGTCTCTGGAATGTTTCCTTACTCGCTTTTGGTTCATTCTTTTTTTTTCGGTAAAATGTAAATGGAACAATAAACCTAACTGTAAATGTAATAATGGAAGTAATAAATGTGGAAATAAATATAAATGCAATAAATGTAATAATAAAGGTAATAAAATAAATGTAATAATTAATGTAAAGGTAATAATAATAAATGTTAAAAAAAATGTAAATACAATAATAAATGCAGTAATTATGTCAAAATAATAGAATCTGTATGTATAGAACAAGAAGATATTTTTAATTTGTGCGAATGTACTTATAAGCGGGACCCTTTAATAAAAATGCCCTTCTGGTGTCGGGGGAACGGGATCTAGCCTAGGTGCGAATTTCTTAATGGTTTCTGAATTGTTTCCTTCTTGCCTTTTTCATTCGTTTTTCGGTTTATAATTTCTGTATAATAAACAACAATGTAATAATCAATGTAATAATAAACTTATAATTTCTGTAATAATGCAATATTAAATGTAATAAATTTCATAATAAATGTAATAATTATGTAAAAAAAATAATAGAATCTGTATGTATAGAACAAGAAGATAGTTTTAAATTTGTGCGAATGTACTTATAAGCTGGTCCCCTTAATAAAAATACCCTTCCAGTGTCGGGAGAACGAGATCTAACCTAGGTGCGAATTTCTTAATGGTCCCTGGACTGTTTTACCATCTTGTTTTTGGTTCATTCGTTTTTCTGTATCCACCCGAAGAGGATGCCAGTGGGCATGGAAACTGTTGTGGAAATAAACTCTGTCTATTAGAGTGGGTTTTTATTATCAAATTATTACATTTATTTTATTACTTTATTATTACATTTATTGCATTTATATTTATTTCCACATTTATTACTTCCATTATTACATTTACGTTTACGTTTATTATTCCATTTACATTTTACCGAAAAAAAAACCGAATAAACCAAAAGTGAGTAAGGAAACAATCCAGAGACCTTTAAGAAATTCACACTTAGGTTAGAACCCGTTCACCCGACTCTTGTTTTTGGTTCATTCGTTTTTCTGTATCCACCAGAAGAGGATGTCAGTGGGCATCGAAACTGTTGGGGAAATAAACTCTGTCTATTAGAGTGGGTTTTTATTACCAATAGGAAAACTTTCGAAGATCAATGACATACCTGTCAACTTTAGCTTCAAGGCTCTGCCAGGAGAAGATATAATTGAACTGCCAGAAGACATTGTACAGAACCTTAGCACTGACCAGAAGAACTGCTACCTACTGATCAGAGCTCTCAAGACAGGAGATTTGAGCAAGGAAGTTGCTGGTCTGAAGTGTGGCCCACTGAATCAGTCACGCTGGCTGACTACAGATGAGGCTCTGTTGATGCTGTGGATGAGGCAGCATGGTCTGAAGTTGGAGGTGTTGAAGAAGCTGGAGGTGCTGCTGAAGTTCTGCCTGGACTTCTACTTCAAGATGTATTTTGAGATCAAGGTGAAGCACCACATGAACTATGGACCTCACCATATTGTGACCGCTCTGGGACTGCTGAGAAGCCCGACCTCTGAAGTCAGGAACATAATCATTCATGTGATAGTTCGTGGAGCATATTATGCTCACAGTAAGAGCCTCATTGCTTCTCTCCTGTGCAGTGAGGATGAGGAGGAGAGGGCATGGGGGGATTGAGATGATCAAGAAGATCAGAGGTAAGTTTGACTATGGAGACATGAGTCTGAGGACTCTAGGAAATTTCGCCGCAAACATTTTCGCCGTAGGAAGATTCGCCGTAAACATTTTCGCCGTAAGACAAATTCGCCGTAAGGACATTTCGCCGTAAAATTTTTTAAAAATAATCAATGGATGATAAAGGGTATTATATAAGCATTAAAAAGGCAAGTCTTTATTCAATGGTAAAAGTCAGTGATAAAACTTCTTGAAAATAATGTAATGAGGTCATTTAAAAAGTGTGCAAATTCCAAGCGATGCTGCGTAAATAATTTACTTTTTGCTGCGGATTGTATCGAAGCACTTGTCGCTGAAGTCTTGCATTAATATCGCTACACTTTTTCTTCATCTCTGCTTTGTCTCCTCGATCTGCATCACACTTTTTCTTCTTCGCTAAACTCTCTTCCTTCATCAAATTGGTTATGAGTTTCCAGATACTTGGATGCATGTTAGTAATAGAGCTTTGTATTGCATTGTGGAAGCCTTCTGTACTGTTGTTCGTTCTCGGCATATTATTATGAGTTCTTTCGACAACATTCCACAATTCTATAGGAAATGTTGGCTCCATTCTTCGCCTTCGCGCGCCTCGGCCTCGTTCTCCTCCTATATAGTGAGTTTCAAAGTAAGATAAGGAATTTATTTAAGAAATTTATTTAACCAAACTATCACGACTTAACCTAACCAATCGTCAATGCCGTACAGTATAAAGAATCTTAATTTTGGTAGACTGCTGAAGCTAGGTAGACCGCACACTTAACCAGCACCGGCTATTATAAGGGTTCAGTTAAACTTTTTTTTTAATTTTAATTTTATTTTATTTACGGCGAATTTTCCTTACGGCGGATTAGACTTACGGCGAAAATGTTTACGGCAAAAATGTTTACGGCGAATTTTCCTACGGCGAAAATGTTTACGGCGAATTTTCCGGCCACGGAGTCTGAGAACTCATAGAAACCCTAAACTGAATTTTGATGCCACTTCTCCAATTACTCTGATTAATTGGGATAAGGAGAAACTGTATGAGCCAGTCTTCACTTGTAAGATGTCAAGAGGAGAAGTTGAGGAGCTTCTCAGTTCTCCACTTGAAGTTGAGAACTTCTCAGTTCACACTCAAAGCTGTGAAAGAGCAGTCCAGGAAGTTTCAGCTGCAGCTCATGTAGTGTATGAGCAAGAGAGAAGAGATAGTTTTGTTCGTGCTAGGATCGATCACATAGAATTGTTGCCAGTTTTCAAGTCAAAGCAAGACATTATGAACATGTTTTAGATCTCTACAAGACCTGCTAGACAAATCAAGATGCTTTCAGAAGAAAAAATCTCAAAACATTCAGTTGACCAGCATATTATTACAAGCTCAGGGTGGAGGGGGGACTTATACAAATATTAAAGAAGAATTGCAATTGCAAAAAAAAGGTTGAACGTCACAGCAGCTTGCGGAAAGGTGAGGGCAGCTGCCATCACACTCAGTGATGCCGAAAATAAAATAAATACAAATTGGTGGAGACGTTTCTAAAGAAAAGAAAATGCAAGACAAAGAAAGAAGAACAAAAAGATTCTTCTTGATGAAGAGAACAGCCGCGAAATGTGGTGTATAGGAGACTAAAAATCATACAATTCCTTAGTTTTGGGCCATTTTGGGTGATTTTGGTTATTTTACGGGTTATGAACCACTTTGGCTGATCTTAAATGGGTCTAAGCCTGCCCCTAGAAATGCTTAAGGGTGTATGTGAACAATATGGAACATATGGAGGTCATTTGAGGCTACCAAGTCTTTGAAATTGGCTAAAAATCCCATTTTTCGACAAAAAAGTGCGATTTTGAACACTTAAATGTGATTTTTCGCAAACGTTGCAGAAGACGAACCCCTCTTAAAATTCAGTTTTACATAGGAATACATACTGCCAATCTTGAAATTCGAAGTTTTTCAATATTCGACCTGAGCATGATACACCCTAATGCATATGTCACGTGGGAAGGAATTTATAATTTTTAAAAATTATTCGACCCGTGTCACACTCAACGAAACGACGAAATGATATGCAGACAGATAAAAAGCAGTTTTCCGACTGTGCGCACTCGTTGTATAGTATGATGTTTTGTTCGGATATATATATATATATATATATATTTGTATCCAATAATGTTAGTTTGTATATTCTGTAGCTTTTTTAAGATGGTTATTGTACTAAAAACATGATTTCTTTCATTTAATAAATTGATGAAAATACATTGTATCTTCCCCGAAAAAAAAAGATCGAAACATGAGGAAAAAAACTTACATTATTTCGTTAATAATGTGACAATCGCTGGGTTGACTGCTTGGTAAAACTTCTACCTCCGTATTCAGGTCCACGAAATGCGTTTCTTCAAAACGAAAATATTGTATAACACGACTCAAATCCTCATCGGACATTTAAAGGGAAAGGATAAATAATTAGTTCATACTGATTCTTTTTTAATAAAAACCCAATTGCTTAAAACATATGCAGCGTATAAGGGGTTCCAAAAAACCTTAGCCCCATCATTTGCAGCTTACATGTTTACTTATATCGAAATAGTTTTTAGTGATTATAAAAATATATAAAATTCTTTATTTATTGCAGGTATTAAAATTACTCTAGCTGATAAAGTGATAATATAATGGCTTCTCAATTAAATGGTGATTCGGGGAGGCAACGTGTGATAGATCGCATACGAGCAATAACATTTCGGGAAACTCGTGATGCTGGAGCCACCTTTATAACACGTTCATGGGTTGCCAAAAAGTTGCGAAGAAGTGAGGACTTCGTCAAAAGAAATTGGAATAAAACTGGATGAATGTGAAATGGATACAACCAAATCTGGGTGCCCAAATTTGCCACTCTCTCAAGAAACAAAGGACATCATTGAAAGCGGTACGCGTAAGCGGAAAAACAGCTGTGCTAAACTTTCTAGAGAGATCGAAGTGTTGAGAGGAAAGATCGTTAGTGGTGAGATCATTCGACTGTACCGTCATAGGCAAGGTTTAAAGCCTTGGCATGAACTTCCAAAGCCAAGAAAAACTCAACTTAACATCGATGACAGAATGTGGTTTGCCCATTATCTTGAAGATTGGGATGTGGATGATTTCATGCATTTAGCTGTCTCCGATGAATTTTTTGTTTACGTAACACGTCGGCCTAACTACCAAAATGATCGAGTCTGGGCCACAACACCAGATGAAATCGATGACAATGAACATTATCGCGAATTATTAAAAATTCCAGACTGTGTTGGTGTGTTTGTTTTGTTCACTGCAAAGAAGCTCATGTGGGTGCTGAAGCCAAATGGTCAGAGTTGGGATGGACAGTATTTTCGTGATATTATTCTATCCCAACATGTCATTCCTTTTCTAAGAAACCCAAACAATGTTATGGATGTCGATCAGGTCACACTTCTGTACGATAAGGCCCCCTGCTTTAAAGCATTAGCCACTCAACAGTTGTTGCGGAACCATGAGATCGATTTCTTTGGAAATGAAGAATGGCCAGGAAATTCTCCTGACCTGAACGTCTGTGAACACATTGCATCGGTTATAAAGAACAAGGTTGAATGTCTCTTGTTTGAAGAACCTGCAGCAAATCGATTTTCGAAGGATACAATGACGCAACACATTGAAACTGTTTTAGCAAATTTGCGTAACGATCAAGATCTATTCTTGTCACTTTTGGCAAGCTACCCAAAGCGAATTCAGGCTGTCTTGGAAGCCAATGGCAGGAACACCAAGTTTTAATTGTTTCTCATTAAATGCAGGATTAAATTCTCTTTTGTAAGATATGTTTAGTTTTACTGTACCTCTAATGGTTTAGGCCAAGGGCGGGGGCTAAGGTTTATTGGAGCCCCGTACATATAGTAAGAGTATTACAATGTGAAGATATCTTCGAACCGCTCAGATAAGTTTCTTTAAAAGAAAATGCCGAATAACATTTATGATGGAATTTATAAAATTATTTAAAACTTGCAAAGGATTGCTATAAAAAAAATTCAAGGAATCTAAACATGAGTTTAGCATAATATTAATTGCTAACTAATCTATAATTGCGGATACCTACTATTTAAATGAAGCATTTTTAATGTGATGACATGAATTACTACAACCCTCCATATATATGATGAAATAATCGAGAACAGTGCTCTTTCTCCTAATAACAGGCACACTAAATAAATAACCAGTTCGCAAATAATTGGCTGCAAAAAATAAAATTACAGGCACATAATTACTTACATTTCTACGGCAGTCCCTTGCGTCGGAACGTAAGGAGCGTCATTGCAAATATCATCAACGGTTTGCGTTGGAAATAATGCGTCCCGGTCAGCTGCGTTAAAAAGATTAATTGTAGACACCGCTGCTGTGTCTCCAACTTGATATAAATCCGGTAAACTGTAAGGTTTTTTATTCATGACGGATGGAATGTTCATTCACTGGTGAAAATAATTACTGTGACTCCCAGCTGAAAATACTCACTTTTATATGCATGATCCTCAAGCACCACCCCCAAAAGACAAATAGGCGGTTCGTAAGTTTGATGATTGGTTGTCAATGTAACTGGGCGGGCCTATGTTAAATTTTGTGTACCAATCGTAACACATATTACGGGTCCACACTTTGGACGTCCTGATTGGTCGACTAATGGTGTCTTTATCTTCTCTCCGTAAATTTAATGCTCACATTTCAAGGTGTATGAGCTCACTTACACGCTCTGTCACGGCAATATTTTACATTAATATTTTTGCCCATACTATTCACGGTTTTCTCATTTTGGAACCCACCCCTTCATGCATTATTTCTCACCCCTTTGCAACATTGATCGACATTTGCCACTTGCAATCTCTACCACGACAATATTTTGCATTATTATTTGCGGTCATGCTATTCGATCCTCAATTTTTCCCATTTTGGATAGGGAGACGGACAATTTGAGCGGCGGCAAGTCATTACAGGAATATCTTCATCAGAGCCCCTCAGCTCAGTACCACAGGAAACACAATTAGCGCTGCTACTCTTCATAATCCTGACATAGATCATTACCAGAGACAGCACAGTAACATCCGATGACACAAAGATCATTAGGAAATAAGAAATCTAGAAAATCTCTACAAGCAGAATGTTTTTGTAGAGATACAATAGGATTTAGTTATTTTTTTTTACAAAATAAAGTATAATAAAAAGATTAGTTTCAGAGTTCATCCGTGGTCGAGACCCGGTGACGGCCGCCGGCGCTCGGTAAACGATCATCCTTCCACACAATTGGTTGGTAGATAAATGGGTACCCTGGGTGACCTAGTGGTTAAGACACTAGGGTGTTGATCGGAGGTTAAGAGATCGAGTCCGGACGATGATCTGAAGTCCTGATTGGCTGAATAATGGTGTCATTATCTTCTCTCCGCAGATTTAATGTTCACATCTCAAGGTGTATGAGTGAATTGCCACTTGCAATCTCTACCACAATGGTTTCAAATATTTTCAAAATTAATATGTTTGCGGTCATATTATTTTCAGCTTTCCCAAGATTCCTGACTTGTCGATTTGGTTATATTATATATATATATATATATATATACATATATATATATGTGTGTGTGTGAAGGTGTGTGTATGTGTGTGTGTGTACTCTCTCTCCCTCTGTATAAATATGATAGAATTTAAAATTTAGTTTGTTTTTAACTTCAGTAGTAATAACAATGACTGGGAACAATATATAGAGTCAGCGGTGGAAAATCCGGGTCTTTGAGACGAGATGTGGTCAAACTACATTCCAATGTGGCCGAAGTGACCATTTTGATATTTGGTTGCAATAGTTACATGCTTTCTCCCCGACGAAAGTATGTAGACACTTAAAATTTTGTTCTATGAGAATGTATATATATATATTAGGGTGATTCAAAAAAATCAGTTTTTTTTTTAATTGTTCAACCTGGTGTATGTCAAATTTGGTGAATTTTAAATAAAATTTACTATGTGCTACCAGGCGTCAAAGTTTCCCTCTTTTTCAATTTGTTTGTTTTTACAACTTATGATTTTATGTTTAATTGTTTATATTTCAGAATTTTTAATTAATCGTTTATATACTAGCTTGCTTTTAATTGTTGCTTGGAACTCGTAATTTTGATACCAATTAATCGATTATGGAAGCTAGGTCTAACTCACCATCACCCAGTTGCTCATTTGGGAGAAGTTCTACAAGAAAAGAAACAGAAGTATGGCTAACTGGGCAGCCATCTGCAGTACTAAAAACATCCGTATTACCATCAGAGAAGGAAATGATGGCCCTCTTCATGCACTACAGAAATATTAAAAAGCAAGACATTAGAGAATCATGCTGCTCTACTGCAGATGATGTTCTAGCAGTTTGGAAAAAAGCAGGAATACCAGCAAAACAAAGAATACATGTAGTAGATAAAATTCAAAGAATACTGAAGGAATGACAGCTGCTTAAGAAAAACAAAGCAAACAAATTGAAAAGTTCACAAAATTTAAATAATAAAGAATAAAAATGGAAAGATAAACTGGAAAACTTATTTGACATTGCTCATGAGAATGCTATGCAGCTTATAAAAATAGAAGATGATAAGAAATTCTTGAAAATGCAACGTGAGAAAGGACGTCATGGAAAAATGGGTACCATTCATAAGGCTGTTGCTAAAAAAGAGCAAAGAGCAGCAGAAAAGCAACAACGTTATGAAAAGAGGAAAGCAGAAGAAGAGATCAAAAGAAAGAATCGTGAAGAGGCTGTCATACTCACCAGTACATCATCAGAATCAGAATCAGAGGAGAGTAAAAGTGATGAATCTGGTTTCTGTGCTGCACAACCTTCAACATGGAAAAGTAAGGTTGGCAAACGTAGAAAATTGTTTGATGATAAATTTATTAGGAAGTTTTGATGTTGCAAAATTGAGTGACAGAAATGCGTCTCTTTTTAATGCAAACAATCAGACATCGCTTGAATGGGACATCTGCGAACAAATAAAATGCATGTGTTTCAATACAACGGCAGCCAATACTGGTCCTAGAAATGGTGCAGCTATTCTTGTAGAACAAAAATTCGACAACGATTTATTGTGGCTGGCATGTCGACACATATATTTGAAATTATGCTGGAAGCTGTTGTTTCAAAGTCTTTATCACCATCTTCTGGCCCAGATATAGTCCTTTTTAAGAAGTTCAGAGAAAAATGGTCAAGCATTAATAAGGAGGACTACGAAACAGCATTATCAGATCCAGATATCTATGAAAATATTCATGACATCAAAGATGACATAATTATATTTGCAACAAATCAACTAGATACATTCCAACCAAGAGACGATTACCTAGAACTATTGCAGTTAACAATTATTTTTTTGGGAGGTGAACCAAAAGGTGGAATCAAATTTAACATCCAGCGGGACTTCATCGGGCTAGGTGGATGGCCAAAATTACATATTCATTAAAAATTTTTATGTTCAAATCTCAGTTCAAATTTCAGTAAAAGACAAAAAAGGACTAAAAGACATCTGTCTATTTGCTACTCGGTTATATGTAAAGGCATGGTTTACAGCTCCTGTGCCATCTTGCGCTCCTCGTCTTGCTCTGGAATTATTACAGAATCTTGTAGTCTACAACAAATAAATGACACAATTGCATTTGTTGCTATTAAAAAACTGTTAGGTCACCTCTGGTACCTATCAGAAGAACTGGTAGCCTTGGCCTTTTATGATGATGAAGTGCCTACTGAAACGAAAACAAAATTGTAAAGGCCTTGCAAAATACAACAGAAACTCTTCCTGCAAAACGGGCTTTTCTAGATCCTGCACTTATTCCAACGAAGAAATTAGAAGATTTTGTCATCAAATACTCAAAGATTCTTTACAATAACAGAATTTAGTTCAAAATTTTTACTCAAAGATGCTAAAGAATGGCATAATATGATAATGATGAAGAGTATAACTCCGCTAAGAAATCTATCAAACAGTGGAAAGTCGTGAATGATATAGCGGAAAGAGGAGTAAAATTAATGGATGAATATAATAAATACTAACACATGACGAAGATCAAAAACAATTCTTGCTACAAGTAGTGAAAAACTACAGGCTGTTTACCCTGATAGAAAGAAAGAAACATTGATGAAGTAAGGACAGCTAATGTCTCAAATATCATGCTAGTTTAATTATGCATGCTTGTGGTTATGGTAGGACCTACGGGGGAGCTTTCCACATTAAAAAAAAGCAATGCGCCTTGTACTGTACCCCTGGGTGGTGTGGAAAAATTGACAATTTGAGTCGTTCTGTCAATTTTTAATTGCTGGTAGCAACCCCTAAAAATTAAAAATTTGCTAAATATTTAAGGATAGTTGTTTTAGCTGAAATGAACCATTTAAAGGGTTGACACATTAAAATCTAAAAAAAAAATTTTTTACCCCTATATTTGAATCACCCTATATATATAATATATATATATAATATATATATAATATATATATATCAGTGGCAACGCCTGCACTCGGGCTTCTCGGGCTGAGCCCGAGAGGCAAGGGGCAAGGAGAAGCATGTGAGATAAAATTGTGTATTTATAGATTTAAGTTTAAAAAAAAAGTTTTAAAAACAAATTGTACAAATGGTTTTTGGTTGGTATTATGTTACTATTTTTATGTTTAGCCTTCGTCACGCAAGCAAATTTTGAGCGTATTTAGATACCATTACTACCTATGAAAAAACATTGACACATTAAGTTTTCGTTTAATCTTTCAAGATCCTTTACTCGGGTGCAACACATTACGCGCGAGAAAGTATAAGTATTATTTAAGAAAAGCGAACAACCTCACATTGCTGCAAAAATGAAACTGCACCGCCGCCCAAGGCAGTTGAAGGTACGCTTATCGAAACGTAAAAGTTACCATGTATCGCCAGAATTAAAAATTGTGCCTCTACAAGGCCGAAGGATATAAGCCCGAGTTGAAATGTTTTTTCTTTATAAAAAAAATGAATAGGAGGAAAAACGTATTTTATTTGATGAGAATTAGAAGAACTATTATGTAACCGTATGCAAGCAAATAATTATTCATTAAAAGAACTTTAAATATACGATATTACTTATACTTTCTCGGGCAAGCAAATTTTGAGCGTATTTAGATACCCTTACTACCTATAAAAAAACATTGACACATTAAGTTTTCGTTTAATCTTTCAAGATCCTTTACTCGGGTGCAAGACATTACGCCCGAGAAAGTATAAGTAATATCGTATATTTAAAGTTCTTTTAATGAATAATTATTTGCTTGCATACGGTTACATAATAGTTCTTCTAATCCTCATTAAATAAAATACGTTTTTCCTCCTATTCATTTTTTTTATAAAGAAAAAACATTTCAACTCGGGCTTATATCCTTCGGCCTTGTAGAGGCACAATTTTTAATTCTGGCGATACATGGTAACTTTTTACGTTTCGATAAGCGTACCTTCAACTGCCTTGGGCGGCGGTGCAGTCTCATTTTTGCAGCAATGTGAGGTTGTTCGCTTTTCTTAATATTATAAGTATTCTGAGAAGTATAGCCCACCTGTAACTTCTGTTTCAAATGAAAGAAGTTTCTCTGTTCTTGATCGAATTAGATCATGTTTAAGAAACACAATGGCTCAAGAACGGCTGTCGTCCCTGACTAGGATTTCAATTGAAAAAGAAATACTTATTGATTTAGAAAGCAAAAAGGAATTACATGACCGAATATTAAAGGAATTTGCTTTAAAACCAAGACGCTTGGACTTTATGTTCAAGTAAATAAAATTCAAATAATTTTTTTACCGAGGTATGTATTTATTTATTTTATTGATAATCTTAAGTTATTGTCATGCCTTTAAATGTCGGCTCATATGTAGACTTGAAAATTTGAAAAGAGCCCAAGTAGTCTTGAAGAGTTGGAGTCGCCACTGATATATATATATATATATATATATATATATATATATAGTGTGTAATTATTATATTGCAAGCATTTTTCTCTTATTGTTAATTAAATATATACTAGCATGAAAGTACGAAGAAAACAAATGAACTGCGATTCCTCAATTATTTTGATTTCGTTGAAATTTCTTTATAAAAATAATAGACTTCTCAGTAGACGTGTATATCTTAGGCATTTAGTGCACACATACCCTCACCACAAACATCCCCATATTCTTCGTTCGTATTTCTTATAGGTTTTTAGTGCACACATACCCACCACAAACAACCCCATATTCTTCGTTCAAGTTGTGCATAGAATTAACTATTGATTGTATATTTATTTTCTATATATTTCATTAAATTATATATATATAAGACTGTGTGATGTTAATTAAACCGTAGGGCTAATACAGTATAATACAGTCTTATATAAAAATAATACCAAATACCAAATATCCAGGATCAGCAAGTAGAATAAGGTGTGTGTGTGTGTGTGTGTGTGTGTGTGTGTGTGTGTGTGTTTCGCCATGTACACATTTTTTTATTCAAAAGGAGCCAAGAATTCCACTTTACGTACGTACACATCTAAGAGAAAGTACGCCTCACTCTCTCTCTAACTCTCTCGTGCACAGAGGAATGACAAAAGTAAATAGACACTTTCGGAGAAGTTAAAATAATTATTTTTTTCTTTTATATATAAAAAGTGTGTACTGTTATTTTGCAGGCATTTTTCTTTTATTGTTAATTAAATAAATAATGTGTTTTAATTAGTTTGAGCAATTTAAGGAGAAAGTTTCTCTTGCCTTTAATAAAAAAGTAATTGAAATAAATGGTGTAGCCTGGTAACCTTGTGTATGATTAAATTATATACGAGTCTCTGGAAACTCATCTATAAATAAATAATTAAAGTGGTGGTATCTGGTAACCCTCCTTATGTAAATAAATAAATAAGTAATTAAAATAAATGGTGCTATCTGGTAACCCTGCTTATATAAATGGTGCTGCCTGGAAACTCACCTATAAATAAATAATTAAAATAGTGATATCTGGTAACCATCCTTATATAAATAAATAAATATATAGTGGTAGTTGGTAACTCATCTAAATAAAAATTAAAATAAATGATGCAATGTGAAAACTCACTCTAATAAGGTACACCTGAATATAATTAAAATATATAGGGGTATCTGGCAACAACTCACGACCCTCTATATAACAGATGCTGGGCCCCTGGACTCTCATTATGCGAAGGACTCCAGTGGAATAAAGGGATTAAGTAAAGATAAGCAGCCCTAACCTTTTTTAGTTAGCTTTATAAGGCTAACTAACGAAAATATCACGACTTAACCTAACCAATCGTTATGTCAACTGTACGCCCTTGACGATTGGTTAGGTTAGGTCGTGATATTTTCGTTAGTTAGCCTTATAAAGCTAACTAAAAAAGGTTGGGGGTGCTTATCTTTACTTGATCGTAATAAAGAACTCTCTCCTCTCTCCTTCTTAGATTAGGGCTTAGGTTAGGATTTCCCTTTGGGGGTGAGGACATCCCACCTTCTCCCCAAAAGACCCTCCTCCTTCTCCTTTCTCTCTCTCCCTTAGGTTAAAGTTACCCCTTTGGGGGGAGGTCATCCTCCCTTCTCCCCCCAAAGCTCCCTCCCCCTCCCCCTTTGCAGCATTCACTTGTTGCATAACCCTTCCCCCCTTTGCAGCATTGATTTGTTGCATAACCCCTTCCCCTTTCATTGCAGCTTGGGGATAACCTCCTTGGTGCATAACCCCCCCCTTTGTTGCATAACCTATTGCACCATTCCCCTCCCCTTTGCAATATTGATCGACATTTGCAACATTGCATTGCGCACTCCCATTTTGCGCCCATACTACTCGTGCCTAGGGGGTAATACCTACAGGGTGTCCCGAAAGTCTTGTTATACCTATGTATAATCTCGGATTATTAAATGATGTTTGGTTCCAACAGGATGGAGCACCTCCCCACTATTCCTTGAGGGTTCGTGAATATTGAAATGAGGTGTTTCTGATCGATGGATTGGGACATTAAAATGCAACATTAAAATGGACTCCAAGAAGCCCAGATCTCTCGAGTTGTGACAATGCATTATGGGGATTTATAAAGGAAAAGGTTTCTCAAAAACGTTATGATTCCAATGACGGACTAATGGAAGCCGGAAAGGATGCTTTTAAACTTGTAACACCTAAAATGCTGAGGAGCATACCACACCGAACCTGGTGTAAAATCATTCTGGGCAGTGAAAACAATGGTTTGCATGCAGATCCATTGGATACATGACAAACTTGGGTATAACTATGTATAAACTACAATTAATACTATAAACACCCAGGAATGTCTGTCAGTTTGTGACGCTCGAAAAGAGAAGATTCTTGATATATATGGGCGATATTTGTATTTTAATGCATTAGAAAAAGGCGTAATGAATTCTACTTTTAATTATAATTTTAAAAAGTGTAAAAAATATTTGCTTTTGCGTTCAGCTTTGAGCCGAAATTTAATCTGCGGCTAAGTTCAACAATTTACCAAATGAGTTCTTTTTATGCACTTTCATACTGGTGCTGCAACCATTACAGACTAAACCCCTCCCCATCACCCCCACCCCTCCCCCATTACCCCAACCACCTACCCATTACCCCACCCCTCTCCAATTACCCCCACCCCTCCCCATTACCCCACCCCTCCCCCATTACTAAGATCAACTGAATGCCCCCAAAATTTAATCTGCGGCTAAGTTCAAAAATTTACCAAATGAGTTCTTTTTATGCACTTTCATACTGGTGCTGCAACCATTACAGACTAAATATTTTTACGGCTCCCCAATTAATGAGGCCAAAGGCCCCAGCACCACGGGCATAGCTAAATGGGCCCGTAGGGCCCACTTTAGCTAGTGTTGTATAATTCTGTATAAAATATAATGTCTCTCAGTGTTTTCTACTATATACTTTCATTACCATAGTTACAGAACACTGGAGTAACATTTACATAGGTGTAACAAGACATTCAGAACACCCTTAGAACTAAAGAACTATCTGACCTTGCCTTCAGGGACCTAATTAACCCCCTATACCTCTCCAAAAGGACAGGCACTCTCGTATCGGGCCTATAAGAGTCATTGCGGTAATTATGTTGCTGACCACATGACCTGAAGTTTTGGTCAAAAATACATTTTTCAAGTGTATTTTGGTCGGTTCTGTTCAAATATGACCATTTCTTGTGCAAATGAACAGAAATACGTGTTTGGGTCATGCAATGACAACTGTATTTCTGTTCATTTGCACAAGAAATGAAGGTCATATTCGACAAAGCACACCAAAATACATTTGAAAAATGTATTTTTGACTAAATTTTATACATAAAGCATAACCTAACATGTTCATGTTACGAGATCTCGTAAACGACACGTATTACCACAGGAAACGCAAAACACCTCAAAATTAACCAGAAAAGTTTGCTCTCATCATTTTCGTTTAAACTAACGAAAATATCACGACTTAACCTACCAATCATCAAAGGCGTACAGTTGACCTAACCGGGCATTCAATTAACCTAACCGGGCATTCAATTAACCTAACCTGGCATTCAATTAACCTAACAGGTTACTATTGGTTATTTCACCTAAACATCTTCTGATCTTTTCGTATTAGGCACTCACTGTCACATTTCGGGCAAGTTAAGGATGAGAAAATAAGGCCGTAATTGATAAAAACATCCAATGCTTTGTCTTCATCTAGGGCACATGACGAATCAAGTTCTCAAAATCGAAACCACACGAACAGCACGTCATAATTCTATCACAAACACCACCAAACTGAATCCATTTAGAAAAAAAAATAGCCAGAAGAGAAACCACAAACTAATTAAGTCGCAGAGTAGCATGACGTCATAACGTCATACCACCCCCGACTACAAATACACTAAAATATATATATTATTATTATTATTTTCTACAATAGTTTGCACAAAAAATAACTAAGATTTGAAAAGAGCGGGTAATATTAACCAAGAAAAATGTATTTTTGACCAAAAGTTCAGGTCATGTGACCAGAAACATATTAACCGTCATGGCCCCCGACCATCGTCACTAACATCAAGTGACGGGAGGCAACATCAATCCTATCTACTTCGTCTCTAATTCTGTCAACCCTGGCCCCTGGTAGACAGACCCTCCTCTTCTTGGTTGGATTTCGTTCAACGAACTCCTTATCCATATGATGCACTAAGGAGTCCCTAATTAAAATCGTTTCCCCCTCTGTACTGAACGGACGCATTTCCTGAGCTCTCTGATATTGCAGCTACTTTTGCATATTGCTGAGAATTTTACTTCTGGAAAGTTTTGAATTTTATATACTTGCGTTTATATTCACGTTGTTATAGTTAAGTAATTGAGTATTAGTGGTTTTTAGCGATTTAGAAGTTTTCATAGCGTGCCGGCTTAATTTAACTTAAACTTGTGACGGTTTAAACTAATTTTTAACTGCGTGATGCCGTCGCAGAAAGCGTCGTGTGTTAGGTGTAGGGTAAACCGGTGGTATTCGGAATTTAAAGATTATAGCGGCGGTCCTATGGCGATTACCGAGAGATCAGTTTTTTTTTTTTTGCGAGTTAATAGAGGAAATAGTTGACATAAAACGCAGTGTACGTGAGGTAACGGAGAGACTTGCAACGCTTGATGAGGGCAGGGGTAGGGCTACGTTTGACGGAAGCCGAACCAATACTAACGTTGAAGACGTTAGTAATTTGAAGGGTGAGGTGCGTAACCTAGTTTCTAGTTTAGGTAGCTTATCGGGAAGGTTGGATAGAGTTGAGAACGGAGTTAAGGTTGGTCCGAGAGTAGTAGATAGCGAGGGATATAGAGAGGTTAAGGGTGGAGCTAGGCCGCGTACGTTAGGTGATAGGAATCCCCCCCTATCGAGGTTTCGAACCCTTTCGCCCATTTGGAAAGGGACGTGAATGAGGGGGAAACTATTTTAATTGGGGACTCTTTAGTGCACCACATGGACAAAGAGTTCGTTGAACGGCATCCAACCAAGAGGAGGAGGGTCTGTCTCCCAGGGGCCAGGGTTGACAGAGTTAGAGACGAAGTGGATAGGATTGACGTTGCCTCCCGTCACTCGATGTTGGTGACGATAGTAGGAGGCAACGACTCGCATAGGCCCGATACGAGAGTGCCTGACCTTTTGGAGAGATATAGGGGGTTAATTAGGTCCCTGAAGGCGAGGTCAGATAGGTCTTTAGTTCTCGGTATTACCCCTAGGCACGGGTTGGGTCTTAGGATTACGTCAAAAACAATATTTTTGAATAATAAATTAGAAGAGATTTGTGCTGAGGAAAATGTACCCTTCGTAAAGCTGTGGTCCGAATTCAGTGATCCTAGCCTTTTTATAAAAGATGGGGTGCATTTTAATGAAAGAGGTAATGCTAGGCTAGGTAGGTTAATAGACGAAAACGTGCGAAAGCTGTATAGGTCGAAGCCTTCTTTAAACGTTGTGGGTCCGGGGAACGCGGGCCCGACGTGAAAAATAGTTTAAAACGCGGGCCCGTGGTAAAAAATAACTTAAACGTCTTTTATTGTAACGCGCGTAGTATTAGAAATAAATTAAATGAATTTAAGGCGATAATTTATTCCGGCAACTATGATATAGTTGCTATCACTGAAACTTGGTTAAATACCGTGACTCGGGACTTGTTGGGGGGAACTTGATATACCGGGTTTTAAACTCTTTACTAATGATAGGTTACATAGGTTTGGTGGAGGCGTTTTGCTGTACATTCGTAATTCCCTTAGGGCTATCGAGGTTAAGTTAGATTTTCCGGCAGCAATTAATGCGATATGTGTTGAAGTTAGGGCGTGTAGTATTAGTTTTAATTTTGTTGTTGTTTATAGACCTCCCGTTCAACCCCTCGATACAGATACTAGATTTTACTCACTTCTTGGTAATTTTATTGACAATCGGAATAGTATAATTGTAGGAGACTTTAACTGCCCTAATGTTAATTATGAGAATTTTACTGGTAATGAGGAGGGTTTGAAATTGATTGAGTTTATGGAAGATAACTTTTTACGACAGATAGTTACCGAACCAACGCGCGGTGACAATATTTTAGATTTGGTGATGACGAACGGCGAGAATATAGTCCAAGGTTTAGAAGTAAGCGAGAGTTTAGGATGTAGTGATCATCAAATTCTTAGGTTTAAGTTAGCGATAAAAAACACAGGATAGTAACGTAATAGAAGTCCATGATTTTCGTAGGGCTAATTTTGATAGTTTTGCGGATAGGATGAGAGTAGTGGACTGGGATAACTTATTTATGGGTAATGACACAAATTTGCGTTGGGTGGCGTTTAAAGAAAGTTTTAGGAATATTGAAAGGGAGTTTATTCCTCGTAGGCCCAAGCGCGCTAGAAATCATGGTAGGCCGAAGTGGTGGACTAGGGAAATAGGCGAGTTCATAAACGAGCGTAATAGAGCGTATATACTTAATAAGCGCAATGGCACGCCAGCTAACTTTAATAGATATATCGAGCTTAGACGTCAGGTTAAAAGATCAGTTAGGAATGCCAAGCGTAATTTAGAGATACTTATAGCTGCGGATAGTAAACATAATCGAAAAAAGTTTTTTGAATACGTTAATAATCATAAGCCGGTAAAAGTTAACATAGGCTCTCTAGTGGATGTTAATGGCGCTTTGGCTTCTGACGCTCAGGGGATGGCGGGTATTTTCAATAACTTTTTTTGCGACAGTTTTTACCATATAAGACGTAAATAATGCCCCCGACGTGGACGATATCGTTCCATTTAGTAGCGAGACTATTTTGGTGGAAATAACTGTTTACGAGGCTGAGATTGCGGATTATATCGATAGGCTAAAAGTTAGCAAGGCTCCAGGCCCTGACGCTTTTTATCCCAGACATTTGAAAGATATGAAAGACGTTATCGTAGGCCCCTTAACGAAGATTTTTAATCAGTCACTCGAAACGGGGATTATTCCTGAAGATTTCAAATTAGCTAACGTCACGCCTATTTTTAAAAAAGGCGACCCCGCAGTAGCTAGCAATTATAGGCCCATTAGCTTAACGTCAATTGTCGGTAAACTTTTGGAATCCGTAGTTAGGGATCGTATCATCGATCATTTAGAAAGTAGATATTTGATTAATAGTAGTCAGCATGGGTTTCGACGCCATAGGTCTTGTTTAACTAATTTGTTAGAATTTTATAACGAAATAGTGCGCGAATACGATAGGCATAGAGCGGCTGTCGTTATTTATTTAGATTTTAAAAAGGCGTTCGATACAGTTCCGCATAGGAGACTAATTGCGAAGGTCAAAGCGCACGGTATACGCGGTCAGGTAGCTAACTGGTTAGAAGAATGGCTTCGTGCTAGGAGGCAGAGGGTGGTAGTTAATGGTAGTGAATCGGGGTGGTTGGATGTAGGTAGCGGTGTCCCACAGGGTTCAGTGTTAGGCCCATTGCTATTCGTAATTTACATTAATGACATAGATGTAGGATTGACTAGTAACGTGTCAAAATTCGCGGACGATACTAAAATAGGCGGTAATGTTGTTAACGAGGACGATAGAAATAGGCTCCAAGACGATGTAAATAGGATTATGGAGTGGACGGATAAGTGGCAGATGCAATTTAACGTAGACAAATGTAAAGCTTTGCATATAGGTTCTCGTAACAATACTTACACGATGGATGATAGGGAGTTAGCGAGCGTTGACGAGGAAGTAGATTTAGGAGTACGCGTATCTAAGGATTTAAAGGTTAGGAACCAGTGCCTGGAGTCTTGCGCAAAAGCTAATAGAATGTTAGGCTTCATAGCGCGTAATTTCGAATTTAAATTGAAGGATATTATATTGCCCCTTTACAAGTCCCTAGTCAGGCCTCATTTAGAATATGCGGTTCAGTTTTGGTGCCCGTATTTGCGTGAGGATATTGATAGGTTAGAAAGGGTTCAGCGTCGTGCCACGAAACTTATTCCGTCATTGCGCAACAAGCCTTATGAAGATAGGATTAAAGAGTTAGACCTGTATTCACTCGAAACTAGGAGATTAAGGGGGGAGCTTATTGAAGTTTTCAAAATCGTTAATAACATCGATAACGTAAATTTTGACAAACTGTTCACTTTCGATAATAGTAATACTCGTAATAACGGATTTAAGTTGCGTGGCAGACGTTTCATTACTAATATCGCTAAAAACTTCTTTACATTTAAAGTAATTGATAAATGGAATAATCTTCCCGCGCCCGTCGTGAACTCTACCAGCGTTAATGTGTTTAAGAACCGTCTTGACAGACATTTTAAAAATATTAACGTTGTTTAAAATAAAAAAAAAAAAACAATTAGCAACAGGAGCTCTGGGGGTGGTGGTCGAGGATGAGTCTGTTGACGATTAATGCCAGCTTGTGACATGCCAGCGTGTGATGCCAGCAATAAAATTAAAAAAAAAAAAAAAAAATAGACTAACACGAACGTAGATGTAGCTCGTAGCGTAAACTAACCCACTTTTTGTTTAACTTTACCTGCTTTTTTTTTTCTTATCCTCTCCTTATTTGCATGTCTGTAACTCTCTTTTCTTGCATGTTTGTAGTTTGCATGGTATGAGAGTGAGTTAAGACCGTGTTTGCATGGTTTGTAAGCGTTCTTATTTTACTTCTTTTCATGTGTCACCTCTCTCCTATTTTCTCCGACTATTTTTCTGACTTGTCGGCAGTGGCCGGCGGATGATGATGGTGAGTCTTTTTTCTCTTTTTCTGAATGAATGTTAACCCACGAGTGATAGGTGTTGGTACTTACTTAACCCCTTATTTTCTTCTCTTAACCCCCTACTCCTTCCTTTCTCTCGGGCTAACCTTAGAGTGGATCTTAGGGTCTTTGTTAGCCTTAGCTTCTGTAGATCTGTAGTTCCCTATCCAACTGTGCGAAAGGGTTCGAAACCTCGATAGGGGGGGGGGGATTCCTATCACCTGACGTACGTGGCCTAGCTCCATCCTTAACTACTCTAAATCTCTCCCTGTCTACTAATCTCGAACCAACCTTAACCCCTTCCTCAACTCTGTCTAACCTTCCCGATAAGCTACCAATACTAGAAACTAGGTTCCTAACCTCACTCTTCAACTTACTAACGTCTTCAACGTTAGTATAGGTTCAGCCTTCGTCAACTGTAAGCTTACCCCTGCCCTCATCAAGCGTTGCAAGTCTTTCCGTCACCTCGCGTGCACTACGTTTTAAATCAACTATCTCTTCGTTTAACTCACAAAAGAAACAAACCGATCTCTCAGTAATCGCCATAGGACCGCCGTTGTAATCTTTAAAATCAGTATACCACTGATTAACCCCACACCTAGCACACGACGCTTTCTGCGACGGCATCGCGCAAGTTAAAGTAGTTAACGTTTATAACTGTCAAAAGTTTAAATTAAATTAAGCCGGCACGCTATGAAAACTTCTAAATCGCTAAAAACCACTAATATTAAGTTACTTCATAACAATGTGAATATAAATGTAAGTATATAAAATTCAGAACTTTCAAACAGTAAATTTATCGGCAATATCCAAAAGTAGAAACAATATCAGAGAGCCCAGGGAATACGTCCGCTCAGTAAGGAGTCTGGCTGACGAATGTCTGGTTGGTTGTGTAATGTCTATTTTTGGTTCAAATTCACTAGTATATAAAAAGTTGTATTGTGGTAGCTGTTTATATAGACTTGCAGTAATCATAATCGAACCTTATCTATACTAATAATTAAGACGGTCGAACTGCTTGCGAACTTTCTTTCTTTGTTTCTTATGGCCGGCCAAACCACTGGCCAGATTTGGATGAGACTTGGGGTATAGGGGTAACTGAGGCCGAGGAAGAACATAGGCTATGTGGCATCGGGCTTTGAGATAATCTGAGGCCGCTGGAGGCCTTTGTATTCCGAATTGGTTGAAAGATTGTGACATCATAGACACGTCATAAAAGATAGTGACATAAAATGGGCGGAGCTCCAGCATATATATATATATATGTGTGTGTGTGTGTGTGTGTGTGTGTGTACTGTATATATACAGTTCGTTCGAAAAGTCTCTCTGCAGTGCTATGTTAAACGCAAAGGAAATTGAAAAACTGCAATGTTTTCATTCAACCATGATTTAGTGATTTTATTACATAAACTTTTGATTTTACAGCATGTGTTGAAAGTGTTTTCCACCATTTTGCAGGCACAGAGCAACTTGTCTACACTTGTTGTCAAACACTTTTGTTAAAGTGTTGGTTGACTGCGGAGAGACTTTTCGAACGCACTGTATAAGAACATAGACTATGAGTCGTCGGCCTCTGAGGTCATATATATAATATATAGGCTTTGTGGCGTCGGCCTCCGAGGTCATATATATACAGTATATATGGGATGAATTTCACAATTAAACACGTGAAATGAATGAATGATGCAAACCCACAAGGAAAAAGAAAAATTATTCCCTAACGAGGTGTACTTCTGAATACACGAAAGGCCTTGGAATCATTTTCCTTTTTCTTGTGGGTTTGCATCATATATACACAAACACACACACACATATAATATATATATATATATATATTTAGGCTAGTAACAGTATAGGATTATTTAGGCTACTCGTAGCTGTCACATATCGTACGAGTAGTGAGCATGGCTGCGCCGCTTTCAATTTATCCTCTGGAAGAACAGAGATCCGTGGTTCATTTTTTGTGGGCAGAAGGTGTGAAAGGAGCTGAAATTCACACGCGTTTATGTGCTCAGTATGGGAATAATGCTTTACCACGGCGAAGTGTGTACGAGTAGATTCAAATGTTCAAGGAAGGTCGGACATGTGTGACAGATGCTCAGCGTCAGGACGACCGTCAACATCAACCAGTGGGTGACAAGCAGGAAGAAGCCAGAGCCATGATTTTCGATGACAGAAAATTAACAATAAAAGAAATTGCATCTTCATTAGACATCAGTCAAGGGTCAGCCTACTCGATAGTTCATGACATTCTTGGCTTTCACAAGGTTTGTGCAAGATGGGTGCCCAAACAGTTGACAGAAGAGCACAAGCGTAATTGTATGGATGTCTGCTCTCGTCTTTTGGCGCGGTAACATAATGAAGGTGAAAACTTTTTGGAGCGCATTATCACTGGAGATGAAACCTGGATCCATCACTATGAACCAGAAAGCAAACGACAGAGCATGCAATGGAAGCATCCAACATCTCCCGTTGCAAAGAAGTTCAAAGAGCAGCCGTCAGCAGGTAAAGTTATGCTAACACTGTTTTGGGATACACGAGGCCCTATCCTTGACCATTATCTAGAGCGTGGAACTACAGTAACAAGTGCATCGTATTCTGACATGCTTCGGAATGAGTTAAAGCAAGCAATTCGCACAAAACAGAGAGGGAGATTTCGGAAGGTGTTATTCGACAATGCGCGCCCTCATACCGCTGCACAGACTAGAAAATGCCTTCAAGAACTTAAATTTGAAGTTCTCGACCATCCAGCCTACAGTCCAGACCTGGCACCTTTGGATTTTTACCTGTTTGGACCACTAAAAGACGCTTTGAGAGGTCAGCGATTCCAAGGCGATGATGACCTGAAGGAGACGGTGCATAACTGGCGACGCACACAGCCAAAAACATTCTTTTGTGATGGCATTAGGAAGCTTGTAGATCGCTGGACTAAGTGTACTGAGAAACAGGGAGTGATGTTTTTATAGTCTATCAGATGTGAAAATAAAATTGTGAAAATAAAAAGTGCACATACTTATTGAATTACCCTCGTGTGTATATATATATATATATATATATATATATATATATATATATATATATATATATATATATATATATACACACATTGACAGTAATACATTGACAGTAATTCAACCATTTATAGCTGTTTCCTTGATATAAGTAAGGCATATGATAGGGTGAACCACAATATTTTATTTGAAAAACTAGAAGACAGGAAGATTCCCATGTACATATTAAATTTATTGAAATTTTGGTATTCCCACCAATCATTCACTGTTAGGTGGGGCAATGTATTATCCGAGTGTTTTGGCTCCCCTTGCGGGGTGAGACAAGGCTCCTTGCTCTCCCCTATGCTGTTTAATGTGTATATTGACGGATTAATTGCTTCACTTAATGAGGCAACAGTAGGATGTTGTATAGATAACACAAGGATAAATAACTTAGTTTATGCCGATGATATGGTGTTAATAAGTCCCTCTGTTAAAGGTCTGGATCGGCTACTAAATGTCTGCGAAGTGTATTCGCAGAAACATGATATTCTTTTTAATGTTACAAAAACTAAGGTTATGCAATTTCATCCTAAAAGCTGTAATCAGCCAGCTGATATAAGGTTTAAAATGAATGGTGAAGTAATTGAGGAAGTACAAGAGTTTAAGTATTTGGGTCAAACTATTACCAGCTCCTTGAGTGATGACTCGGATATAGAAAACAATCTCGAAGCCCGTGTGCTAAAGCGAATATGACCATAAGGAACTTTCGTTTCTGTACAAGTGAAGCTAAAGACACACTCTTTCGTACTTTCTGCAGTAATATATACGGTCAGCAACTCTGGGTGAATTATAAAAAAGGTTCTGGCAGAACCCTAAATTTGCTGTACAACAGGTCTTTTAGACTCTTACATAAATTACCCCCGAGATGCTCAGCTTCGCAAATGTTTGCTACCCGCAATGTTCCGAGCTTCCCGGAGGTAAAAAGACGTGCTCAACACAGTCTAATGCAAAGAATTAAAAAGTCAACCAACCCGATCATCCAAGCTATCCATGAGTCCTGCCATTTATCCTCTAAGCTATGGACTTCTTGGTACGAAAACGTCTGTCTGTAGCTCCACTTAACTTCGACAGTGCAGTATTATTTCTAATCAATTGTATATATTTCTATCCTTAGTGTATGAACTGTCATTGTATTAATAATATTTGTCATATGGACTGAATGCCCGGTTAGATAAACTGAATGCCCGATTAGATTAATTGAATGCCCGGTTAGGTTAAGTGAATGCCCGGTTAGGTTAATTGTATGCCCTTGACGATTGGTTAGGTTAAGTCGTGATATTTTCATTAAAACTAACGAAAATATCACGACTTAACCCAACCAATCGTCAAAGCGTACAATTAACCTAACCGGGCATTAGGGTGTTTCACTCGTACAGAGGAAAATATCAAAGGTCAATATTTTTCTCCACTTTGTGCTTTTATTCCTTTTCGTGTGAGAAAGATGGGCACCAATTTTGAAAACGATTAAGTGATATTTAGGAGTTGCACACATTTGAACCTTTTATAATAGCAATTTTCTTCAATGTTACGAAAAAATTCTCCCTTGGAACCAAGGAAAATGAAAAACTCTAATAATAAAATTTGAAAATTATTTTCTTCAGTGTTACAAAAGAATTCTCCCTTGGAAGCACAGAAAATAAAAAACTAGTATTACTGTAAAATCAGAAAATCCGAATCAATTTTTGAATTGGTACAAGGACGTTCCCGCCTTGGTTCTTTTCAGTACATCCTTTCGATGATGTTCAACAATCCGCAACAAGAATTGTTTTTGCTTCTTGTCCTTGACTGATTCATTGAATTGCTTGATTAATGCAATTCCCCTCTCCGCTGTGTCGTTTACGACTTTCAGCGCGTTGACTGACTCTCTCAAGCCATCATTTTTGGTGTACTCCTCTACGTTGTCGACATCCCCGACGCCGAAGTTGTTGAAGAATGTCTTCGTCCTTTGAGTGACGAAGTTGCTCAGATCCTTGCCTTGAAAAGTCAGGTTTTTCCACTCGAGTCGTTTGAGTTTCTTCCTCGACACAGGTTTGTTCAAGGCCTGGAGCATCTTTTCTTTCTCATTTGGCGATATCTATTCATCAAGGAAAGCCAAGCCGACTAGAGTCTCCGAGAGATACCATTGATGCCTTTTCGCAACTCTCAAGGCAGCCTGACCCAGGTCCTTGTTCGGATATGAAATCAACAGTTGAATCATGTCTAGGTCATTTTTCGGGGCCCACCTACTGACCACTGCCTCGTGCCAGAACCGGACATAAATGAAACACGTAAAAAGGGCCACGTCGTGCAATCCCTTCATCTCTCGGTCGTGAGTTCCAGTTGCCCTCGGAACAAAACCATTTTCAGCACATAGATAGCTTTCGCCATCCACCTGGCTTGATGATGGGCTCCTGGAGTCCTGAAGAAGAACTCAGCTTCACCCCAGCCTTCAAGGAAAAGGAGCGACAGCTTGAGGAGTTCCTCATAATCTTCTCTCGGGTGACATGAACTTTCAATGACTCTACGAAGATAACTCACCATCCTGATTCGTTCATCTTCCAAGTACCTAGTGGCTGGCTCTTCTTCATCGATCATGGTTTTGAAACAACTTTTGTTTATAAAGTCCCAACGCTGCTGAAATCGTCGAAACAACAGGATTTCAGGACCACTTGTTGGCCCCAGGACTTAAGAAAGACCTTCAAAATGAGCTCATAAATGTGGTGACGGCAAGGCAACCACAAGAGTGACCGACCAAGGAATTGTTCAATCCTCATACATGCCCCTTGCAGAAGTCCGGTATTGGACGCCGTAGTGTCAAACGAGAGGCCAATGATGCGGTCCTGAATTCCAAATCGTTGCAGCTCCTGGATGACGGCTCGAGCCTGGGCAACAGGCACTCCAAGAAGATGCTCGAACTCCTCCCCTGTTACCACAACAGCTACTCTGTCTTCCAAGCTTCTAGAGCTTCCGCCAGCAGCTTGGGGTAGTAGCTTGCTGTCCCAGTGCAGTACTAAGAGAGGTGGATCTTTGAAGATCGACTCCTCAAGTTGTTTGGCCATTTTCTCTCGATACTTGGCACGTGCTCGATGAACAGTTGATGGCGAAATAATAATCTGCGATACATCTTGTCCGAGACTTTTAGCAGTTGCAATAAAGGAAGTGCTTACTTGTCGAATAGAGAGTTGTTCTCTATCCCAAGTAGCCACGAGTGTTGGATCAAGTGTGTTCTTGGAACGACGAGGTGACTTAGAGGCCAATGGAGCAGCAAAATCTTCATCATCATCATCATCATCTGTCGTCGCCGTTGAGCTAGAGGATTTGCTATCCAGCTTCATTTTCTCGGAGATCTTTTCAGCTTCTTCAGCATACTTTCGTTTCCGAAGTTCAAGTTTCTTATCTGCTTCTTCTTTCCGTTTGACAGCCATGGTGTGTTTCCTATCCACCCCAGCCATTGAAGAACTCATTCTGTCATCCCTCTGGGAGGACAAGAAAACCTTGTCCTCCTCCGGAACTGAACTCATGCTCATCACACCTTGACAAGCGATGTCGAAAAGGTCAGCAAGGTCTCCCTTCCACACCTGACGCTTCATAATGGCTTTGTCCGTCTCTCTCGACTTCTTCTTCAAGTTTTGGTATTCTTTGTACAGCTTTAGTATAGCAGCTCTAATGTTCTACTCTGTCTTCACGGGGATATTCGCCTTCTTCCAAACTTCTTGAAGCTTGATACTCGTAGACTTGATGGCAAGGGGGATTGTTTCCTTCAGCTCCAGGTGATGGTACATAAAGCAGAGGACTTGCTCCCGGGATGGCAATCTTGCTCCTAAGAGCTCTTCGACTGGAGTCTTTTCAATCATCCAGATCTTTCTTTCCATTTTCAACACTTTTTGCACCTGTGAAAGAAAAGAAAACATTACAATATGTTGGAAGTTGGGACGTTCTCGAGATTTGGGTACAAAGGGCTAAGGTATCACAGGTGACATGTGTGCGCAACCTCTAAATGGTGTTCAATTTGCTTCAAATTTGATACATATGCTTTACAGATCATAAGGTGTACGGGGAAGAGCAAAGTGTAATGAAATTCACAACTTGATAAAAATGGAACACCCTACCGGGCATTCAATTAATCTAATCGGGCATTCAGTTGACCTAACCAGGCATTCAATTAACCTAACCGGGCATATGTATACATATATACAGTGTGTGT
The DNA here is from genome assembly GCA_023014485.1 of Bathynomus jamesi. Taxonomy (NCBI): domain Eukaryota; kingdom Metazoa; phylum Arthropoda; class Malacostraca; order Isopoda; family Cirolanidae; genus Bathynomus; species Bathynomus jamesi. The sequence continues at coordinate 441,086 of JAJOZX010001857.1, forward strand.
ATAGCGTTCAACTTCCACCAGGGCAACGCTGGGTCGCTCCGCTAGTTACTATATAAGACCGGTAAACTACATGGAGTTCAACGCTCTTTACGATCATATTAATTGTTTATCTTTATGGACACAGACATTACAATATAATTACCTGCATGTCAATGACTGCACATTCAATTGTCATTTAGCTATATATATGCCTGTGTTATATGTTGTTGGACTCGGTTGGGCACTTATTCCTTTTCCCCCCGCAATTTCTTTTTTCCCGGTTAGGTCAACTGTACGCCCTTGACAATTGGTTAGGTTAAGTCATGATGTTTTCGTTAAAATATAAATGCTGGGGGGAAAGGAATAAGTGGAATATTTTAAAGAAAATATCATGACTTAACCTAACCAATTGTCAAGGGCGTACAGTTGACCTAACCGGGAAAAATGAAATTGCGGGGGAAAAGGAATAAGTGCCCTCGGTTGTCCCCCCTCCACCCCACTTTCCCCCCAGTTGGGATACCTTGACTATCACTGCGGCCTTGTCACATGTACGGAATCCTCTGTGAGGCGAGGAACATTGCATATGCGGGCAACTGTACGTTCGTGACTTTCTATCGATCAGACGTGTTTCTTGTTGCTCCGTACATTTTTTACTTGTGTTTATCGTTCAGTGTGTGTGTGTGTGTGTGTGTGTGTGTGTGTGTGTGTACAGATATTGTTAAGTGATAAATTATTATTAATTTAAGAATCAATATTATTGGTATTAATTCTTCTCTAAGGTAAGTTACTTTTAATAGTAGTTTTATCTACTATTCGACTGGATAGGCCTACTGCACTGCACGTGCTTCTTATCGACTGGAGAAGTGTAATACACCTTGTCTCACCAAATGCCTCTTAACTGAGCCCATTCTCAGTTTATTTACGATTTTTGGCGTTATTCATTTTTCTTGTTTTTGTTTTAATCTACTTTAATGTTTTTATTTAATCAATTCAGTTAAATAATTTAAGTAATTTCTTTTTGCATGAAAGAACTTATTATTAATTATATATATTCTATATACTGTATATATAATATTAACTAACATTAACCGGGGTATGCCCTTTTCGTCACCACTTTCAAATCCGTTTCATCACCACTCGCATCATTTTCGTCACCACGCATAAAACCACTTCTGAAATACTAACTAAATTTCTCCTGTAAATGTGACATCAGTAGACGTAGGTTTGGCGCCAAAAGTCGTAATGTGGCCAACACATGAGACGCCCTTGCACTAGCCGTTGAACACTGCTACCGACAACATCAGAGCTTGCCCTTCAACTCAGCATGGCTCTACAAGCTTTATTCAGTACCCTTGTTTTGGATGTGGCGAAGAAGTACGTCCTCGGCAGCAGGCTCTCTCCTGTGATTACTGCCATCAATGGAGACACGGGAAGTGTGGCACAACCATCACCCAGGGTATATACAGGCAAATATCTAGGCAGCTTAAGGAAGGTGGATCATTTGCCTGACATTGTCCAGAATGACCTGACTAAGAAGACTCGCCCATGGATGAATCTACTGCTGCTGTTGCTGATACCCCCATCGATACATCTATTGCTGCTCTTGGTGATGCTGACAACCACTTGAATACATCTTCTGACATTTCTTTCACAGTTAATTTACCTATTGAGCCAGTCAGCCCAGTACACGAAACATCTCTTCAAGATGAACCGATCCCAGAAGACCTTCCAGATGATCAACCAGTTCTCTGGGAAGTTGTTCCCATTGGTACAAAGCGTTGGAAGCCACGGTTGCACAGCTCAGATGGCTACATTTACACCGTAAGAAAAGAAAAGGATTGTGTAACGTATTTGACTTGCAGCACCCGCCAGAAGGAAAACAAGTGTCCAGCAACTGTAATTCAACGAGGGACAAACTTCAAGCGGGGTATACATGCTCACAACCACCCTGGAACACCAGACCTTCTTGCTGCACCGAAAGTATCTGTTGCCGTCAAAGAGCGATGTACACGTGACTACGTCACCTTGGCTGCTCAAACTGTCGAAGAGGAATTAACTAGCTACAAGCAGAACCACCCTAATGCCCACCAATTGCCTAAACCAAGCAGCATTGTCAAACAGGTTAACAGACATCGCCAAGCTCAAAGACCACACCATCCAACTCATCTAGATTTCGAACTCATGTATGACAGCCTGCTATCTGATTTCATTAAAAGAGATATAGAGATATGCAATGATTATAACCAGACTACTGCACGCCACATAGTCATGGCCACCGATAATCAGCTTCACCTTTTAAGTTCTGCAAGACAGAGGTATCATATATAGATGGGACATTTAAAGTAGTGTGAAAACCATTTTATCAGTTACTGTCCATACATGCCTTTTTTAGATCACAAGATCCTGTAAAACAAGTGCCCTGGCCTTCGTTTCAGTGAGTGGAAAATGTCGTGAAGACTATGCAAAAGTGTTCCAAGCGATCAAGCAGTTGTTAGTACCAGACCCAGAAATTGAAGAAGTAATAATGAATTTCGAAGCGGCCATGTGGAACGCAATCAGAGAAGTTTTTCCATCTATTCATTTGCATGGCTGCACTTTTCACTGAGCTCAAGCTGTCTACACAAGAATTTGGCCTAGCAACTGCATGTATGGAACATGGCCCAATATATGACCTTGTGCGTAAACTCCTAGCTCTCCTCTGCTTGCCTAAACGCCACATCAGACCAGCATTCGAAGAACTACAAGAAAGAGCAGAACAGTCAGAACTCGTTAAGAAACCCACAGATTATATGAGCCAAACATGGTTTAACAAGAGTGTCTGATCAGTTGGTAATTGGTGTGGGCTCCGACGTCTAGTTAGAACAAGCAACGATGTTGAGGGCTGGCACCAGCGCCTAAACCATCGAGCAGCAAAGAACAACCTCGCGCTATACCTCCTTGTTCCATTGTTTCACAGAGAAGCACCAATGGTTGATTTGCAGTTACAGCTAGTTGCTGAGCACAAGCTAAAACCATGCACAAGACGAGGCAATCATGACAAACAAGCCCGTCTCTGGAAGCTGTGGAATGAATACGAAGAAGAAACTATCACTACTTCAAATTTCCTCAAAAACTGTCAGTGCTTTCTCCCAAGAGTGCAGGAGTAATAATAATAATAATAATGTTTTTTTAATTTTCTTTGATAAATTTAATTTATAATTTTAGTTTTCTTTTATAAAATCTTATGATCCAATGTTTTTTACAAAAAGATAGTAAACCAGCCATTACGTCTTCATTGGAGTTCACTTCAATGAATACATAATGAAGGTCCAAAGCCCTTGAGATGGCGATGGCTATCAACTGTAATCAACATGTTAGAAGAATTGTGTTTAACAGATGTCAAATATTTGCGGTGACGAAACGGGTAAATACAGAGGTGACGAAACGGGTCAAAAATGTGGTGACGAAACGAGTTGGTGACGAAATGGCGTGTAACTCATTAACCCTTGCCCTTTAAAGATATAGGGCAGTGGTTTCCAACCTCTTTTAGGCTACAGCCGACTAGAGCTGATTTGAATAACTCATGGCCCACTTTCCATGTTGCTAAGCTGATATCATGTTCACACAAGGTTTAACAAGTACATTTTTGTTATTAACACTTATTAACATAGTGCTTAAGGACAAGCAAGTGGGCCATGGCCCACCGGTTGGAAACCACTGATAATATTATTTGTCCTTTCTGACGTATTCAGCATTTAGAATCACTTGTGCTCTTTGTTATATAAATTCGCCATAGAAACGGGTATTCGTGAAACTGCTTTTGCACGCTACATTCTAATCCTAAATCCTTTTAGCGTCGTTCTAAACTGAACTCAGGTTATTGTGTGATAGTTGTAGGGAACTGTTGTATTTAATCTCCTGTAAATTTTAGAAAACCTTTTAAACATCCCCTTTAGTTTTGTTTCCGAAATAAATAAATTAATGTGCCCCCAAAAATCCGGAAAGTTGGTTGTTCCATTTATGGCTCTAGTTACAATCGCAACGTTTTCTTGATGGCAACGTACCAATATGCAGATTTTGTCATATGAAAGATTATCGTGATCAGAAGTTAGAAAAATTAAAATTTTAAATCCTTGATCATATTATTAACTTGGAAGTTAACGGGATTGTCACCGAAAACAGTATTAAGAAGTTAGACGATGATGTTAATGAGATTAAAGGGAAGTTAAAAAGTTTGAAGACGTGAACCCAACCGTGTCTCATCTACCCTGTGAGCAGTCCATCATGCTCTCAAACACACTTCTCTCCCTATTCCTCACTACATACACGTGCATTTTACACACTACATAATCTTTTCAAAATTTAAAAAAAAATGACATCAACTTCAAAAACCTCGGAGTCCCCTGGGGAGGGGGCCATAAATGTCCCCACTTCTGGCTCCCCCCCCTGCCGATACCTGGAACGCAGACCAGGGCAGCGGGGCTGGATCTGCTACCGCCCATTCGAGATGTTCTGGACCTCTGTCAGATTCACTTTTCTTAAACTTCTGCAACATTCATGGCCTTTTCTCAAACTTTCAATCTGTTGAACACACCTCTCTTCCTCTAAACCTCATCTTCTTTTCCTCACTGTAACTCAGGTGTCTGGGACGACTGACAGCAACCCCTTTTCTGTACCCTCCTACTTTCTCTATATTCAATTTCACTCCAAAGGTGGATGTTGCGTATATGTACGCAATGACCTAACTTGTTCTCGTATTCCCGAACTCAAATCTTCCGAATTCTATACCTTCTGCTACGGCTTGCATACCAATCTCAAACTAAATACATCTGCGCTGTTTACCTTTCTCTTAATTCTACTGACTATCCAAAATCCTTGGACTACCTCACTTCCAAAGTGGAATACATTCTTTCTCTCTCTCCCTTTGCTAAAATCTCCATTTTAGAAGATTTCAATGTTCACCACCACCTTTGACTTCTTTCCCATTTACTGACATCCCTGGTGAACTACAGTAGCTTACAACTTTTCTATCCTAAATAACCTAGAGCAGATTGTACAGCACCCTACTCGTATCCCCGATCACCTTGGAGATAGGCCCAACATTCTGGATTTATTTCTTACCTCTCATCCTTCTTCTTACTCTGTCAAACTTTTCTCTCCGTTGGGCTCCTCTGATCACGATCTTATATCTGTTTCCTGTCCTATCGCTCCAATTCGGCCTTTGGATCCTCCCAAGCGGAGACGCCTTTGGCACTTTGGCACCGCTGATTGGGAGGCCTATAGCAGTACTTCTGTGATTTCCCGTGGAATGATTACTTCTTCCGTGGCCGGGACCCTTCTGGATGTGCTGAGCGCATCACAGAGGTGATTCTCTCGGGCATGGAGGCGTACATTCCATATTCTATTTCTACTACTAATGCAAAAAAAAACCTTGGTTTAACTTTTCTTGTTCTAATGCTAGAGGACGTTTTCAGAAGGTACAGTCGCCATCCAACTCCTGACTCTCACTCAACTTATATTATTGCCCAGAATCGTGCAAAATCTGTTCTCCGACTCGCCAAAAATTCATTCATCCGCAAAAATGTGAAAATCTATCCGATTCTAATTCTTCTCGCTCTTTCTGGCATCTAGTCAAGAAACTCTTCAACAACTTTACTTCCTCTTCTTTCCCTCCTCTTTTCCATTCTGATGGCTCAGTTGCCGTCTCTTCTCCTGACAAAGCTGAACTCTTCACTCAAACTTTCGCTTACAATTCAACCCTGGACGATTCCGGTGTTGTTCCTCCATCTCCTCCCCCCTCTGACTTTATTATGTCTGAAATTAGAATCTCTTCCAAAGATGTTTTTTCTGCCCTATCTGGGGTCAACTCTAGGAAGACGTATGGTCCTGATGGTGTTCCTCTTGTTGTTCTTAAAAACTGTGTTTCTGTGCTGACACCCTGCCTAGGCAAACTCTTTCGTCTTTGTCTCTCATCTGGTACTTTTCCGTCCTGCTGGAAGTTCGCTTTCATTCAGCCTGTCCCAAAGAGGGGTGACTGCCCTCAACCCTCCAACTATCGTCCAATTGCTTTGATTCCTTGCTTTTTCAAAGTTTTTTAGTCTATCCTTAATAGGGTAAGTCCAGGATAGATCATGCAAAAAAAAATGAAATTTTACACCACACCCCTTCCAATTTTCCTATAGTTTGTTGTATAGCATTGTCTATACCAAAAAACCCGAAATTTTATGTTTCAGATTGATCGGACTTACGTTTCAAAAGTTATGGCCCGTCCAACTTTAGGGGTTTCTCAGGGACCCCCAAATTACAAATTATCATATCTTAGCCCCTAATTGAGATAGAAGAATGATTCAAATTGCATTTGAAAGATAATTTGTCAAATATTAAATGAATATCGACATGGATAGCATCTTAGTTGAGAAGTAAAAATGTTTTGCCAATTTGTGTTATTAAAGCAGTTTACCCCCTACCTCAATGGATTTTTAAAAAAATTTCATATCAGATTTAACCCAAACTCTATCTGTATAAGTGGCATTTAAGAAATTGCTGTGTATTTAGGTGTAAACTATGTGTTTTGAGATTTGAATAGTGATAATTTCACTGAAAAAATTATATTTTCATTTACATAATTATTTGTCACCTGCATTTAATTTAATTTTTTTCCTGGAACGTATGCTGCCTTATATGTAACTACTAGTACTTATTTAATTGTAAATTTGTTTCAAGAATGAAACAACTGAATTATTAGCAACTGCATTTTATTTTTGTTCTACTGTAAAATGTATAGAGTACAATACACGGGTTCAACAAATTCATTAAACATAATATAATATTACATAACATAATAATTAAAAAATTTCTCAACTGAAGCCTGCGAACTGTGACTAAGTACTAGAAATAATATATACACATTTAAACTTGTATGACAGTAACTTAGAAGTACAAGCATCAACTGGGTGAGTATAATATACCATACTAAAAACTTTTATGGCTCCACTAATTTCATCTCTTTTGGATGGAAAGAGTAGGCAATTTTAATACCACGCAGGATATTTGGATTGGACAAAGGTTGAATCATTTCGCTTTATCTTACCCAGCAAATATCTTCCTTCTCTGGAAAATGGTATTTATTAGGGCCTCCTGAAGATGTTAAAAAGCTAATTTGGTAATCAGCAAATTCTTCTGAACTGTCTTTGCTTATTCCAAGCCAGATTTTACTATCATACTTACAAGCAACATATTGGCCAATATGATACTCAGTATCTTTGATTACTAGCAGACTGCTCTCACCCTGTTCACCCTGACTTACTCTAAACAAAGTAGGATTTCCTGAATCAGATATTTGATAAGCATGTATCTGGTTCTTTGACTTAGGTACAATTCTGTGGAAGCCTCTTGTGCCCTTGATTGATATAGCTTCATTAAACCTATTAGACAGATGTAATTTATTTGATTCAACCTCCTGCTAAGTAACAAAGAAAAAGTTAGTGATTTGAAGTGCTTAGTACTAAAATCATATAAAGCCTTTGGTGTCAGAATGTGACCAGCATCTGTTCGTTGTAGACTAGCCTTTGCTACATCTTTTTACTGTTCCTCCAATACCATCACACGCATTTTTACCCTGACTTGTAGCAAAGAAATTCCACTCGACTTTGACACCGAAATCCCGTTCATGATAGCAGAGATTGATGAAATTGAATCTATTCTTATACTGTTCACCGCATCCATCAGAAAAGTAAATAACTTTTTGTACATTGGAGAATCTAGCTTTTATATCTTTTATCAAATATTGCTGAAAAGTGTGAACTGTTGAAGTTGAGTGCTCAAGACAATCACTGACAATGCAATAACTAGTGTGGCTTAATTCCCCATCCTTCTTATGGTAGACTACAAATGGGTGGAGTGTTGCCTGATCATTTGTCCAGTGAAAACTCTGAGGGGCATCCTGAGTAATAAATGAATATAGGGAGATTCTTAAACACCTTTCTTCTCACAATCTTCTTTCGTCAGTGTGGGTTCCGCAAGGGACGCTTTACTGGCAATCTTCTTGCATATCTCTCTGACATTTGGTCATCCTCCTTTCGGGATTTCAGTGAAACTTTTGCTATTGTGCTAGACATATCAAAAGCTTTTGATAGAGTCTGGCACAAATCTTAAATTTCCAAACTGCCCTCCTTCGGTTTCTATCCTTCTATCTGTGCCTTCATCTCTAATTTCCTTTCTGGACAATCTACAGCTGCGGTTGTAGATGGCCACTTTCCTTCTCCAATAGCTATCAGTAGTGCTCCTCAGGGTTCTGTCCTGTCACCCTCTCTTTTCCTTTTATTTATTAATGAACTTTTAATTCGCACTTCCTGTCCTATTCACTCCTATGCCGATGATTCCACTCTTCACTTCTCATTCTGCTTCACCCCTGTATGGAGTATGCTTCTCATGTGTGGGGGGTGGCTCAACCCACAGAGCCGTACTTGACTGGGTGGAATCAAAGGCTTTTTGTTTCATCACTTTACCGCCTCTTACTGATTGTCTTCAATTTCTCTCTCTTCGCCGCAATGTTGCCTCACTCTCTCTTTACTATCGCTATTATAACGGACATTGCTCTTCTGAACTCCCTAACTGCATGCCTCCTCCTTTAAGGAGAGCACGCAGTACCAGACTTTCTATACTTTCTCATTCCTTTTCTGTCCAGCTTTCTAACGCAAATGTTAATCGGTATTTTTAATCTTTCATCTACTCGACCGGTCAACTCTGGAACACTTTTCTTCAGTCCACCTTTCCTCCTGTCTATGACCTCCCATCTTTCAAACGCAGAGTCTCTAGGCATCTCGAAAACTTCCGACCTTCATTTTTACTCTCTTCTTCTATGGGAGGGGCGCTTTTGCAGGCATTTGCCCTTGGCCCCCTCCTTCGTGCATAAAAAAAATAAATCCTTGGAAAAGAACGCATAGTGTACGAGTAGATTAGATTGTGTACTGTGTAGCTTAGTGTTTCCCGCTATCCTATTTTGTCTTCTACTAAAATTTTCATGTGTGTCCGATACACGAGGTAATGTGAATGCATGGTGTGAGAGTTGTACTTGGAGTATTTTATAACTGTCCATTTCCTTATCTTTCCTAATTTACTTCCTTCTTTGGCTAACGTAGCGTGGATACTCGGGTCTTTGGTAGCCTGTAACTTCTGTAATACTTTTGTAATAATTCAGTCAAAATTAAAGAATGGTGGACAATTTCAATCTGTCATTCATGAACTGTCTGGACGAGGCTTTATAAATGTCTCTCACAAAGAATCGAATATATATGTATGTACTATACACAACTAGCGATTACACTACAGTATGTAACTGGAAGCAAGTATAGTATTTATTTTATTACCTGCGTGTATTATTCAACTGTTACCTCCTCTTATTCTCACATCTTAGGATTCAAGTTGTTCCATTTAGAAGAATTGAAGAGTTAAATTAAAACAGTCACTTTAAACGAAGGTGAAACTGCTGAAACCTGAAAGTAGATAAGTATGGAGATTGAAGAGAAAATAAGGACACTAATAAGGAACGGATTGTTGATACTCCCGAGAGTGTTCCCGAAGAAAAAGAGACAAAAAGATCAAAATATTCCAGTTACGCAAAACAAGTAAGTAAAAGCATAATGTTATATTTACTTTATGTGATATCAGCCCAATGAACGTCATTCCCATTTCATTCCGTGCCATCAATTAGAAATCCATGAATCAGTCTCTAAGGAAGCGATTCTCAAATCGATCTGTCCCTATTCTATGCCATTTTCATTCCCATCCATGATTTTTCCAGTGTAGTGGCTAGTTAGGTTAGGTTAAGCTAATGTTAGGGCAGATCAAGTTCAATTAGGTTAGGAAATATTATTAGCCATTCTCATTTCTTGCCTTTTGCGAATGCGAAAAGAAGCGACATTCTTTCTCGAATGTAGAAACTCTTATCGCAAATGTGGACTTCTAACTTTGTACATTCTCAAGCTCACTTTTTTAACATCAGAGGCACCAGAGACAGGACATCGACCCTATCTCGAAGTTGCAAGAATTCCGATGACGCTCTTCTATGAGAAGAGAAACATAATATATACGAGTATATGTATATACATGGGTTGATTTTTTAACCATCTGACAGGTTTGTATGTTTTTATTAAATGAAATAAAAGCATGAAGTTTTTACTGTATCTTTTTCAAACCTAGGGAGGGGGTAATTAGTCTCCTAGTGCGAAACATACTCTATGTGATGTCCTCTCAGCTCATTAACTCTTTGCACACGAACAACAAAATTCTGCAGTTCTCTGAACAGAGTATCTGTTGAAATCTGAAAAAATTCTTGTTCAGTTGATGCTTTCAATTCTTCTCTTGTGGTTGAATTGTGTTTAAACACTGTATCTTTTAAATAACCGCACAGATAAGCGTCACAAGGGTTTAGATCTGGTGATGTTGGTAACCTTGATATTCCTTTATCATAAACTTCAGAAAATCCGTTGGACAGGATTCTTCCGTCCAAAGTATCGTGTATCGTGAGCTGAGAGGATATCACAGAGAGCATGTTTTGCCGTACAGAACAATTCCCCATTTGTCAAAAAGGTAGAGTAAAAATTTCAAGCTCTTATTTCAGTTAATAAAAGAATACAAACCTTTTAAAGTGTCAGATGTTTAAAAAAATTACTCTAATAAATAAATAAATATATATATATACAGGATGTTTCAGGAGAAAGTTCAATACTTCGGGAGGTGATAGTATCGGTCATTGAGAAAAAAAGTTCATATGAACATGTGTCTAATTCTGAATGGTTACGGAGATAGAGCTGTTTGAATCTGATGCGCGCGCAGCTCTTCCTCCCCCTTCCCTCCCCTATGACCTTGAACCATGTAAGCTGTAATGTAAGCATGTAACATAAACCAATCGACAGCTGACTGTTGTGAGTGACGTTGTTTGATGTTTGAAGCAGTGTTAAGAATGCCACACACCTTCACACATACCGAATATGCAGAGATGGTGTATGTCTACGGTTTTTGCGATGGAAGTGCAACAGCTGCTGTTGCAGAATAACGTCGACGGTTTCCGAATTGCAGAATTCCGGATCGAAGAGTGTTTACCAGAGTTTTCAACACATTGCATGAGATTGGTACACTTCCCAGCGCTCATGTTTTATCTGAACGTGAGGGTCAGTAGTATGACCACAAAATGCCAGAGTGCAGGAATGTTGCATAATGTTACAAGAGTGCCAACCCCACCACCTTTTTTTTCCAACCCCCTTTGTTGCCAACCCCAAAATGGAGTTCGAAGGGGTATGCAATTTAGAGGCATCCCCCAAGCTGAACCCCTCCAAAGGGGAGTGCCAACCCCAAAATGGGGTTGCAAGGGGTATGCAACTTGAAGTTATCCACCAAGCTGAACCCCCCAAAGGGGCATACCTAACCTAAGGAGAAACCTCTTTGGGGAAGGAGGTGGGACGGCCTCACCCCCGAAGGGTCAGAGAGAGAGAGAGAGAGAGAGGCGGAAGGAACCCAGAGGAAGGGTGTTGGCTTGGCTACTGCCAAGCTCATATGAGTACTTTAGCCACCCCGCCGCTCTCTTATAGGCCTCTAATCAGCCACTTGGCTTAATCAGCCAGTTGGGTGAGTTGCCAGATTGCGCTACGTATTAAATTATTCCATATATTCATCAGCAAGTTGGCTGAGTTGCCAGATCCCATTAATTATTTATTTAAACCATATATTAATGTTGGCTTACAAGATTGAGTTGCCAGATGGCAATATTTATTTAATTAATCCTTATATTCTTTTGTCATCTGGCTTAGAAGGCTGAGTTGCCAGATAGCAATATATGTTTAATTATTCCATATATTCATCCGTCATTTGACTTAGAAGGCTGAGTTGCTAGATTTCTTTATTTATTAAATTAATCCTTATATTCTTCCGTCATCTGGCTTAGAAGGCTGAGTTGCCAGATAGCAATATTTATTTAATTATTCCATATATTATTCAGCCAGTTGGCTTAGAAGGCTGAGTTGGCAGATAGCAATAATTATTTATTTAAACCATATATTAATCAGACAGAACCAAAGGGCGCCACAGTCAGTTGGTTTAGAAGGCTGAGTTGCCAGCGAGCATTAATTATTTAGTTATCCCTTATATTCATCCGTCAGTTGGATTAGAAAGTTGAGCTGTAAGCTTCGCTACTTATTTATTAAATTAATCCATATATTCCAGTTGGCTTAGAAGATCGATTTGACAAATAGCCATTAATTAATTATTCTGAAATCCGCTTTAGAAACAAATGAAATAATTGTGTACAAAGAATAAATAAAACACCAATACATCGTTCTGATTATTTAGCTGAATTAATGGATATACAATGGGACATATGATCAAATAATAGAATGGAAAATATATAATCCTAAAAAACGGTGCATTATCAAAATATTAGTACAGGAAAAATACACAGTTATATTAAATATATTGCAAATATACAAAACATAGTATGATCAATATATTAGTACAGGAAAAATATATAGTTATATTAATTATATTGAACATATACAGAACATAGTATTATCAAAATATTAATACAGGAAAAGTATATAGTCATACTAAATATATATAATCACACAAAACATAGTATGATCAATATATTAGTAGAGGAAAAATATATAATTATATTAACTATATTGAAAATATACAAAACATAGTATTATCAAAATATTAATACAGGAAAAACATAGTTATATTAAATATATGTAATCATACAAAACATAATATTAACAAAATATTAGAAAAATATATATATAGTTATATTAAATATATAATCATACAAAGCATAGTATTAACAAAATATTAGTACAAGAAAATATATAGTTATATTACTATATTGAAACTATACGAAACGTATAATCATATTAGTAAAGGAAAAATATATACAGTTATTTTAAATATATTGAAACTATACGAAACGTATAATCATATTAGTACAGGAAAAATATATATTGTCTTTAAGTTTTACGGTGCAAAACGCTAAACTCGCATGTGATAGAGTCTACATCCACATCGACATTACTTTGTACGACGTGGTAAAACCGTCCAAGCATCACTTCACCGTTTAACTGACACGGCCGTCTATACTCGATATAAATGGCTTTCATACATGAAATAGAAAATGAAATTAATACATTTTCACAGATACTATTTATTTATTTTTTGACTGAAATAGACATTGGATATAAGGCTATTTATACTACTACTACTACTACTACTACTACTAATAATAATAATAATAATAATAATTGCATTATTTTGCATAAATTAACATGTATGTACAAGAACACATAAAGTCATAATGTAATGACAAGGGTTGTTTAACATAGTTCGCAACATCTAAGGTCATAAGACAGAGGGAACCTACAGCTTTACGTGGGATCCGAACAACTGGTCGATACACAATCTGGATCCAGATGACTGTCTCCCATCTAAATACTGTACTGCTCAGACCCAGTGTCGCTTAAATGCGCTGATCAACTAGAAGTGGTATTACGACACTGGGCACGACGTAGCTCACACAGTCATGTGTGTGTGTGTGTGTGTGTGTGTGTGCATATATTAAGGTAGGTTGACTTTGGAACTGTGATCTTGGACTAGTCTACACCTTTTCACTCTCAAATTAAAACAACTGAATTTCAAATTAAAATAAATGAATTTCAAATTAAAAGAAATGAATCTCGAATTAAAAGAAATGAATCTCAAATTAAAACAACTGAATTTCAAATTAAAACAACTGAAGTTTAAATTAAAGCAAGTGAAATACAATTTAAAATATATGAAAGTCAATTTAAAACAGAGATTGTGTAAAATCTGAATGTGCATCGAAAGCTTTTATTTTATAGCTGGTTGGAGTACTTGGCATCTGAAACACGTTGGCAACATTCACAAGTCCCTAGCAACCGTTGCTATCCAT
>JAJOZX010001857.1:460000-622500 GCA_023014485.1 Bathynomus jamesi
CAAGGACTAAGAAGCACAACTACGGGTTCCAATCCTCTTATATGCAATGCGTATGTATAATCTAGGGTCGAGGGTGAGATGCAAGACAGTCATAATTAAGTATAATAACTTCTATAACAAATGGAAAATGGATACGACTAAACCATAGATATGGTAGATCGTAGGGTTGTGACACGAACCAAAAAATAGGAAGCTACAAGTAAAATTATTATCCAAACTCGCGTTAAGCGATTTTGGTTCTTATGTAAAAATGAATATTGATTATTCATTTCATTTTTACATTGCTCTCCCCTTTTAAAAAACGATATTTATACAATAATCTAATAGGTATCATTAATACAATACAAATGAGAAAATAACATCCTAACTACTTCAAGTTAGATGACGAATTTTTTCTTTACATTACAAATTTTTATACAGAACAAGTGAGTTATTATATAATAAAAAATTCAAAGATTAATACTTTAATTTATGCAAACAGAATAAAAGGATTAATACATTAATTTGGACAAACAATTAAGTTAGGCAAAGAATGGTATTTTAATTTAAAAAAAATTTCTGTGGGGAAAATTACATACATACTGAATAGTAGGTAAAAGGGAAGGGAAAAATATAAATTATTTTCCAAACTTACCCTGATCGTGCAGTCTATAACTAATTTTATTGACTATTGTAGGTAAAAATCGAATTACGTAATGGATGATGTATAGACCTGTGGTCTAGTGTGTATGTGTGTATTAGATACAAAGTGTGTATCTTATAAATTTGAGGGATAGATTAGCGGAGAGGATTCTTAAATTAACTGAATAATGCCTGAGCAAAAATTTATATATAGTAAGCAAAAAGGCTTAGGACTATATAAATAGCAGAGTTAGCACCTACACGCTATGAATAGTTTGTGATATCGAATGATTTTAGAATAAGTTTGTATATATAGTATATATAGTGTGCATACATGCGTGTGTATGTGTAGAGATTTGGAAGGTTTTTGAATTACCAAAGTTTAAAAATAATGTATAATAATTTAAGATGGGTTTAGGGTTATAAAATCTTTTGAATCAATTATTGTTGTTATTATTATTATTATCATAAAATCCTTTAAGTTCAAGGTAGTATTTAAGTATTTAATTAAATCAGTTACACGTATTAAGGTAATAAAAAGAAATGTACTTAGAGGACTTACAATTGATGAAAGTAAATCTCACGGTTTAAAAATTGAATTTTGAAGATGGAATTAAATTCGACTAGTAACATTCCTAGCTATATATGAACTATATAACCATTAACATTAACCAAAGTATCGGTACGATAATTGAATTAAGAAAATTAAGAATACAAATTAAAAATATAAATCAATTTATGCATTTTAATGAGCTAAACATAGTTTTATAATATTCTTAAAAATAAAAGTAAATCGAACCTTAGATGAGTTTCGGCCAAGAATAAAAGTGTTATTGAAATGGAAGGACAGCATTTCGAACAATCTTTTCTTTTAATAATTTCAGGTAAATTTTACATTAAAAATTATTTTTATATATACTAAAAAAAATATTAAAAGGTTTATAATAATTTTGCATGTTAAAGTATAAAAATTATACTCTTTCGTTAAATGTTGATAGACTGAATTATTTGATATTTTAGTCTGAAAACTTGTTTGCATATGATAAATACATATGTTTTATTGTGTAGAAGTTTTATTAAAATTAAATGACAAAAAAGAATAAACACAACTGAAATTTAGGGTATGTGCGGTCCTACGGGTAAATTTCCCGACCATACAGAGCAAGATAAATTAGGTACATGATCGATTAATTATTACACTATTTCTGTCATCATATAATCGCAATAATTATAAAACTCGTTACCAACATTTGTAAAAACGGTTTTGGTTGCCAACAATAAAATATGTCATTTTACCTATATATTTTTATACGCAACAATGGCATGAAAAAGAAAAGACAAATCGGTCCATTTCCTTCTTACAACAAAAAGAAAGGTTAACTAAAGACGCAACCCGGTTAATTCAGGTTGAATTAAATTCTCTTTACAACAAAAAAAAAGGTTGAATTAAATTCTTAAATTACATTTTCTTAAATTAAATTCTCTTAACTTACAAAGAAAAAGTTGAATTCAATTGACTGCATTGAAATGACTTGGGACTTAAAAACTGACTTCTTAAAAACTAACTGCTTCAAAACAAACTGCTTCAAAACTAACTGCTTCAAAACTAACTGCTTCAAAACTGGCTTCTTCAAAACTGGCTTCTTCAAAACTGGCTTCTTCAAAACTGGCTTCTTCAAAACTGGCTTCTTCAAAACTGGCTTCTTCAAAACTGGCTTCTTCAAAACTGACTTCTGTAATCTCTGGGGCGGTTGTCCCTCTTGGCGCAACCTTCTGACTTGACCTCTTGTCAAGTATTTCTATAAATCTCTGGGGCGGTTGTCCATCTTGGCGCAACCTTCTGACTTGACCTCTTGTCAAGTATTTCTATAAATCTCTGGGGCGGTTGTCCCTTTTGGCGCAACCTTCTGACTTGACCTCTTGTCAAGTATTTCTATAAATCTCTGGGGGCGGTTGTCCATCTTGGCGCAACCTTCTGACTTGACCTCTTGTCAAGTATTTCTATAAATCTCTGGGGCGGTTGTCCATCTTGGCACAACCTTCTGACTTCAAAACTTATTTGCAACTTATTTGCAACGAAAACTGACTTGCAACTTATTTGCAACGAAAACTGACTTGCAACGAAAACTGACTTGCAACTTATTTGCAACGAAAACTGACTTGCAACTTATTTGCAACGAAAACTGACTTGCAACTTATTTGCAACGAAAACTGACTTGCAACTTATTTGCAACTAAACTGACTTGCAACTTATTTGCAACTAAAACTGACTTCAAAACTGACTTGCAACTTCTTTGCAACTAAAACTGACTTCAAAACGTACTTGCAACTTCTTTGCAACTAAAACTGACTTCAAAACTGACTTTCAACTTCTTTGCAACGAAAACTGACTTCAAAACTGACTTGCAACTTCTTTGCAACTAAAACTGACTTCAAAACTTCTTTGCAACTTTGCAACTAAAACTGACTTCAAAACTGACTTGCAACTTCTTTGCAACTAAAACTGACTTCAAAACTGACTTCAAAACTGACTTGCAACTTATTTGCAACGAAAACTGACTTCAAAACTGACTTGCAACTTCTTTGCAACTAAAACTGATTTCAAAACTGACTTGCAACTTCTTTGCAACTAAAACTGACTTCAAAACTGATTCAAAACTGACTTGCAACTTCTTTGCAACTAAAACTGACTTCAAAACTGATTCAAAACTGACTTGCAACTTCTTTGCAACTAAAACTGACTTCAAAACTGATTCAAAACTGACTTGCAACTTCTTTGCAACTAAAACTGACTTCAAAACTTCTTTGCAACTAAAACTGACTTCAAAACTGACTTGCAACTTCTTTGCAACTAAAACTGATTTCAAAACTTCTTTGCAACTAAAACTGACTTCAAAACTGACTTCAAATATCTCTCTAAATCTATAAACTCTCTATAAACACTCTCTCTCTTAATTTGCAAGTCAATTCAATTCAATAAATTGAAAAAAATTGTAAACAAAAATAAAAAATGTAAACAACATTTCACTCTAATGTACACGAAGGTACGATACTATTATGTTTGATACATAAAATAAAATTATTCTATACTGAATATAACTGAAATTAACTCTCTGAAATTAACTCTCTCTGAAATTAACTCTCTCTGAAATTAACTCTCTCTGAAATTAACTCTCTCTGAAATTAACTCTCTCTGAAATTAACTCTCTCTGAAATTAACTCTCTCTGAAATTAACTCTCTTGAAATTAACTCTCTTGAAATTAACTCTCTTTGAAATTAACTCTCTCCGAAATTAACTCCTCTGAAATTAACTCTCTTGAAATTAACTCTCTTTGAAATTAACTCTCTTTGAAATTAACTCTCTTACATTTAACTTCTCTTACATTTAACTCTGTTACAATTACTGTTTCACTAAAAAAATGTATCACTGGTGTCTGAAATGTTCACTGTGTTTTGTGTAAATTCTGACTTGATACTCATTATTAACTGTTAATAATACTGACTTTTCAAGTGTTTATAAATTACTTAAAAAAACAAAATGTACTTAAAAGTTCTACTGGCAAAATCCTCAGAGACGTGTCCTGAAGACGTCTTGCTGGCTACTTCTTCTTGGATGAAAACTAGGCGTGGAGAACTTGGAGTCGTGACACACCGGTCAAGGGTGGATGTTACGAACTAGAAGTCGTGACACGCCGGTCAAATGGTTTTATCCTGATGCAGGGTAATTTCTATCTTGGCCAAAGAGTGGCCTCTTCTTAAAATCATCTTCTTCTTAAAATAATCTTCTCATCCTGATGCAGGGTAATTTCTATCTTGGCCAAAGAGTGGCCTCTTCTTAAAATAATCTTCTTAAAATCTTCTTTTTATCCTGATGCAGGGTAATTTCTATCTTGGCCAAAGAGTGGCCTCTTCTTAAAATAATCTTCTTAAAATCTTCTTTTTATCCTGATGCAGGGTCGCCAGCTGTTAACCCCTCCGTCTATGGCCCTGGGTTGGTTCGGATCGACGGGGGTTCTAGTTACGGAGGCAAGCAACGGATATTTCTTCTATATACTTTTCTTCTATAACTTTCTAATTCTTTTCTCTCGCTTTATGGGGTCGACACTCTGTTAATTCTTTTCTTTCAATAATACTCTGGTACTTCTACTTTCTTGACTAAATTCCTCTGAAGATAGCCCAACTCGAGGGGGAAAATAAAAAGTTTCGCTTGCTGTGATTTACTTCTTAAAAATATACAGGTACTGCTCTGAATTTACAGGGATAGAGGTTCGACCTCTTTCGACCATAGCTCAGGCCGGAATCTAAAAATATTAAGGAGGCAAGGGGCCTCTGCCCCCTCCCCGCAGCGAGGCTGCTAACCAGGGGAGTCTCTTAGCAGTGACCAAATCAGAGTCTCGTAATGAAGTGTCCTTCATTTTACAAATACATGTATAAAATATGCCTGAATGTTGGGGGATGGCAGTTGGAGGTTAAGTTTCCCCCCTTTTAAACACGATCAGGTGTTTGAAAGTTTCCAAATAAAAATAAAAAAAAAATAAATAAAAATAAAAACTAATCTTATTTTTTTTGCCACGTCTTCATTTCTGACGGCGATATCATTTCACGACTGAGTACATTTTTGTTTGGGTTTATTACAATTATGATTTCGATTATGGATTACTTCCCATTCGCTTATGATTGTCCCTTACAGTTCTATTAAAGTACATTCTTACATTATATATAAAGTCATTACATTCAATTATAGTTTCATTGAAGTACATTACGTCGTTACCATTCTTACAGTGTTTTATATATATATATATATATGGTTAGATTATATGGTTAGATTATATGGTTAGATTATATGGTCAGATTATATGGTTAGATTATATATGGTTATTATATATGGTTATTAGTACAACACAAGTACATGAGACATGACAAGATAATTTATATACAACATAATATGTTATGAATTTGGATCAGAGCGAAAGATGTTGTTTATCTTAGAAACGTTCAATTCTGCTGTGATTCGCGAATTCGACCACTCAACTACTGTAAGCCTAATGAATGTCTTGTGAGGGTGAACGCACTTAAAAGAAAAAAAAAAAAAATACATGTGGACGTATTTTACATGTAAGTAACAGAATAGGTTGTGTGCGTAAAGGTTGTGTGCGTAATATAGACGCGCGTAAAATATGGACTGATTGGTTGATAGGTATCAGTAGACAATAGGTAGGAAACAACATAAATAATGATGTATAGAGAATGAAGTTTTTTTTTCTTTTTATTATTATTATTATTATTATTATTATTATTATTATTATTAAAGAATTTACCATACATTCAATACGGAAGATGTCCAAATACTAAACACGTGATTCAGTGTTCAAGGTATGGAAAACGTGAAGAGAATTAAGTTACTTTATGACGTCATAGTTATTCACATTATGTCATAGGTACAGTATAACTGTAAGTCATTATTTGGGAGGACCTAAAAGAAACGAATTAAAGACAGAGTGGGTATCAAGGACTAAGAAGCACAACTACGGGTTCCAATCCTCTTATATGCAATGCGTATGTATAATCTAGGGTCGAGGGTGAGCTGCAAGACAGTCATAATTAATAATAACTTCTATAACAAATGGAAAATGGATACGACTAAACCATAGTATGGTAGATCGTAGGGTTTGACACGAACAAAAATAGGAAGCCACAAGTAAAATTATTATCCAAACTCGCGTTAAGCGATTTTGGTTCTTATGTAAAAATGAATATTGATTATTCATTTCATTTTTACATTGCTCTCCCCTTTTAAAAAACGATATTTATACAATAATCTAATAGGGTATCATTAATACAATACAAATGAGAAAATAACATCCTAACTACTTCAAGTTAGATGACGAATTTTTTCTTTACATTACAAATTTTGATACAGAACAAGTGAGTTATTATATAATATAAAAAATTCAAAGATTAATACTTTAATTTATGCAAACAGAATAAAAGGATTAATACATTAATTTGGACAAACAATTAAGTTAGGCAAAGAATGGTATTGTTAATTTAAAAAAAAATTTCTGTGGGGAAAATTACATACATACTGAATAGTAGGTAAAAGGGAAGGGAAAAATATAAATTATTTTCCAAACTTACCCTGATCGTGCAGTCTATAACTAATTTTATTGACTATTGTAGGTAAAAATCGAATTACGTAATGGATGATGTATAGACCTGTGGTCTAGTGTGTATGTGTGTGTATTAGATACAAAGTGTGTATCTTATAAATTTGAGGGATAGATTAGCGGAGAGGATTCTTAAATTAACTGAATAAATGCCTGAGCAAAAATTTATATATAGTAAGCAAAAAGGCTTAGGACTATATAAATAGCAGAGTTAGCACCTACACGCTCTGAAATAGTTTGTGATATCGAATGATTTTAGAATAAGGTTTGTATATATAGTATATATAGTGTGCATACATGCGTGTGTATGTGTAGAGATTTGGAAGGTTTTTGAATTACCAAAGTTTAAAAATAATGTATAATAATTTAAGATGGGTTTAGGGTTATAAAATCTTTTGAATCAATTATTGTTGTTATTATTATTATTATCATAAAATCCTTTAAGTTCAAGGTAGTATTTAAGTATTTAATTAAATCAGTTACACGTATTAAGGTAATAAAAAGAAATGTACTTAGAGGACTTACAATTGATGAAAGTAAATCTCACGGTTTAAAAATTGAATTTTGAAGATGGAATTAAATTCGACTAGTAACATTCCTAGCTATATATGAACTATATAACCATTAACATTAACCAGAAGTATCGGTACGATAATTGAATTAAGAAAATTAAGAATACAAATTAAAAATATAAATCAATTTATGCATTTTAATGAGCTAAACATTTTTATAATATTCTTAAAAATAAAAGTAAATCGAACCTTAGATGAGTTTCGGCCAAGAATAAAAGTGTTATTGAAATGGAAGGAAAGCATTTCGAACAATCTTTTCTTTTAATAATTTCAGGTAAATTTTACATTAAAAATTATTTTTATATACTAAAAAAAATATTAAAAAGGTTTAATAATTTTTGCATGTTAAGTAGAAAAATTATACTCTTTCGTTAAATGTTGATAGACTGAATTATTTGATATTTTAGTCTGAAAACTTGTTTGCATATGATAAATACATATGTTTTATTGTGTAGAAGTTTTATTAAAATTAAATGACAAAAAAAGAATAAACACAACTGAAATTTAGGGTATATGCGGTCCTACGGGTAAATTTCCCGACCATACCGAGCAAGATAAATTAGGTACATGATCGATTAATTATTACACTATTTCTGTCATCATATAATCGCAATAATTATAAAACTCGTTACCAACATTTGTAAAAACGGTTTTGGTTGCCAACAATAAAATATGTCATTTTACCTATATATTTTTATACGCAACAATGGCATGAAAAAGAAAAGACAAATCGGTCCATTTCCTTCTTACAACAAAACAAAGAAAGGTTAACTAAAGACGCAACCCGGTCAATTCAGGTTGAATTAAATTCTCTTTACAACAAAAAAAAGGTTGAATTAAATTCTTAAATTACATTAAATTAAATTCTCTTAACTTACAACGAAAAAGTTGAATTCAATTGACTGCATTGAAATGACTTGGGACTTAAAAACTGACTTCTTAAAAACTAACTGCTTCAAAACTAACTGCTTCAAAACTAACTGCTTCAAAACTAACTGCTTCAAAACTAACTGCTTCAAAACTGGCTTCTTCAAAACTGGCTTCTTCAAAACTGGCTTCTTCAAAACTGGCTTCTTCAAAACTGGCTTCTTCAAAACTGACTTCTTCAAAACTGACTTCTGTAATCTCTGGGGCGGTTGTCCCTCTTGGCGCAACCTTCTGACTTGACCTCTTACCAAGTATTTCTATAAATCTCTGGGGCACGCTGTCCCTTTTGGCGCAACCTTCTGACTTGACCTCTTGTCAAGTATTTCTATAAATCTCTGGGGCGGTTGTCCATCTTGGCGCAACCTTCTGACTTGACCTCTTGTCAAGTATTTCTATAAATCTCTGGGGCGGTTGTCCATCTTGGCGCAACCTTCTGACTTGACCTCTTGTCAAGTATTTCTATAAATCTCTGGGGCGGTTGTCCATTTGGCGCAACCTTCTGACTTGACCTCTTGTCAAGTATTTCTATAAATCTCTGGGGCGGTTGTCCATCTTGGCGCAACCTTCTGACTTGACCTCTTGTCAAGTATTTCTATAAATCTCTGGGGCGGTTGTCCATCTTGGCGCAACCTTCTGACTTCAAAACTTATTTGCAACTTATTTGCAACGAAACTGACTTGCAATTATTGCAACGAAAACTGACTTGCAACTTATTTGCAACGAAAACTGACTTGCAACGAAAACTGACTTGCAACTTATTTGCAACGAAAACTGACTTGCAACTTATTTGCAACGAAAACTGACTTGCAACTTATTTGCAACGAAAACTGACTTGCAACTTATTTGCAACTAAACTGACTTGCAACTTATTTGCAACTAAAACTGACTTCAAAACTGACTTGCAACTTCTTTGCAACTAAAACTGACTTCAAAACTGACTTGCAACTTCTTTGCAACTAAACTGACTTCAAAACTGACTTCAACTTCTTTGCAACGAAAACTGACTTCAAAACTGACTTGCAACTTCTTTGCAACTAAAACTGACTTCAAAACTTCTTTGCAACTTTGCAACTAAAACTGACTTCAAAACTGACTTGCAACTTCTTTGCAACTAAAACTGACTTCAAACTGACTTCAAAAACTGACTTGCAACTTATTTGCAACGAAAACTGACTTCAAAACTGACTTGCAACTTCTTTGCAACTAAAACTGATTTCAAAACTGACTTGCAACTTCTTTGCAACTAAAACTGACTTCAAAACTGATTCAAAACTGACTTGCAACTTCTTTGCAACTAAAACTGACTTCAAAACTGATTCAAACTGACTTGCAACTTCTTTGCAACTAAAACTGACTTCAAAACTGATTCAAACTGACTTGCAACTTCTTTGCAACTAAAACTGACTTCAAAACTTCTTTGCAACTAAAACTGACTTCAAAACTGACTTGCAACTTCTTTGCAACTAAAACTGATTTCAAAACTTCTTTGCAACTAAAACTGACTTCAAACTGACTTCAAATATCTCTCTAAATCTATAAACTCTCTATAAACACTCTCTCTCTTAATTGCAAGTCAATTCAATTCAATAAATTGAAAAAATTGTAAACAAAAATAAAAAATGTAAACAACATTTCACTCTAATGTACACGAAGGTACGATACTATTATGTTTGATACATAAAATAAAATTATTCTATACTGAATATAACTGAAATTAACTCTCTCTGAAATTAACTCTCTCTGAAATTAACTCTCTATGAAATTAACTCTCTCTGAAATTAACTCTCTCTGAAATTAACTCTCTCTGAAATTAACTCTCTTTGAAATTAACTCTCTTTGAAATTAACTCTCTTTGAAATTAACTCTCTTTGAAATTAACTCTCTCCGAAATTAACTCCCTCTGAAAGTAACTCTCTTTGAAATTAACTCTCTTTGAAATTAACTCTCTTTGAAATTAACTCTCTCTTACATTTAACTTCTCTTACATTTAACTCTGTTACAATTACTGTTTCACTAAAAAAATGTATCACTGGTGTCTGAAATGTTCACTGTGTTTTGTGTAATTCTGACTTGATACTCATTATTAATGTTAATAATAACTGACTTTTCAAGTGTTTATAAATTACTTTCAAAAGTGCTTGTAACTTAAAGTTCTACTAAAAAAAACAAAAGAGACGTGTCCTGAAGACGTCTTGCTGGCTACTTCTTCTTGGATGAAAACTAGGCGTGGAGAACTTGGAGTCGTGACACACCGGTCAAGGGTGGATGTTACGAACTAGAAGTCGTGACACGCCGGTCAAATGGTTTTATCCTGATGCAGGGTAATTTCTATCTTGGCCAAAGAGTGGCCTCTTCTTAAAATCATCTTCTTCTTAAAATAATCTTCTCATCCTGATGCAGGGTAATTTCTATCTTGGCCAAAGAGTGGCCTCTTCTTAAAATAATCTTCTTAAAATCTTCTTTTTATCCTGATGCAGGGTAATTTCTATCTTGGCCAAAGAGTGGCCTCTTCTTAAAATAATCTTCTTAAAATCTTCTTTTTATCCTGATGCAGGGTCGCCAGCTGTTAACCCCTCCGTCTATGGCCCTGGGTTGGTTCGGATCGACGGGGGTTCTAGTTACGGAGGCAAGCAACGGATATTTCTTCTATATACTTTTCTTCTATAACTTTCTAATTCTTTTCTCTCGCTTTATGGGGTCGACACTCTGTTAATTCTTTTCTTTCAATAATACTCTGATACTTCTACTTTCTTGACTAAATTCCTCTGAAGATAGCCCAACTCGAGGGGGAAAATAAAAAGTTTCGCTTGCTGTGATTTACTTCTTAAAAATTACAGGTAGTGCTCTGAATTTACAGGGGTAGAGGTTCGACCTCTTTCGACCATAGCTCAGGCCGGAATCTAAAAATATTAAGGAGGCAAGGGGCCTCTGCCCCCTCCCCGCAGCGAGGCTGCTAACAGGGGAGTCTCTTAGCAGTGACCAAAGCAGAGTCTCGTAATGAAGTGTCCTTCATTTTACAAATACATGTATAAAATATGCCTGAATGTTGGGGATGGCAGTTGGAGGTTAAGTTTCCCCCCTTTTAAACACGATCAGGTGTTTGAAAGTTTCCAAATAAAATAAAAAAAAATAAATAAAAATAAAAACTAATCTTTTTTTTTTGCCACGTCTTCATTTCTGAAGGCGATATCATTTCACGACTGAGTACATTTTTGTTTGGGTTTATTACAATTATGATTTCGATTATGGATTACTTCCCATTCGCTTATGATTGTCCCTTACAGTTCTATTAAAGTACATTCTTACATTATATATAAAGTCATTACATTCAATTATAGTTTCATTGAAGTACATTACGTCGTTACCATTCTTACAGTGTTTTTATATATATATATATATATGGTTAGATTATATGGTTAGATTATATGGTTAGATTATATGGTCAGATTATATGGTTAGATTATATATGGTTATTATATATGGTTATTAGTACAGCACAAGTACATGAGACATGACAAGATAATTTATATACAACATAATATGTTATGAATTTGGATCAGAGCGAAAGATGTTGTTTATCTTAGAAACGTTCAATTCTGCTGTGATTCGCGAATTCGACCACTCAACTACTGTAAGCCTAATGAATGTCTTGTGAGGGTGAACGCACTTAAAAGAAAAAAAAAAAAAATACATGTGGACGTATTTTACATGTAAGTAACAGAATAGGTTGTGTGCGTGTGTGCGTAATATAGACGCGCGTAAAATATGGACTGATAGGTTGATAGGTATCAGTAGACAATAGGTAGGAAACAACATAAATAATGATGTATAGAGAATGAAGTTTTTTTTCTTTTTTTATTATTATTATTATTATTATTATTATTATTATTATTAAAGAATTTACCATACATTCAATACGGAAGATGTCCAAATACTAAACACGTGATTCAGTGTTCAAGGTATGGAAAACGTGAAGAGAATTAAGTTACTTTATGACGTCATAGTTATTCAATTTGTCATGTACAGTATAACTGTAATCATTATTTGGGAGGACCTAAAGAAACGAATTAAGACAGAGTGGGCATAATGACTAAGAAGCACAACTACGGGTTCCAATCCTCTTATATGCAATGTGTATGTATAATCTAGGGTCGAGGGTGAGATGCAAGACAATCATAATTAATTAATAACTTCTATAACAAATAAAATGGATACGACTAAACCATATATGGTAGATCGTAGGGTTTTGACACGAACAAAAATAGGAAGCCACAAGTAAAATTATTATCCAAACTCGCGTTAAGCGATTTTGGTTCTTATGTAAAAATGAATATTGATTATTCATTTCATTTTTACATTGCTCTCCCCTTTTAAAAATGATATTTATACAATAATCTAATAGGGTCATTAATACAATACAAATGAGAAAATAACATCCTAACTACTTCAAGTTAGATGACGAATTTTTTCTTTACATTACAAATTTTTATACAGAACAAGTGAGTTATTATATAATATAAAAAATTCAAAGATTAATACTTTAATTTATGCAAACAGAATAAAAGGATTAATACATTAATTTGGACAAACAATTAAGTTAGGCAAAGAATGGTATTGTTAATTTAAAAAAAAAATTCTGTGGGGAAAATTACATACATACTGAATAGTAGGTAAAAGGGGAAAAATATAAATTATTTTCCAAAGTTACCCTGATCGTGCAGTCTATAACTAATTTTATTGACTATTGTAGGTAAAAATCGAATTACGTAATGGATGATGTATAGACCTGTGGTCTAGTGTGTATGTGTGTGTATTAGATACAAAGTGTGTATCTTATAAATTTGAGGGATAGATTAGCGGAGAGGATTCTTAAATTAACTGAATAAATGCCTGAGCAAAAATTTATATATAGTAAGCAAAAAGGCTTAGGACTATATAAATAGCAGAGTTAGCACCTACACGCTATGAAATAGTTTGTGATATCGAATGATTTTAGAATAAGGTTTGTATATATAGTATATATAGTGTGCATACATGCGTGTGTATGTGTAGAGATTTGGAAGGTTTTTGATTAACAAAGTTTAAAAATAATGTATAATAATTTAAGATGGGTTTAGGGTTATAAAATCTTTTGAGTCAATTATTGTTGTTATTATTATTATTATTATCATAAAATCCTTTAAGTTCAAGGTAGTATTTAAGTATTTAATTAAATCAGTTACACGTATTAAGGTAATAAAAAGAAATGTACTTAGAGGACTTACAATTGATGAAAGTAAATCTCACGGTTTAAAAATTGAATTTTGAAGATGGAATTAAATTCGACTAGTAACATTCCTAGCTATATATGAACTATATAACCATTAACATTAACCAGAAGTATCGGTACGATAATTGAATTAAGAAAATTAAGAATACAAATTAAAAATATAAATCAATTTATGCATTTTAATGAGCTAAACATATTTTATAATATTCTTAAAAATAAAAGTAAATCGAACCTTAGATGAGTTTCGGCCAAGAATAAAAGTGTTATTGAAATGGAAGGAAAGCATTTCGAACAATCTTTTCTTTTAATAATTTCAGGTAAATTTTACATTAAAAATTATTTTTATATACTAAAAAAAATATTAAAAAGGTTTAATAATTTTTGCATGTTAAGTAGAAAAATTATACTCTTTCGTTAAATGTTGATAGACTGAATTATTTGATATTTTAGTCTGAAAACTTGTTTGCATATGATAAATACATATGTTTTATTGTGTAGAAGTTTTATTAAAATTAAATGACAAAAAAGAATAAACACAACTGAAATTTAGGGTATGTGCGGTCCTACGGGTAAATTTCCCGACCATACGAGCAAGATAAATTAGGTACATGATCGATTAATTATTACACTATTTCTGTCATCATATAATCGCAATAATTATAAAACTCGTTACCAACATTTGTAAAAACGGTTTTGGTTGCCAACAATAAAATATGTCATTTTACCTATATTTTTATACGCAACAATGGCATGAAAAAGAAAAGACAAATCGGTCCATTTCCTTCTTACAACAAAACAAAGAAAGGTTAACTAAAGACGCAACCCGGTCAATTCAGGTTGAATTAAATTCTCTTTACAACAAAAAAAAGGTTGAATTAAATTCTTAAATTACATTTTCTTAAATTAAATTCTCTTAACTTACAACGAAAAAGTTGAATTCAATTGACTGCATTGAAATGACTTGGGACTTAAAAACTGACTTCTTAAAAACTAACTGCTTCAAAACTAACTGCTTCAAAACTAACTGCTTCAAAACTAACTGCTTCAAAACTGGCTTCTTCAAAACTGGCTTCTTCAAAACTGGCTTCTTCAAAACTGGCTTCTTCAAAACTGGCTTCTTCAAAACTGGCTTCTTCAAAACTGACTTCTGTAATCTCTGGGGCGGTTGTCCTTCTTGGCGCAACCTTCTGACTTGACCTCTTACCAAGTATTTCTATAAATCTCTGGGGCCCGCTGTCCCTTTTGGCGCAACCTTCTGACTTGACCTCTTGTCAAGTATTTCTATAAATCTCTGGGGGCGGTTGTCCATCTTGGCGCAACCTTCTGACTTGACCTCTTGTCAAGTATTTCTATAAATCTCTGGGGCGGTTGTCCATCTTGGCGCAACCTTCTGACTTGACCTCTTCTCAAGTATTTCTATAAATCTCTGGGGCGGTTGTCCCTTTTGGCGCAACCTTCTGACTTGACCTCTTGTCAAGTATTTCTATAAATCTCTGGGGCGGTTGTCCATCTTGGCGCAACCTTCTGACTTGACCTCTTGTCAAGTATTTCTATAAATCTCTGGGGGCGGTTGTCCATCTTGGCGCAACCTTCTGACTTGACCTCTTGTCAAGTATTTCTATAAATCTCTGGGGCGGTTGGCCATCTTGGCGCAACCTTCTGACTTCAAAACTTATTTGCAACTTATTTGCAACGAAAACTGACTTGCAACTTATTTGCAACGAAAACTGACTTGCAACTTATTTGCAACGAAAACTGACTTGCAACTTATTTGCAACGAAAACTGACTTGCAACGTATTTGCAACGAAACTGACTTGCAACTTATTTGCAACTAAAACTTACTTCAAAACTGACTTGCAACTTATTTGCAACTAAAACTGACTTCAAAACTGACTTGCAACTTCTTTGCAACGAAAACTGACTTCAAAACTGACTTGCAACTTCTTTGCAACTAAAACTGACTTCAAAACTTCTTTGCAACTTTGCAACTAAAACTGACTTCAAAACTGACTTGCAACTTCTTTGCAACTAAAACTGACTTCAAAACTGACTTCAAAACTGACTTGCAACTTATTTGCAACGAAAACTGACTTCAAAACTGACTTGCAACTTCTTTGCAACTAAAACTGATTTCAAAACTGACTTGCAACTTCTTTGCAACTAAAACTGACTTCAAAACTGACTTCAAAACTGACTTGCAACTTCTTTGCAACTAAAACTGACTTCAAAACTTCTTTGCAACTTCTTTGCAACTAAAACTGACTTCAAAACTGACTTCAAATATCTCTCTAAATCTATAAACTCTCTATAAACACTCTCTCTCTTAATTTGCAAGTCAATTCAATTCAATAAATTGAAAAAAATTGTAAACAAAAAAAAAATGTAAACAACATTTCACTCTAATGTACACGAAGGTACGATACTATTATGTTTGATACATAAAATAAAATTATTCTATACTGAATATAACAGTGAAATTAACTCTCTCTGAAATTAACTCTCTCTGAAATTAACTCTCTCTGAAATTAACTAACTCTGAAATTAACTCTCTCTGAAATTAACTCTCTCTGAAATTAACTCTCTCTGAAATTAAATCTCTCTGAAATTAACTCTTTTTGAAATTAACTCTCTTTGAAATTAACTCTCTTTGAAATTAACTCTCTTTGAAATTAACTCTCTTTGAAATTAACTCTCTCTTACATTTAACTTCTCTTACATTTAACTCTGTTACAATTACTGTTTCACTAAAAAAATGTATCACTGGTGTCTGAAATGTTCACTGTGTTTTGTGTAAATTCTGACTTGATACTCATTATTAACTGTTAATAATACTGACTTTTCAAGTGTTTATAAATTACTTAAAAAAACAAAATGTACTTAACAAAAGTTCTACTGGCAAAATCCTCAGAGACGTGTCCTGAAGACGTCTTGCTGGCTACTTCTTCTTGGATGAAAACTAGGCGTGGAGAACTTGGAGTCGTGACACACCTGTCAAGGGTGGATGTTTCGAACTAGAAGTCGTGACACACCGGTCAAGGGTGGATGTTTCGAACTAGAAGTCGTGACACGCCGGTCAAATGGTTTTATCCTGATGCAGGGTAATTTCTATCTTGGCCAAAGAGTGGCCTCTTCATAAAATAATCTTCTTAAAATCTTCTTTTTATCCTGATGCAGGGTAATTTCTATCTTGGCCAAAGAGTGGCCTCTTCTTAAAATAATCTTCTTAAAATCTTCTTTTTATCCTGATGCAGGGTCGCCAGCTGTTAACCCCTCCGTCTATGGCCCTGGGTTGGTTCGGATCGACGGGGGTTCTAGTTACGGAGGCAAGCAACGGATATTTCTTCTATATACTTTTCTTCTATAACTTTCTAATTCTTTTCTCTCGCTTTATGGGGTCGACACTCTGTTAATTCTTTTCTTTCAATAATACTCTGGTACTTCTACTTTCTTGACTAAATTCCTATGAAGATAGCCCAACTCGAGGGGGAAAATATAAAGTTTCGCTTGCTGTGATTTACTTCTTAAAAATATACAGGTACTGCTCTGAATTTACAGGGGTCGAGGTTCGACCTCTTTCGACCATAGCTCAGGCCGGAATCTAAAAATATTAAGGAGGAAGGGGCCTCTGCCCCCTCCCCGCAGCGAGGCTGCTAACCAGGGGAGTCTCTTAGCAGTGACCAAATCAGAGTCTCGTAATGAAGTGTCCTTCATTTTACAAATACATGTATAAAATATGCCTGAATGTTGGGGGATGGCAGTTGGAGGTTAAGTTTCCCCCCTTTTAAACACGATCAGGTGTTTGAAAGTTTCCAAATAAAAAAAATAAATAAATAAATAAAAATAAAAACTAATCTTATTTTTTTTTGCCACGTCTTCATTTCTGACGGCGATATCATTTCACGACTGAGTACATTTTTGTTTGGGTTTATTACAATTATGATTTCGATTATGGATTACTTCCCATTCGCTTATGATTGTCCCTTACAGTTCTATTAAAGTACATTCTTACATTATATATAAAGTCATTACATTCAATTATAGTTTCATTGAAGTACATTACGTCGTTACCATTCTTACATGTATATATATATATGTATATATATATATGTAATATATATATGTGTGTATATATATATATGTATATATTATATATGTATATATATATATATATGATATATATATATATATATATGTATATATATGTTATAATGTTATAATGTTATAATGTTTCAGACCAACAAAGACCCTAGGATCCACTCATGGCTGGTCTACCTAACTGTGTCGTAATCGTGTATTGTGTATGTCCTCCGTGGTGGCGGAGGGGACCTACAATTTTACGTGGGTTCCGAACCACAAGAACATAAGAAACTTATTTAAAAACTGCCGGTAAATTGGCAACGACCAATTTTTACGAAACTAAATAATTATCAATTTAAAAATAATTAATTATCGGTTTAAAACTAAAGATAGAATCTCTCGGTCCAGAGGAGCAAGTCATAATAGACTACCATCCACAAATATGTTACATTCTATATCTATTTATAACGGACATGCAAATATATCAGATCCAAAGAATCCAGTCAATTTCATTACGGTATCCATCAAGTCACGGTTCATATCGATTGCGGACCAAGTCAAATTTACAACCATATACATTACAATATATACACATACGAGGAAAAGTGTAGGTGTGGCTGTAAAGACTGTACAGTAATGTAGAAATGTGTGTGCACCCATTATGGGTCTCCCATTTAAAGGTGTTTGTGGGGCAAGTGAAGATCATGAGTTTTTCAATACCTCACAGTACTATGGGGGGCACCGCTCGGCAGAGGAATCTCTTTAAATGGGGTGTGTAAGGACAGAGAGTATCCCCTAACCAAGACGCTGCCCCCTATATCCCACAACACTTGTGTTGAGCTGTGGGATCTATCCCCACAAAGCCTTAATTTTACTACCTTAAACTATACCCTTTCTATCAACATGCGCGTCCAATCGATTCTTAAACATGTTTATAGACGTGCTACTAATTACTTCTACCGGCAAACTATTCCAGCTATTTACTATTCTATGCGTAAAAAAGTTTTTCGCAACTGTTGTCTCGAACCTTCTACTTGTCAACTTACACCCGTTATTTCTAGTCCTATTATATTGAGATATTTCGAAAAAGCTATCTCTATCTACGTTATCAAACCCATTCATAATTTTGAAAACCTGGATTAGATCACCCCTTAACCTCCTAGTCTCCAGTGTAGTCAATTTTAACTCTTTAAGCCTATCCTCGTACGACTTTGACCTAAGAGACGGAATCATCTTATTTGCTCGTATATATATATATATATATATATATATATATATATATATATAAATTGATAACAAATATATAAAAATGTTAAGAGAAGTGAATAAACACGTTTGGCATGATCTTTACCGTAATTATTTTTTTAATTCCGTCATTGTCAATTTAAAACCAATATTAAGAGAGAGAGAGAGAGAGAGAGAGAGAGAGAGAGAGAGAGAGAGAGAGAGAGAGAGAAATAGCGGGGTTTACATTGATATAAAATAAATTAAAAGAATAATTATGAGAAATGTATATATAAATATGTGCGGTTATATTCCTTAGTTGTAAAAACAGGCCCATTCAAAATTTACGTGATACCTCTCAGCGGAAGCACGAAATATAGTATTTTCTAACCTTTTGCATGGATGCATCGTTCACATTTTCTCGTCATTATGCCTGAAGCAACCACAATCGCCGCATTGTGCTTTACAGGTAGGAATGGCCAGGGGCGAATGTCCGCAGAAAAGCTCCCCCATTGAGGAAGAAGTTGATACCCAAAATCAAGGTCTAGGGTTTTCGAGATGTCTATATAGTCGGCGTTTGAAAGATTGGAGGTCATAGACAGGTGGAAGGAAGGATTGAGGAAGAATGTTCCAGAGTTGATCGGCTGATTAGATGAAAGATTCAAAATATCAATATTCCGTAAGTTAGAGAGTTGGACAGAATGAAGAATGAGAATGTGTAGAAAGATTGGTACTGCATGCCTTTCATAAAGAAGGAGACATGCAGTTGGAGTGTTCAGAAGAGCAATGTCTGATATAATAGCGATAGTAAGCTTTTGAAACACAATCGTATAGGCCTAAAATGGATGGATGCATGGATGCATCGTTCACATTTTCTCGTCATTATGCCTGAAGCAACCACAATCGCCGCATTGTGCTTTACAGGTAGGAATGGCCAGGGGCGAATGTCCGCAGAAAAGCTCCCCCATTGAGGAAGAAGTTGATACCCAAAATCAAGGCCTAGGGTTTTCGAGATGTCTATATACTCGGCGTTTGAAAGATTGGAGGTCATAGACAGGTGGAAGGAAGGATTGAGGAAGAATGTTCCAGAGTTGATCGGCTGATTAGATGAAAGATTCAAAATATCAATATTCCGTAAGTTAGAGAGTTGGACAGAAAAAAGAATGAGAATGTGTAGAAAGATTGGTACTGCATGCCTTTCATAAAGAAGGAGACACATGCAGTTGGAGTGTTTAGAAGAGGAATGTCTGATATAATAGCGATAGTAAGCTTTTGAAACACAATCGTATAGGCCTAAAATTTGAGAGTAATGAAACACTTGTATTATATATATATATATATATATATTGTTACCTTAGAGAGAGAGAGAGAGAGAGAGAGATGTGAATTAGAAAATGGAAATCGGATTGACAGGGGTGTAATTTTAAAAATTAGATGAAGCGAACTATCAAACTATTTATCGTCTATTTAATTCCAGACCTCATAAATTCAAGTTTGAAATTATGAATCCACAATTTCAAAAATTAAATAATTGTACAGCCAAAATAAATTAAAAATTGAAAAAGAAAAACATTTGTCAGAACCAAAAAAAAAATTAATTTCCGCAATAAAATTAGAATTAATTAAAAGTAAAAACAGAACTAAGGCCAGTCAACAGGTCTCAATTTAGTCATACACACATTGTCTGACGACTATTTTTGCATATTGTACACATTACTTACGTACTGCATATGATTAATTCTACTTCCTTTTCTGTTCTCTCTCTCTCTCTCTCTCTCTTTCTCTCTCTCTCTCTCTCTCTCTCTCTCTCTCTCTCTCTCTCTCTATATATATATATATATACTGTATATATATATATATACCGCTTCCCGTTGATCAGCGAAGTTAAGCGACAGTGGGTTTGGGTAGTAGTTGGATGGGAGACGGTCCTCCGCGTCCAGATTATGTAGCGACCCGTGGTTCGGATCCCGCGTAAAGCTGTAGGTCCCCTCCGTCATATAACCTTAGATGTTGCGAAGGAGGTTAAACAACCGCAATCATTCATATATATATATATATATATATATATATATATACACTGTATATATAGTATATATGGTGTGACCTAAACTAATTTCGTAAGCAATTATTTTTTGATGTTTGTGTAAAAAACTAAAATAAAGAGAACAGTTTTGTAATTGATATGAAAATTTTGTTTACAAAGCATGCTTTTCCTTTTATTTTCAGTAATTAAAGTTTTTATGCAATGTGTATATATATATATAATATATATACACACACACACACACACGACTGTGTGAGCTACGTCGTGCCCAGTGTCGTAATACCACTTCTCGTTGATCAGCGCATTTAAGCGACACTGGGTCTGAGCAGTACAGTATTTAGATGGGAGACAGTCATCTGGATCCAGATTGTGTACCGACCAGCTGTTCGGATCCCACGTAAAGCTGTAGGTTCCCTCTGTCATATGACCTTTGATGTTGCGAAGCAGGTTAAACAACTCTTGTCATTACATTATGACTTTATGTGTTCTTGTACATACATATTAATTTATGCAAAATAATGCAATTATTATTATTATTAGTAGTAGTAGTAGTATAAACAGCCTTATATCCAATGTCTGTTTCTGTCAAAAAATAAATAAATAGTATCTGTGAAAATGTATTAATTTCATTTTCTATTTCATGTATGAAAGCCATTTATATCGAGTATAGACGGCCGTGTCAGTTAAACGGTGATGTGATGCTTGGACGGTTTTACCACGTCGTACAAAGTAATGTCGATGTGGATGTGGACTCTATCACATGCGAGTTTAGAGTTTTGCACCGTAAAACTTAAAGACAATATATATTTTTCCTGTATTAATATGATTATACGTTTCGTATAGTTTCAATATGTTTAAAATACCTGGATATATTTTTCCTTTACTATTATGATTATACGTTTCGTGTAGTTTCAATGTAATTAATATAACTATATATTTTCCTGTACTGATATTTTGTTAATACTATGCTTTGTGTGATTATATATTTAATATAACTGTATATATATTTTTCTAATATATTGTTAATACTATGTTTTTTATGATTATATATATTTAATATAACTATATTTTTCCTGTATTAATATTTTCATACTATGTTTTGTATATTTTCAATATAATTAATATAACTATATATTTTTCCTGTACTAATATATTGATCATACAATGTTTTGTATATTTTCAATATATTTAATATAACTGTATTTTTCCTGTACTAATATTTTGATAATGCACCGTTTTGTATGATTATATACTTTCCATTCTATTATTTGATCCGATCCCATTGTATATCCATTGTATATCCATTGATTCAGCTAAATAATCAGAACGATGTATTGGTGTTTTATTTATTCCTTGTACACAATTATATCATTTGTTTCTAAAGCGGATTTCAGAATAATTAATTGATTGCTATTTGTCAAATCGATCTTCTAAGCCAACTGGAATATATGGATTAATTTAATAAATAAGTAGCGAAGCTTACAGCTCAACTTTTCTAATGCAACTGACGGATGAATATAAGGAGTAATTAAATAATGAATGCTCTCTGGCAAATCAGCCTTCTAAAGCAACTGACTGTGGCGCCCGTTGGTTCTGTCTGATTAATATATGGTTTAAATAAATAATTATTGCTATCTGCCAACTCAGCTTCTAAGCCAACTGGCTGAATAATATATGGAATAGTTAAATAAATATTGCCAGATGACGGATGAATATAAGGATTAATTAAATAAATATTGCTATCTGGCAACTCAACCTTCTAAGCCAACATTAATATATGGTTTAAATAAATAATTAATGCTATCTGGCAACTCGGCCAACTGGCTGATGAATATATGGAATCATTTAATACGTAGCGCAATCTGGCAACTCAGCCAACTGGCAGATTAGGGGCCTATAAGAGAGCGGCGGGATGACTGAAGGACTCATATGAGCTTGGCAGTAGCCAAGTGAACACCCTTCCTCTGGGTTCCATCCACCTCTCTCTCTCTCTCTCTCTCTCTATGCCCCTTTGGGGGGTGAGGCCGTCCCACCTCCTTCCCCAAAGAGGTTTCCCCTTAGGTTAGGTATGCCCCTTTGGGGGGTTCAGCATGGTGGATAACTCCAAGTTGCATACCCCTTGCAACCCCATTTTGGGGTTGGCAACAAAGGGTTGGCACTCCCCTTTAGGGGGTTCAGCTTGGGGGATGCCTCCAAGTTGCATATCCCTTGCAACCCCATTTTGGAGTTGGCACCAAGGGGGGGCACCTTGTAACAAAGAGGGGTGGGGGTTGGCACCAAGGGGGTTGGGGTGCCTTGCAACAAAGGGGGTGGGGGTTGGCACTCTTGCAACGTTATGCAACATTCCTGCACTCTGGCATTTTGCAGTCATACTACTAGGTCAACAAGATGTGGATAAAGTGGGAAACATTCTTCAGTTGGTAGAGCGTAGTCCTACTAGTTGCTCACGAAGAATTTCTACACGTCTCGGTGTACCACACACAAGAGTATGGCGAACATTACGTGAGGAAGGCTTGCATCCATATCATGTACAGCGTGTACAACACCTTCAACCAGGAGACGCTGCCATGCGACTGGAATTTTTTCATTGGTTAAATGTTAATCGCCGATTGCTTCAATTAATACTGTTCACCGATGAAGCTACTTTCACCCGTGATGGTATCAACAACACTCGTAACTCTCATCGGTGGTCAGACGAAAATCCAAATGCCACTGTGGAAACAAATTTTCAACATCGCTTCTCTGCCAATGTGTGGTGCGGTATCATCGATGATCAGCTGATTGGCCCTGTTACTTTAGAGAATCATTTTACAGGACAAAGTTACCTAGAATTTCTGCAAAATGAATTGCCAGGACTATTGGAGGATGTTCCTTTGGCTACACGCGCTGGTATGTACTTTCAGCATGACGAAGCTCCTCCACATTCTACCCGTCTGGTGATGCAATACCTAAATCAAACTTTCCCTGGTCGATGGATCGGCCGCGGTGGTCCCATTCAATGGCCACCAAGGTCTCCAGACCTTTCTCCGTTAGATTATTGTCTGTGGGGGTGGATGAAAAGTCAAGTTTACAAAAGAAAGGTGGATACACGAGACGAATTGCTCGCGCGCATTTTGGATGCTGCTGCCCGCATAAAGGAACGTCAAGATCAACTCAAACGAACAACACGCGATCTTCGCACGAGTTGCAAAGTGCACTGAGGTTGACGGTGGGATTTTCAAAAACGTATTGTAAACTGCAACAAATTTGTCATTTCTGTATCTGATACCATTCAAAATGCCAATGTTTAAGCATTAAATCTTAGAAAGAGAGTGTCTTTAGTTTCACCTGTACAGAACCGAAAGTTCCTTATAGTCATATTCGCTCTCGCACAAAAGCTTCGAGATTGTTTTCTTATATCCGAGTCATCACTCAAGGAGCTGGTAATAGTTTGACCCAAGTACTTAAACTCTTGTACTTCTTCAATTACTTCACCTTTCATTTTAAACCTAATATCATATCAGCTGGCTGATTACAGCTTTTAGGATGAAATTGCATAACCTTAGTTTTTGTAACATTAAAAAGAATATCATGTTTCTGCGAATACACTTCGCAGACTTTTAGTAGCCGATCCAGACCTTTAACAGAGGGACTTATTAACACCATATCATCGGCATAAACAAAGTTATTTATCCTTGTTATCTCTACAACATCCCACTGTTGCCTCATTAAGTGAAGCAATTTATTCGTCAATATACACATTAAACAGCATAGGAGAGAGCAAGGAGCCTTGTCTCGCCCCGCAAGAGGAGCCAAAACATTCGGATAATATAATATATATATATATATATAAATCTAATCATCACTGCATTCATAGTTTAAGTGAAAGTATGAAGAATTAAACATCTTTTTACGTAGAGCACTATTCCGGCCATACGCCAACTTCAGGGTATGAGCAGCTCGCAGCAGCATTGCCAAACAAGTAGGGGTGGTCAGAGCACTGACATATACCATAAACATAATTTTTTTATTTACCTGCAGTCCAGCATACCCTCAAACAGACACAGTTCTCTGGACAGAGTACCTATTGAAATCTGAGAAATTTCTTGTTCCGTTGATGCTTTCATTTCTCCTGTGTGTGGATTCTGTTTAAACAGAATTCCTTTATTTCTCTATCCCATACATGCATCTTACACATTACACATTCTTTACAAATTAAGAACAATATGTAGTTTTTAACAGCCTCGGAGACTTTGATTTTGATTCTCTCCTTTTCCTTTTATTGGGGTGGCATTTTTGGGTGCACCAGCCCTTGGCCTCTCCTTCCTGCATAAAAAAAATCTTATTTTACGTAACTAAGTCGCAAAACTTTACGCTGTTTGAGGTTGTCAATTCTTTGGAACATAATTATAGTTTTATCGAATATATCCGCGTTCGAGCAAAATTATTTTCACAAAACCATTCTTACAGGTTTTACACATACGCGAAATAGGTATAATTAGTTCTTGAAGTTCCTCAGTGGACAGTGAAGCTCATGCAAGTTTATTACTTTTGCTCAAAATTCCTCAGTGGAATAGTTTATGAAAACAAATTTTAGTTATGTTTAGAATTAATCCCGTTTCTGTTGAACGTACGTTTAGCACTGAATGTCTGCTGAATATAGATATATTTTTAATTTATTTTTAGATAGCTTGTTCGCTGATCCTTTCAACTGCATTGTTTAATATTGCATTCATCATTGGATCAACTTCAATGCTGCCTGCAATACTCAGCAAAGATTCCTCAGACGCCAACTACACGAATCAAGATTTGAAATGGCTCGGTAATTTCCTTTTTTTTTAAATTTAATATCCAGCCTGCCTCAGTTCTTCTCCCTAATTCAATCCCTCAAATGATATAGCATGCTCACTGTGGGAGTCATTTTGAACCAGATACGCTGGTCTAACTTAGCTTTAAAACTTTTGTGAGCTGTTTTTATTAAGTTCAGAGTAACATAATAATTATAAAAATGATAAATTTTCTTTCTCTTTTGGATTTATTTTCAATACAAATACTTAATTATGTGTTTGTGCTGATGGTACAGGAAGGCTGACTGGTTAGGTGGTGGTGTTTTGTTTTGTTGATGGCAATTTAATATGAAGTACTAAAGAGGAATAACATCATGAAAAGTTTTTTGACTTAACTCGGACCAAAAATAAACCGCTGGAAACTAATGAGTCTCTCTCTCTCTCTCTCTCTCTCTCTCTCTCTCTCTCTCTCTCTCTGATTTAGAAAAGGACTTGGGTGTGCTAATTAGCAGCGACCTTAAGTTTACGAAACAGTGTGTAGAGGTGGAAAAGAAAGCCCAGAAACTATTGGGTTATATCAGGAGGCAATTTCAGTTTCGGAACAAGGAGATTGTGCTCTCACTGTACAATTCCCTTGTTCGGCCGTACCTGGAGTATACTGTGCAGTTCTGGTCGCCCACCCTCAGGAAAGATATTGAGAGGCTGGAGCGAGTGCAGGCGAGGGTCACAAAGTTAATCCCTTCCGTTAGGCATATGGGCTACAATCGACGGTTACGCGCCCTGAACTTGTTTTCGCTTGAAACTCGGAGGCTGCGCAGTCAACTGATCGAGGTTTTCAAGCTCTTACGAGGGTTCAACGATGTCGATTTTAGAAGTATGTTCAGTTTAAATGATAACCCAACTCGCAACAATGGTTGGAAGTTGGATTTGAAACGGTTTAGGACTAGTGTGTGTGGGAATTACTTTACGTATAAGATCTGTGACACATGGAACAGGTTACCTTCGGAAGTTGTGAACAGTTCCTCTGTGGATCAGTTCAAGAAAAGGTTAGACGAAATCTTGCACACTATTTGAGTGTGTAAAGACATTTTTCCTTTTTTTTCCTATAAAATAGTTAATATCTGGAACCAACTTCCCTCAGAGGTTGTTTCCAGTCAAAGTGTAAATCTGTTTAAAAATAGGCTAGACAAAGTACTGAACACACTCATAGTTTAAGATTAAAACCTCAGAAAACTCTGCAGGAGTTCGCTTGCTCGGTGTCTCTGTGAGCAAGCTAAATATAGAGCTATTTATATCTCCACTTTCCTGTAAAATTTCCTTGGCTACTTTTCCAGGGTCAAGGTATTTTCTTCAACCTTTTTCCGTACCTGCCTCTGGCAGGGAGGGAGCGGAGGGTGGGGAGAGAGCCTTCTACTTTTCTATCCAGTTTTCTACTACTGCTAGGATAGTTGAAAGAAAAATACAAAATTTTCTCTGGCACCCGTTGCCATTGGTACCTCCTCGGTATGGGCCGCAAGGCCTTTTGAGGTACTTCTTTTCCTTGTAACTCTCTCTCTCTCTCTCGCTGATGACACCAAGCTTGGGGCCAATGTTGGGACGCCCGAAGCGATCGAGGAACTGCGTGCGGACCTAGGTAGGATAGGAGAGTGGTCCGAAAAATGGCAAATGCCGTTTAACTTGGGTAAATGCAAAGTGATGCACATTGGCTACGCCAATCCCAAGTCGGACTACTCGATGTTGGGCAGTAATATCGAGGTGACTGATTTAGAAAAGGACTTGGGTGTGCTAATTAGCAGCGACCTTAAGTTTACGAAACAGTGTGTAGAGGTGGAAAAGAAAGCCCAGAAACTATTGGGTTATATCAGGAGGCAATTTCAGTTTCGGAACAAGGAGATTGTGCTCTCACTGTACAATTCCCTTGTTCGGCCGTACCTGGAGTATGCTGTGCAGTTCTGGTCGCCCACCCTCAGGAAAGATATTGAGAGGCTGGAGCGAGTGCAGGCGAGGGCCACAAAGTTGATCCCTTCCGTTAGGCATATGGGCTACAATCGACGGTTACGCGCCCTGAACTTGTTTTCGCTTGAAACTCGGAGGCTGCGCGGTCAACTGATCGAGGTTTTCAAGCTCTTACGAGGGTTCAACGATGTCGATTTTAGAAGTATGTTTAGTTTAAATGATAACCCAACTCGCAACAATGGTTGGAAGTTGGATTTGAAACGGTTTAGGACTAGTGTGTGTGGGAATTACTTTACGTATAAGATCTGTGACACATGGAACAGGTTACCTTCGGAAGTTGTGAACAGTTCCTCTATGGATCAGTTCAAGAAAAGGTTAGACCAAATTTTGCACACTATTTGAGTGTGTAGAAAATTTTCCGTGGCACCCGTTGCCATTGGTACCTCCTCGGTATGGGCCGCAAGGCCTTTTGAGGTACTTCTTTTCCTTGTAACTCCTTGTAACTCTCTCTCTCTCTCTCTCTCTCTCTCTCTCTCTCTTACGAGGCTTCAACGATGTCGATTTTAGAAGTATGTTTAGTTTAAATGATAACCCAACTCGCAACAATGGTTGGAAGTTGGATTTGAAACGGTTTAAGACTAGTGTGTGTGGGAATTACGTTACGTATAAGATCTGTGACACATGGAACAGGTTACCTTCGGAAGTTGTGAACAGTTCCTCTGTGGATCAGTTCAAGAAAAGGTTAGACGAAATCTTGCACACTATTTGAGTGTGTAAAGACATTTAGGACCTCAGTCTGCGGAAATTTCTTTTCCTATAAAATAGTTAATATCTGGAACCAACTTCCCTCAGAGGTTGTTTCCAGTCAAAGTGTAAATCTGTTTAAAAATAGGCTAGACAAAGTACTGAACACACTCATAGTTTAAGATTAAAACCTCAGAAAACTCTGCAGGAGTTCGCTTGCTCGGTGTCTCTGTGAGCAAGCTAAATATAGAGCTATTTATATATTCTCCACTTTCCTGTAAAATTTCCTTGGCTACTTTTCCAGGGTCAAGGTATTTTCTTCAACCTTTTTCCGTACCTGCCTCTGGCAGGGAGGGAGCGGAGGGTGGGGAGAGAGCCTTCTACTTTTCTATCCAGTTTTCTACTACTGCTAGGATAGTTGAAAGACAAAATTTTCCCTGGCACCCGTTGCCATTGGTACCTCCTCGGTATGGGCCGCAAGGCCTTTTGAGGTACTTCTTTTCCTTGTAACTCTCTCTTTCTCTCTCTCATTTTGTTATTCCTGCACAAAGAAAGTGTTTTTTTCAAATAAT
Source organism: Bathynomus jamesi (assembly GCA_023014485.1). NCBI lineage: Eukaryota > Metazoa > Arthropoda > Malacostraca > Isopoda > Cirolanidae > Bathynomus > Bathynomus jamesi. The sequence continues at coordinate 488,942 of JAJOZX010001857.1, forward strand.
AAAACACTTTAATTAACCACTTTCTACTTCAGTCCAATAAAATGTTCACTTTATTCAGAATTGTCATATGTAAACTTAAGCGTTAAACAAAGTAATTGCACTTACTAACGCAGTGACACCCAACCAGAGTCCCGTGGGCCTATTACGGCCCGCCGGTAGTTTCTACGCGTACCTCCATGAATCGAGCAAAAATAAAAAGTGTTACTTATTTTTTCAAGCGCTGTTATCCAAGTTTTATTCATTAAAATAAATGAGTCGCACTCGAGTGTTGTTGTTATGATCACAAGAATAGGTAATGTCCTTACTTTATTGTGTAAACTTTAGATAATAAAGGAAGAAAATTTGGTACACTGTGAGTACGACAATGAACTCAGCAATACTTATGAATCAATTTTTTCATTTGATCTTTGCTTGAATATGACTGACCACTTTCAAAAAGGTTTCCTCAACAGTTTTCAGATATTGAAACACATTAAAAAAAATAAAATTATCTCAAACTTCTTTCAATGTAAACTCTGAAGGTACCGAATTATTCTCACACTTGGAAATTGATTAATTCCTTTAACCGTGGTGTGTGTTTCATTTGAAAACGTGGAAAAGAATCTAAGTGAAAATACACACCGCGAAATATATATATATATATATATATGGGATGAATTTCATAATTAAACACGTGAAATGAATGAATGATGCAAACTCACAAGGAAAAAGAAAAACGATTCCAAGGTCTTTCATGTATTCAGAGCTACACCTCGTCAGGGAATGAAGAGAGAAGGCAAGATGTCCATAAATATATACAACGGAGCGGAAACCAAAACAATTAGCACATACTTAACAAGAGTTAATGAGAGGCAAAAGGAATTTTAACAAGATATTGCCAATTTTATACATTCCCGCACTGTTATTGAAATTGTTTTTAAAATGGATAAATGCACATTTTAGAATATTTCTTTCAATTATATCTCTGTTTTCAACAAGCGCTTTAGAACTATCCCACTTGATGCTATGATTACATCTATACATATGGTTAAACAATGCATTGGAATTATTAGTTGTTCTACACGCATATTTATGCTGTTTTACCCTAATATCTAACGTTTTACCCGTTTGGCCTATACATACCGAGTTACATTGTGTACATCCGATCGAATACACACAACCAACAACGTTATCTGGGCTATTCTTTATTAGGCGTGATTTAACGATATTATTATACTTAAAGTCGGAATATATTGAAAATTAACATGGTAAGGTAGTCTAAGGATATTTTTACGCTCAAATTCCTTTACAGCTACATTATTATAATACCTATTCTTGCCTTTCCTAAGACAGTTATCTAAAAATGAAAGAGGATAACATAATTTAGTACCAATATTCATGACATTGCATAACTCGGAATCTAAAAATTCAGGACTGACAACTCTCAATGCTCTAAGAAACATAGCAAAGAAAATAAAGGATTTAATCGAGGGATGATGGTCAGAATTAAAATGCACGAAAGAGTTATTATTAGTAGGCTTGCGATAGACTTCAAATTTAAACATTTAAAGATAAGCTTCCATCATTTTCTTTTTCAACTATGAACTTAATAGATGGGACTAAATTGTTGAGCCTACCAAGAAATAAGTCAGCATCCAAATTATTAGGCCAAAGGCATAAAATATCATCTATATACCTGTACCAAACCAGGTTAAAATTAACAAGCGTAGGCAAAATTCTACTTTCAAAAAATTCCATATATAAGTTAGCTAGCACAGGTGAAAGGGAATTTCCCATCGCCAATCCACACGACATACTGTAGCATAAAACTTATTTTCAAACTGAAATTTACAGTGTTTGACACAAAGCTTAATTAACTCAATAAGAGTGTTATGTTGAACAGGGAAAGAATATTCAGAAATCTTATCTTTTAAAAAATCAAGTAGGTCATCAACAGGGACTTTTGTGAATAACGAGAATGCATCAAAACTTACCAATTTGAAATTAGGGTCATTAGGAAACTTCAGTTTGTCAATAAGATTCATGCTATTTACAATATGTGATTTAGAAATAGAGCCAACTAACGGCGTTAATAAACTAAGTAATCATTTAGCTTGCTTATAGGTTAAGGAACCTACTGAGATAACAATAGGCCTCATGAGATTATTAACTTTGTGTGTTTTACTAAGCCGTACAGATATGGTAGTGACGGATTGATACTCAGAAACTGCTGCGAAAGCCCATTTAGTTATTTTTTAATATGTTTCTTAATTTTCTGTTAAACATTTTATTAACATCCTCCAGTGGGTCTCTGTTTAGAGGTTTGTACGTGTCACGATCACTCAATAACGTATTCATCCTTTCAACATAGCGGACAAATCTAATTCGATCGTCATCATGGACAAAAACATTGTTTAACCATATGTATAGATGTAATCATAGCATCAAGTGGGATAGTTCTAAAGCGCTTGTTGAAAACAGATATAATTGAAAAAAATATTCTAAAATGTGCATTTATCCATTTTAAAAACAATTTCAATAACAGTGCGGGAATGTATAAAATTGGCAATATCTTGTTAAAATTCCTTTTGCCTCTCATTACCTCTTGTTAAGTATGTGCTAATTGTTTTGGTTTCCGCTAGTATATATTTATGGGCATCTTGCCTTCTCTCTTCATTCCCTGACCAGGTGTAGCTCTGAATACACGACAGGCCTTGGAATCGTTTTTCTTTTTCCTTGTGGGTTTGTTTTATATATATATATATATATATAGATATATATGCAAAGGTGGGCAGGACCGAGTTCCAAAAGGACCGAACTCCAGGAACTCGGTCCTTTTTAAGGACCGTGAGCGGGAAAGTCGGTCCTTTTCTCAGTGAGGACCGAAATAAGGAGCGACGGGCCATTTTTAAGCAATTCCGGACGGTCCGGTCCGGACGGTCTTTTCTAGTGATTTTAGTGTGTTTAGTGATTATTTGAAGTTCTAAAGAAGATGGATCGTTTCCTCCAGAAGACTCAGAAAGAGACTGAGACTGAACTGAAACTTGTTTCAACACCTGGAGGAGACGAAGAATCTACTGATGTTAGTGCTTCAACTTCAAGTCAAGCAACTGGAGTTTAACACGCCTATCCCATCCAGTGCCGCCGTGGAGAGGCTCTTCTCTTTGGGGAAGGACGTCCTCAAGCCGAAAAGGTCAGGGCTCAGTGACAGCCATTTTGAAATGCTAGTCTTCTTGAAGGGAAACTCAAGCATTTAACTTAATAACTTTTTTTCATCATTTATGTATTGTATTAATTATAATTTACGTTAATAAAATTAAAGATTTCCGGTGTCTTTAATTTCATTTTAATCAAATTTTTCACTGATATTATATATAAGGACCGAGGACCGAGTCGTTCCTAGGTCCTATCTTCAGAAAGGACCGTGACCGGGACCGTCGGTCCAGTTTGAGGCAAGGACCTGGACCGGGACCGTCGGTCCTTTTTGAGGCCCGGGTGCCCACCTTTGTATATATGGCCCTTGACCCATTTTAAGATAACATATTCGGCCCGTGAGCTAAAAAGGTTTGCACCACTATACTAACGTAATAAGAAATGAAACTCCACTCACTTTTGCGATACTATTTTGGAATTTATTTCTGGAATCGTAAACAAGTTAGCAAATAAGACCTCAATTAAACGAGTGACGGGATGCTTTTGTAAACAATATTCTAGCTCAGTAGTGGAAAAATTCACATTCCTAATTTTGCCACTGAAAGTGTAAAGATGATTTAAATGAGAACGGAAAAAGTAAAAATAAATAATAAATAATAAATAGGCAGAAGGGTCAAATACTGGCTCAGCGCTCAGTCCAAACTAATGCGGCCCATTGCGCTAACCCGAATTATTACTACCAACACCATCGGGAGTCGAACCTCCTACCTCAATGTCATGAGTCATGAATATGCTTATATAGGGAAACTTTGCTACCCAGTGAGCTACGGGCGTGGCAAAGAAGATAAAAATGGGTAAAAGAAAAGGAAGGAGATTTTGAGCAAAGTTAAGGAGAGAGATCGAATCCCAAAAAGATTATTATTGTAACGAAAATGGGATATACAGGGTGGCCCATAAGTCCTAATCGGTTATAATTAAGCGAAAATACAAAAAATCAAAGTAAAAAGTTTATAATAACTTATTATAAACTCTTTACTTTGATTTTTTTTTTTTAATAAGTTTAGAAATATTTATTGATTATTTTAAAGAAAAGGATATTTCCCCTTAATAGCACCCCCAATTTGTTCTTTTCATTTAGTAATAATTTCGACACAGTTAAGTCGTGATATTTTCGTTAAAACTAAAGAAAATATCACGACTTAACCTAACCAATCGTCAAGAGCGTACAGTTGACCTAACTGGGCATTCAATTAACCTAACCATTTGGTTAATTTTTACATTCACGTCTCATTCTAAAGTTGCAGGGCGGGATACTTTTGGGATTAATTGAATGCCCGGTTAGGTTAACTGTATGCCCTTAACGACTGGTTAGGTTAAGTCGTGATATTTTCTTTAGTTTTAACGAAAATATCGTGATTTAACCTGTTTCAAAATTGTTACTAATTGAAAAGAAGAAATAGGGGAGGGTGCTATAAAGGAACACATTCAAAAAATGTCTGGGTTTTTTTTTATTGATTTTGTTTTTAATTCAAAATCCACTCGATGGATTTTCGCTTTAATTATAACCGATTGGGACTCCTCATAGGCCACCCTGTAGATTACCAATATATAAATTTTTTTGGTAAACCATATAAATATATTAATTAAGGGAATTTAAAAAAAAAAATTTTATAGGAAAAGTTGACAGCTCATTATTTTCATAATTTTATTACTTCACTATTATGTATAACAGAAATCTCATTGGATTTGCTCATTTTTATCTTTACTAAAGTTTAAGAGAAGTCATTCGAAAACAGGTAGAAGCGTAGTTTTAAAATAAAACACACACACACACCACACACACACACACACACACACACATATATATATATATATATATATATATATATATATATTATATTTAAATTCGATAATTAATTATTTTTAAATTGATAATGTATATGGTTGTAAATTTTGACTTGGTCCGCAATCGATATGGACCGTGACTTGATGGATACCGTAATGAAATTGACTGGATTCTTTGGATCTGATATATTTGCATGTCCGTTATAAATAGATATAGAATGTAACATATTTGTGGATAGTAGTCTATTGTGACTTGCTCCTCTGGACCGAGAGATTCTATCTTTAGTTTTAAACCGATAATTAATTATTTTTAAATTGATAATTATTTAGTTTCGTAAAAATTGGTCGTTGCCAATTTACCGGCAGTTTTTAAATTTGTTTCTTATGTTCTTGTGGTTCGGAACCCACGTAAAATTGTAGGTCCCCTCCGCCACCACGGAGGACATACACAATACACGATTACGAACACAGTTAGGTAGACCAGCCATGAGTGGATCCTAGGGTCTTTGTTGGTCTGAAACATTATATATATATATATATATATATATATATATATATATATCCCCGCAAGGGGGTTCTAAGCTCGTGCTCTTGAGTGCTGTTTGTGCTCGTTTGTACGTGCTTGTTCCTGGAGGTTTCACGTGCGCCCTCCCGGCCCTAGCACCCAAGGATGATGGGGCTCGACCCTGCAGTCCTTGTCATCCTTGGTCTTTTTCCACTTCGACTGTCCCCTCCACCCTCTCTTTTTCCTCTGTCTTTCCTCTCACTTTTTCTTTGTTTTTCCGCCGAGATAAATTATGCCCTTTTAAATAGAGGCGAATCGGTTCTTCCCGAACTTAAAAAAAAAATAAAAAAAAAAATATATATATATATATATATATATATATCACTGATTTTCTGGTATTTTTAATGCTCTCATTTCCTCATTTTTTTTATATATTTTTAACCATATTTTTAAAAGAAAAGGTAATTAAAAATTAATTAGCCAACAATACATATAAAAAATGGTGTTGAGGGAATTTAACTATCACTTGTTAACATGAGTAACGAACGTTGGTTAAAATAGTTAGGCTATGTCAATTACTGGTGATTAACACTGGACGAGTGCTTGTGAGCAATGTTATCCCAAGTACCTGTTTTGCCATGATATTTAATTTACAATGTGCCTTTTCGAATATGGTAACTTTCTGTCCAATAACCTTGACTCTTGATGGAAAATACTTGGTATAAATATGCACTTAACTTTTCAACTATTTTGCCACATTTAGAGTTATCCTGGATCCAATACTTTAAGTCACTTGGCAGTCTATACCTCTTACAGAAATGTTACTGACAAAAGTTGACAAAGATAAAAATTTAAATCTACAATATTCGTACAAGGACAAAATTAAAAAAGTAAGATTATATATATATATATATATATATATATATATATATATATATATATATATATATATATATACCTGGCACTCAGTTAACTTAACCGGGCACTCAGTTGACCTAACCGGGCATTGAATTAACCTAACTAGTTGGTTAATTTTTACATTCACGTCTCATTCTGAAGTTGCTTAAAATTAATCGAAATCTACGGGAAAATTATTGAATGCCCGGTTAATTGAATAGTACGGCAGGATATTTTTGCTATCCGTACGAAGGGCGGGTTTTCTGCAAGCGTTCAACTTCCACCCAGGCAACGCCGGGTCGCTCCGCTTGTACTTGCATAAGGTCGAACGTCGACATTATGAAATTAAATTTTGTTCATGTAACGCGTTTTGGTACTTTCCCGAATATTCACGCCATGATATCTGATGGTTAACTGAAACTCGTACATTTGTCGTCTTCAATTTTATCCTCTTTTGCTTCTTGAAGGTTTATTTCTTCTAAATATCCTTCCAATTTAGCACATTGTAGGAGTATATGGATCCTTGCGAAATAGTAACTGAACGACATCTAAAAATATTTGTCGGATTACCTGAAGATCAGGACCCCCAGCCTTCTTTAGTTAGCTTTACAAGGCTAACTAACGAAAATATCACGATCTAACTTAACCAATCGTCAAGGGCGTACAGTTGACCTAACGATTGGTTAGGTTGGGTCGTGATATTTTCGTAGTTTGCCTTATAAGGCTGACTAAAAAAGGCTGGGGGCCCGATTCTTCAGATGATCCTGTTCGTCACTTTTACAAATTCCATGTATTGGTTTTTAATAGGAAATTTAATAATGTTTATTAGAGTTTAGGGAGTAAGTGTAGTTTACGTCCCCCTGACGCAAAAGGGGACACAAACTACACTAGGTCAAAGTTGGTGAACGTAAACGACACTAGGATCTTCAGGAGACAGTTTGGATCACCTGAAGATCAGGGCCCCCAGCCTTCTTTAGTTAGCTTTACAAGGCTAACTAATGAAAATATAACGACCTAACCTAACCAATCGTTAAGGGCGTACAGTTGACCTAACGAGTGGTTAGGTTAGGTCATGATATTTTCGTTATTTAGCCTTGTAAAGCTAACTAAAGGTGGCTGGAGGTGGCTTTCTTTCATTGAGCCACTGGATTTTTCCAGTTTGAACCTTCCCTCCTTGTATAAAACCGCTTTTAAACGCCCTTGTATAAAACTAATGGTCAACGCAGTTTCGAAAATGGCGTCTGACAATGATGTGCTCATAAACAGAGAGCTCTTATCGAGTTCTTAACCGCAGAGAAGGAAACAGTTGGAAATATTCATAAACGTCTACAAAACGTTTACGGAGATACTGTTGTTGATTGAAGCACAGTTGGACGCTGGTCTAAACGTGTGAGATCATCGGAGAGAGGGAGAGCCAGCCTCGATGATGAGCCACGCAGCGGTCACCCGGCATCGGCTGTTACATCTCACACTGTGCAACGTGCTAACAGCATCATTCGATCAAATCGGCGCGTCACATAAAAGAAGCTATCACTGGAGCTAGGAATTAGTGAAGAAAGTGTCAATACCAGTGGCGGCTCGTCAGTAGACACTGCGGAACTGCAGCACCCCTAATTTTTTTATTTACAATTGAAATAATCAAGAACAATATAAGGATGAGTTCACTGAATAACTTTTTCAATAACTTTTGAAACTTTTATTCATTGCTCAATGCTCATCCTTTTATTTCAGTAATTATTTTAACCCATTCTTAGAGACAGCACCCCTAGAATTTTTAGTCACGATCCGCCACTGGCTCAATACGATAATTCAGCAACTGGGATACTCAAAAGTGTGTTCAGGGTTTGTTCCTCGCGAACTGACTGAGGATCACAAAGCCCAAAGAAAAGAAATTGCTTCAGTCGTTGGTTCGATACGAGACAGAAGGGGATGACTTCCTTTCACGAATTATGACGGGATGAGACTTCGGTACACCACTTTGGACCTGAAACAAAACGCCAATCCATGGAGTGGAATCACGCAGACTTCCCACGCAAGAAAAAGTTCGAAATGGCTCCCTCTGTAGGAAAGGTAATGGCCACCATCATCTGGGAAATGAAAGGGGTGATTCTGGTGGACATTATGAATAAAGGACAAACAATCAACGCGGAGGCATATATTGCTACCCTACAGAGACTCCAGAGACGTATAAAGCGAGTTCGACTGGAGAGAAAACTGGAAGACGTCCTCCTTGGCACGATAACGCAAGACCACACAACAGTTTGCAAACAAGAGAGGCCATCACAAAAATGCGCTTGACTGTGTTACCCCACCCTCCATACAGCCCGGATATGGCACTTTCCGACTTCCATTTGTTTGGGCCAATGAAGGATGTTATTCGTGGAAGAAAGTTTCAGAGAGATGATGAGGTTGTTGAGGAGGTTAAGAGGTGGCTCCAGCGGAACCCAGCGGACTTTACCAGCAAGGAATAAAGGCCCTTGTTTTGAGGTGGAGGAAAGCCGTAGAAAAGGATGGAGATTGTGGAAAAATAAAAACTTGTGAAAAAGGTACGTAACTACTTGTGTACAAAATTTCTGGAACTTAAAAAGAAACTTGGAAAAAAAACAAAAACGGTGGGGCAAAATATATTGAGTGGCCCTCCTGTGTGTGTATATATATATATATATATATATATATATATATTAAATATCACAAATAAAAAAGTTAAACAAATATGGCCGCAGACTAAGTATTGCTATAGCTTGGGGTCATGCCAGTCAAAATTTAATTTTTAAATACTGTATAACGGTTTAGAAACAAAGCAATATTCCTGAGGTTTAAAGGTTTAAGCATATTAATTGGTGAAATGAGCAATAATATCTCAAAAAGGAAGTATTAGCCCAGTGGGAAATTGTTGAATTAATTTTTAAATTTGTTCATTTTTAATTCGGCTTTTTTTTTAATTGTTTTTATATTTTTAACCATATTCTAAAGGGAAAAAAGTGTTTAAACTTTATTTAGCCAACAATACTTATGTAGAATATTGTTGAGGGAATTTAAGTATTATTTATCCCCCCCTTTTTTTTTTTTTTTTTTAGCTTCGGTGCCTATTTTGATTGGAATACCTGAAAACTTCATTGGTTATTTTTTCTGCAATCTTTTGGGACCGAGGAGTTTATTTACCTGGATTCACCCTTTTACTTTGAGCTTCTATCTACTGATAGCGTTTTTACCAACTTTGCCCATAATGTACTTTTCAAGACTAGGTCTTGGCATTATAATAGGAATATTCGATGTGATTATCATCCCCTTGATCGCTGAAATCAGTGAACCCAAATTGAGGGGGTTTACCTCAGGTAAAACAGTAGAAAATCAAATATTAGGTTAAAAATGTAGAAAGTCACGAAGATAGTAAAACCTGTGTTAAAAATTTAGGTAATTTTCAAAAATTTCTATGCAGTGAACCCTCGCCGTTCGCGAGGGTTACGTTAAAAAGAAACGACGTGAACGGCAATATCGCGAACGGCGAACGGTAAATGGGGAGCAGAATGACACCCAATTTTTTTTGTTTGGAGACCATTTATGCAGGCTCTATCTTTAAAAATTTTCAAACCAGCCCTTACTAGCAATAAACCCACTACCACTAGTTGAAAATTCACGCTCCGTTTCCTTTAAGTGTTCATAGAGACGGAGGGCCTTATCGCGAATGACTGGTTCACAAAGAGAAACTTTCCTGGGTCTAGTCCTCCATCCATACGTTTAAACGTTTTTCCACTTTTTTCTAACATAGGGCCGCGCCTGCACGTATGACACTTTCGAACTTATTGGTGCAGCAGCACTAACACTCGCCCTTATTTTGTCCTCATTATTTTTAATGTATCGTATGGTTGACTCGTTAACCCCAAATTGCTTGCCGACCGCCACAGCGCTCGCACCACTTCTAAGTTTGTCTAAAATTTCAATCTTTTCAGTCAATGTCATCAATCTGCGCTGTTTCTTGGCGCTACCTTTATTACCACTTGACTTACGCTTACGAGTAGGGGCCGTGGTTATACAGTCACGCAAACCGTGGAAACCGCAAACGAAAAACTCGCGAATTGCGGGGGTTCACTCCATTAATTTTGAGCTGATTTTAGTGATTTTACTAACATTTTAAAAATTCTATTGGTATGGAGAGATTGGCAGGGTTAACCCTTTAAGCCCTGAATTTTTTGTAGGGTTAAGTTATGAATGCGTGTATTTGAAACGTTAGCAATTGGCATCTTCAGTCCTTAAAGGGTTAATAATCATTAGTTTTCTGTAATTAATTTACTTATTAATTTGTTTTTAGAATACAGTATAAAGAGTATATGGGTCCTCTAACAGTTTAGGTTAGATTATTTGAAACACTAATAGTTAAATACTTTTTACCAGTATAGTGTGTTTTCAAGTCTTATTTAAACAAATTAATTTTAAAGACCCTTCTATTTAATCTCTTTTGCTTCCTTTCCATGCATTAATTTTCTTTACATTACATTTTTTCTGTTTATTTTTTAATATATAAAAATCATTCCATAAATTAATCATAATACAGTTATATATTTCTAATATGCTACTTTAATTATTGACATTGTACCAGGGGCACTCAATATATTTTGACCCACGCCTTATTCTTAGCGCCAAATAATAGGCCATGGGGCTGAAATGTCTTTTGGGCTGTAAGTTTGAACTTTCTGCCCTTCACATAACCGCATTTTTCCAGTATGAACCTCCCCTCCTTGTATAAAACCGCTTTTAAACGCCCTTATATAAAACTGATGGTTAACGCAGTTTCGAAAATGGCATCTGACAATGATGTGTGTCGTAAACAGAAAGCTCTTATCGAGTTCTTAACCGCAGAGAAGGAAACAGTTGGAAATATTCATAAACGTCTACAATACGTTTACGGAGATGCTGTTGTTGATCGAAGCACAGTTGGACGCTGGTCTAAACGTGCGAGATCATCGGAGAGAGGGAGAGCCAGCCTCGATGATGAGCCACGCAGCGGTCGCCCGGCATCGGCTGTCAGATCTCACACTGTGCAACGTGCTAACAGCATCATTCGATCAAGTCGGCGCGTCACATACAAGGAGCTATCACTGGAGCTAGGAATTAGTGAAGAAAGTGTGAATACGATAATTCAGCAAATAGAATACTCAAAAGTGTGTTCACGGTTTGTTCCTCGCGAACTGACTGAAGATCACAAAGCCCAAAGAAAAGAAATTGTTTCAGTCGTTGGTTCGATACGAGACAGAAGGGGATGACTTCCTTTCACGAATTGTGACTGGGGATGAAACTTGGGTACACCACTTTGAACCTGAAACAAAACGCCAATCCATGGAGTGGCATCACGCAGACCTAAGAAAAAGACGTAAGAAAAAGTTCAAAATGGCTGCCTCTGCAGGAAAGGTTATTGCCACCATCTTCTGGGACATGAAAGGGGTGATTCTGGTGGACATTATGAATAAAGGATAAACAATCAACTCGGAGGCATATACAGGGTGTACAAAAAGTCAGGATCTATTTTTGTGAAGCACTTGGAAATTATATGGAATTCAATCATAAAATGATAAAATGGTAACATTTATTAAATAATTAAGAGTAGGATTCGACGTGACGCCCATCAGTATCCCTGCACAGCTCAAATCGTTCCGCAGCATTTCTAAACACATTCTGGAGCATTTGCGGGGTTATGTTATCTGCAGCAGTTCGTATACGTGTACGTAAGTTTTCAAGACTCGTAATCTTCGTCTGATAGACGTGCGATTTGATAAAGCCCCATGCAAAGAAATCTAAAGGGGTTAAATCTGGTGATCTCGCTGGCCAAGGCCTGTTGCTTCCGCGTCCGATCCAGCGATTTGGAAAACGTCCATTTAGATAATCCTGAACAATTTTGGCATAGTGACAAGGAACACCATCATGTTGATAGACGACGGTACTAACAATCCTATCCCCAATCAGCTGAGGTTCAAGGAATTGCTGCAACATGTCCAGATAAATAAGCCCCGTAACTGTAGCTTCAGCAAAGAAAAAAAGGACCATAAACCTTAGATTTTGTTAAACCCATCCAGACATTAACTTTAGGTGAGTCTCTTTCCCAATTTTGGACGAAATCATTCGGTCTTTCATTTGCCCAAATTCGACAGTTATGGCGATTTACTTTTCCACACGTATGGAAAGTGGCTTCATCACTAAAGAGAATGTTTTTCATTAAATTATCACTCCAGATTTGTTCTACGAGATCAGCACACACAGCACTTCGTCGAGGGAAATCTTCCTCATGTAAATCATGTAAAACCTGCAAATGATAGCTTTTCTTCTGCAAATTAACTTTCAGAATTTTGTGCACAGATGACGTCAGGAGGCCGAGTCTGTGTGATGCAGCACGAACGGACGTACGTGGCTCCTCAGTGATAATTCCGCGTACTGCATTCACGGTAAGATCTGACATACACGGTCGTCCTGATCTTGCTTCATCATTAACAGATCCCGTTCGTTTAAATTTGTTCACCAATTTTCGTATTGTCTTGTCTATTGGCCCCGGCTTATGAAATCTCCTAAACTTCTCTCTGATGTCATTGTATTTCTTTCCCTCGATTCGCCAAATTACTATTGCCACACGCTCTTCTGTATTCATTCTAAGGGCTTCTGAAAAGAAAAATAGAAAAAATAATTATTTCACAAAAATAGATCCTGACTTTATGTACACCCTGTACTGCGACCCTACAGAGACTCCAGAGACGTATAAAGCGAGTTCGACAGGAGAGAAAACTGGAAGACGTCCTCTTTTGGTACGATAACGCAAGACCACACAACAGTTTGCAAACAAGAGAGGTCATCACAAAAATGCGCTTGACTGTGTTACCCCACCCTCCATACAGCCCGATCTGGCACCTTCAGACTTCCATTTGTTTTGGCCAATGAAGGATGCTATTCGTGGAAGAAAGTTTCAGAGTGACGATGAGGTTGAGGAGGAGGTTGAGATGGCTCCAGCGGAACCCAGCGGACTTTTACCAGCAAGGAATAAAAACCCTTGTTTCGAGGTGGAGGAAAGCCGTAGAAAAGGATGGAGACTGTGGAAAAATAAAAACTTGTGAAAAAGTTATGTAACTACTTTTGTACAAAATTTCTGAAACTTAAAAGGAAAGTTGGGGGAAAAAAAAAGGTGGGGCAAAATATATTGAGTAGCCCTCGTAAGTATGTTCTAAATATGAATTTCACGAGTGATCTAAGGCGCACTTTATGAACATCGCAAATTTTGGATCACCTGAAAATCAGGGCCCCCAGCCTTCGTTAGTTAGCCTTATAAGGCTAACTAACGAAAATATCACGACTTAACATAACCAATCGTCAGGGGCGTACAGTTGACCAAACGATTGGTTAAGTTAAGTCGTGATATTTTCGTTAGTTATCCTTATAAGGCTAACTAAAGAAGGCTGGAAGCCCTGATCTTCGGGTGATCCCAAATTTTAATACGAGCATCGTAAGTTTTAAAAAAGTTCTGTTAATTTCAAGAACGGCAGAAATGATGATAATTTAAAGTTCGTTATTAGACCAAATAAACCATACTTTTCTGGAAGCATTTATAGTAGTTTTGAAAGGCTCAAACGATACTTTGGCTCTCTGAAGAGACATTCTTTGAAATTCTGATACCAGTTTATGAAGCCTTTTCATTATCATTAATTAACTCATTTTATTCTTTCGTACAATCATTCGGCTTACTATACTCAAGTCAGTATAAGCAAATCACGTCATTTAAATAATTTGATGCAAGTAATTTTATGAAAGTAATTTATTTAATGCAACTAATTTATTAACTAACTTCATTAAATATTATACAAACCAATATGGAAAACTGAAATGGAGTATTAATAGAATATTTACCTAAAACGTTGTGATGGAAAGTTTCTGATGACAAATTTAAAACGAAAATAAATTAGTATCATTATTTCTCCTGACGTAGATATAACTAAAGAAAATGCTAATTTATTTTTACTTTCAGCATTAACAGATATAATTATATCGGCTGCAATATTGTGTGTCTATGTTTCCTTCACACTATTTTCAGCAGAAATGGCGACACTTTGTAATGTTATTCCACTAGCAATTGGTTCTTGGGATCATTCATGGTGCCTGAGGTATGTTAATATTTCAAATTTCAAGGTTAAAATTAAGTGAATCAATAAAGCGATCATTATTCCATATCTAAGTTCAATGAGATCTTTCTTCTAAATATGAAAACCATCTCCCGAGTGCCTTCGGCTTTGTTTGTTTAAGCCATTTTTAGGCCAGTAAATAAAAGCCTTTGAAGGCGTCATCCGCAATTAGATGGGAGGATATCGGGGTTAAAGGGCGTCATAAATATAGACTTGCAAGTTATTTTAACTATTTTATTTGTAGACTATTATAATTAACTGTGCGATTCCTATTTTTTTTCGGGGCCTCGTACCGGCTGTTCATTTCTTTCCGGTTCAGTGTACCAGACCGTACCGGCCTACTTTCACCACTGGATAGGAAACTGTGTATATATTATAGTAAAATCATTTTTGGTTCCCAGTCTCCTTACTGGCTTTTAAGGAAAGGAAAGATGGAAGAGGCTTCGAGATCCTTCCAGCTATCAAATGTTTCAAAAAATGTGGTTCAGAATCTCGTGTTCAAAAATCGCAAGAATAAAGAATTAAAATTGCAGGTGATGTGAATATCATTTTTCAGCTATAAAAATTAATTTCAAATAAAAGTTCATAATCATACATCAAAAGCAAATTTAAAGTTATTTAGTTTTCATCCGAAAAGGACATATAAAAGCTAAATCTTAACTTGATAACGTTATTTTGAAAATAGTTTTGGCCTAGACTGAGAACAGCATGGTCAATAAATATAAATATTATACTCTGAAATAATTTTAAAATAAAATTAATGTACTTTTTCAGGTGAAGCTATTGAGCAAACAACAAAACTGGAAACCGATTTTATTAGTGACAGTAATATTTTTATTTAGAGAATTAGGTGGAAATACTGCCATTCTCTTCTACGCTCTTTTCATTTTCCAACACGCCAATCTCTCCACCGATGCTTTCACATGCACGGTTTTAGTGGGCGTCATTCGGCTTCTAGGCAGCCTTGGAAGCTGTACATTTCATGACAGAGTTGGACGGCGTCCGATATTAGTCGCAACCTTCTTTATTGCTGGGTTGTCTTCGCTATTAGAAGGTTTTTTTTTAATTCAACAATTGAATAGCTTTAATTGGGTTCCACTTGCCACATTTTTTACCTTGACCGCTATGAACAGTATCGGAATAGGACATATTCCTTGGATGGTTGTAGGAGAGTTAATGCCATCGTCTATTCGACTTTTGGGGCAAGGAATCGTGGTGTCAGTTTTTTATATTTCACAATTTATAAAAGCGGAACTACCGTTCCATCGCTGGTACACTTCATTTCAATAGGACCTACTCTTATGCTGTATGGCTCAATTGACGTCTGTGGTTCCATTATTGTTTGGGGGTTTCTTCCTGAAACTAAAAAAAGGTCACTTATTGAAATAGAAGCTGCTTTTTCAAGCTAGATTCCTGGGTAGAGAACGAGACAAGATCAAAGACTAAATTCTCACAGACAAGAAGGCATCTGCTTCACTCGGAAAGAAGGAAGAGGAAGAATAAACCAAAACGAAAGAATGAGAACTTGCAGAACGGATGGGTATTGTTACAGAAGTAGAAGACATAGAAATGAGAAACCTAGTGTTTTCTTATCTTTATTGAAAGAGTTATCATCCAACTGAAATATTTTATGTCTCCTTTGAAAATATTAACTCTTCATTTTTCCAAACTAAAAATTTTGAAATGATTGTTATTCCCATCTGGTCCATTCCCTATTTCCGGTTTCAGCCAAAACCACTTCCATTTCGGCCATTGTATGTATAAATACTAATAATTAAGCCAATATTAAGTAGAAATTAGGTTATTATTAACGCCAAGTTAGTTTTTATACCTAAGGTCAGATGAGGTTAGTTTCTTAGTTTCATTAACACAATGTATTTAAATTAATAATGAAGTAGGATTAGTTGACCACTAAATTTAATTTAGGTTATAATTAAGTTTAATTACTTGATAAACTTATTATTAAACTTAGTGCATAAGAAATTCGCATTAAAAAAACAGAATTCTCGTGTTAATATCATTAATGGATGTAACATGAGGTTAGTCATAATCTACATTTTTATATTTACTAATAACTACATTTTCATTCCCCCACTCTAATTCCCCACCACCTTTTTTACTAAAGTTTTCGTTTGTTTTCACTTTATTTAGCGATCAGGGAATGAAGACACAGTATTTTGATGGCAGTACATTCTTGTTCTTTTTATTACATTCAATATCGACTTGGAATACAAATTTATACCTTAAGGCAAAGTGAATAAGAGATAAATATGTAATTTACACCTGTTGTAAAAACTAATGTAAAATCTACATTATCTTATCTGTATTTATAAGCAACGGAAAGTTCTGAATACAGACTGTTTGTTGTGAAGCAATAGTCATGAAAAATGTTAATGTTTTTTGTTCCATATTCAAGATATCTTGAAGTAGACATCCGATATAAGCTTGATATAAAGAACTAGGTAGCTAGATATTATCCACTCTTTTTCCCCTTTTCCTTTCACCCTCTGAGGGTGAAACATGATTAAAGATTTGTCTATAGTCACAACTTCATATCTTTGATATCTCTTTGGGTAAATTTTTAACTTCAGATAAATTTGAATTACTTCATTTTATTAAAAATACTTTATCTTGTAGGAAAAGTTAAATTGCATCCCTGACCTTGTACATTAATCTTGAATGTTAGATTTAATAAAAAAAAATTAGCATGACGCTGTGGATCATTAATTACAGTTCAGAGGATAATGCAATTACAAGCAAGTGGCTTATGGAAAGTTTGAAGTGAACCTTATCTGATAAGACTTGATTAGTTGATATGAAAAAGAAAGGAGCAAAACGTGCAGATAACAAACGAAAACAAAAATTAGTACCGAAATGGGGATACAGACGAGAGAACATGTTCCCAAGTTCAACCAGATTGCGCATGTGGGCTTTTGAAGGTTTGAAACCTGGAGTCTTTTGTGCCAACACGCCCTCTAAGCACAAAACAACCGTTGGCCGCAATGGAACGTCATCATTTTCTCATGGTTCAGACAGTCACTCGAGATATCCACTTAAACTTAAGTCTTTCAATAAGTCAAAGTGTAGGAGAGTGTGACAGAATGTTCTACAGCCGTAGGACATCCCTTACTTATAGATTTAGTAGTGGAGGGCACCTATCATTATATTTTTAAAAATTAATAAATATAGATGTAATGGAGCAAGTGTAGTTTACGTCCCCATGACGCAAAAGGAGACAAACTACACTAGGTCAAAGTTGGGGAACGTAAACTACACTATGATCTTTAGGAGACATTTCTTGGATCACCTGAAGATCAGGGCCCCCAGCCTTCTTTAGTAAGCCTTATAAGGCTAACTAACGAAAATATCACGACTTAACCTAACCAATCGTTAGGTCAACTGTACGCCATGACGATTGGTTAGGTTAGGTCGTTATATTTTCGTTAGTTAGCCTTATAAAATTAACTAAAGAAAGCTGGGGGCCCTGATCTTCAGGTGATCCCATTTTTTTAAAATAAATCCATCAAATAAAACGTTAAAACTAATGAAAATATTACGATTTAACCTAACCAATCCTCAATTTATATATATATATATATATATATATATATATAGATTGGTTAGGTTAAATCGTAATATTTTCGTTAGTTTGGATCTTTTTCAAATGGACAACCCCACGGGATTTAGCTGAAAATTTGTATACTAATAAATTTTTATATTCTAATAACGAAAATGACATTTTCCTGGAGAAATATGCGTAACATACGAAAAAAAATTTCATTTTTACGCGCACTAGTTTGCATGGCGCATGACCGTTATCTAGTTTACACCGCGCATGACGCCCGGATACGAGGTTGCTGTGGCCCCCAGTTAATTGAATCCCCGGTTAGGTCAATTGAATGGCCGGTTAGGTCAACTGTACGCCCTTGATGATTGGTTAGGTTAAGTAGTGATATTTCGTTAAAACTAACGAAAATATCATGACTTACCCTAACCAATCGTCAAGGGCGTACAGTTGACCTACCCGGCCATTCAACTGACCTAACCGGGCATTCAATTGACCTAACCGGGCATTCAATTGACCTAACCGGGCATTCAAATGACCGGGGGCAACTCGCAAGTAGATATATTACAGCACTGCATTATCATATGCTCACACTACAACAATAATATTCAGACTAAACTAGGTCTAAGCAGGCAACAAATAAGTATTAATAACAACAACAAAAATTACTATTTATGCGAGTGCGTATGGAGAAAAAGGTATGCAAATAAAGATTTATTTATTAAAATATTAAATATTGCAAATTTTAATAAATAAAGGATATTATCTGCGTTTTATTTTGTAAAACTAGGGTTGCCAGACGTCCCGTATTTTACGGGACAGTCCCGCATTTGATCCAAAAATCCCGCGTCAAATTCCCGCGTTCAAAATGTCCCGCAAAAAATATTTTTTAAGCAAATTTTTTAGGGATGAATTGATTTAGAATTTCAATATTATGTATAATAATTTCAATTTATTCACAATGGTTAATTGTTAAATATTATTGTAATAAAATTTTTCTAATTTTGTTTGTTGAACCGTTGAAGAAATCTAGTTTCAATTTGAAAAAAAATTTGGTCTTAAAAAAAAAACCTCAGAAATTTTTTTGTTTCGCATGGGCATTTGAAAAATCTGGCAACACTAGTAAAACCCTCTACATAATTTAGATAACGGTCATGCGCCATGCAAACTAGTGCGCATATAAATGCAACTTTTTTCTTATGTTGCGCATATTTCTCCAGGAAAATAATGTCATTTTCGTTATTAGAATATAAAAATTTATTAGTATAGAAATTTTTAGTTAAATCCCGTGGGGTCGTCATTTGGAAAAGATCCGTTAGTTTTAACGTTTTATTTGATTACGTATACGCGGACAAAGTTGGGGAACGCAATCTACACTTACACTAGGATAATGTAGGGGAACGTAAACTACACTAGAATAATGTAGGGGAACGTAAACTCCACTAGGATAATGTAGGGGAACGTAAACTCCAATAGGATAATGTAGGGGAACGTAAACTACACTAGGATAATGTAGGGGAACGTAAACTACACTAGGATAATGTAGGGGAACGTAAACTACACTAGGATAATGTAGGGGAACGTAAACTACACTAGGATAATGTAGGGGAACGTAAACTACACTAGGATAATGTAGGGGAACGTAAACTACACTAGGATAATGTAGGGGAACGTAAACTACACTAGGATAATGTAGGGGAACGTAAACTACACTAGGATAATGTAGGGGAACGTAAACTACACTAGGATAATGTAGGGGAACGTAAACTACACTAGGATAATGTAGGGGAACGTAAACTACACTAGGATAATGTAGGGGAACGTAAACTACACTAGGATAATGTAGGGGAACGTAAACTACACTAGGATAATGTAGGGGAACGTAAATTACACTAGGATAATGTAGGGGAACGTAAACTACACTAGGATAATGTAGGGGAACGTAAACTACACTAGGATAATGTAGGGGAACGTAAACTACACTAGGATAATGTAGGGAAACGTAAACTATACTAGGATAATGTGGGGGAACGTAAATTACACTAGGAACCACAGGGGACGTAAACTACACTAGGAACCACAGGGGACGTAAACTACACTAGGAACCACAGGGGACGTAAACTACACTTGCTCCGATGTAATAATTAATAAACATAGATGGATATGGTTGGTTTGTTTTTGTGACAAAGTCAGGTAACATTGACAAATAAATTATGATTAAAGGGATCATTCCAGTATTGCCAAACATGTAAAAAGGAGTGATCAATGAGAGCAAAATATCCTACCAATGCAGGTTTAGACTATCCTCTTTGAGTTACTGTATACTGCTTAAGTTTATAGTAAAAAGTATGCAGAATCGCTTTTGAAAAGCAGAAAACAAAAGTAACACCAGCTGACACGACTGAAGTATCTCAAAGCCCCTCTAGACGAGTAAACTGACCCAATTGTTTAGTGAAGTTTATACTTTGAATTTTTACTCAAAATTAGAATTTCTACTTTAACTTAGAGTTTTGATTATGAGATTCACTCTAAATTACTTTGACTTTCAGTTTGAATTTTCACTTTGCCTTTTTTGATTGTGAGTTTGAATTTTAACTTTCACTTTTAAGTTTCAATTTATGTTTGAAAATTGGCTCTAAATTCTTATTTTATCTTCATATTTCAATTCTGACTTGGTTTAAATCTAAATTTTAACTTTGGACCTTGAAATTTAACAATTTTGCTTATGACTTGCTTTCAATTTTGAATTTAAATTTAAATTATCATTTTGACATTAACTTTGAATGTTAGCTTTGCCTTTTAGGCTTACTTTGAATTTTAATTTGTAGTTTGAGTTCTGCCTTTCATTTAGAATTTGCTTAAGATTTGGAATTTGATTCTTGACTTTGATATTGACTTCTGATTTTCAGTTTCGACTTCCACTGAATTTTGCCCTTGACTTAATTTTTTATTTGACTTTAAATTCTGATTGACTCGTATTTTTTATTTTTTTACCTTCACTTTGAAGTTTTACTTTGATCAATTTTGGGCTTTTCATTTTGACTTCCTCTTTTTACTTTTGAATTTAATTTTATTCAAACTAAAAACCAAAGTGCAAAGCTAATATCAGTGTCAAAAATTAAAATTAAATTCAAAATAAAAATTCAGGATAAGAGACCATCAAAATTTAAAAACCAAAGTTAGAATTTAAATTCGAAATCAGGATCAAATGTAGAATTCGGACCCCAGCCTTCTTTAGTTAGCTTTATAAGGCTAACTAACGAAAATATCATGACCTAACCTAACCAATCGTCAAGGGCGTACAGTTAACCTAACGATTGGTTAGGTTAGGTCGTGATATTTTCGTTGGTTAGCCTTATAAAGCTAACTAAAGAAGGCTGGGGTCCGAATTCTACATTTGATCCCGAAATCATACTCATCAAAAAATTTGAGCAGAAGTTTTGCATTAATTTTTTTTAATTAAATTTAAAAATGAGAAAGGTTAATTAATATCGGAAATACATTTCTCTTTATATAAATTCTGAAAAATACAGAAAAATCGGATCACCTGAAGATCCGTCACCCCTCACGAAAATACCACGATATTTTCGTTAGTTAGCCTTATAAAGATAACTAAAAAAAGGCTGGGTGTGACGGATCTTCAGGTGATCCGAAAAATCAAGTACAAATGCTTGAAATATAAAGTATAAACAAACCACATAAAATACTGTACTTCATCTTTCATTTCTAACATACAGTAATTTGCATAATACTTATATACTGCATGATCATTCAGATTCAAGGCACGAGGAAACACAACGAAAGGCATCTATTTTGCACTTATATTTCTAAAAAGAATTTCACGTAACCGCAGTCTACAAACTAAAAATGCAAGTAACTACTGTTGGCTATGTTTTTATTTTTTCTTGTTCTGATTCATTGTCTCTTCCAAAATGTATCGTTTTCCTGGTTGCTTGCGATATTGCCCAGTTCAAGGTGACGTAAACGGAACAATCAACCAACCAATCACTTCAAGGTGGCCGAATGGATAAGCTTCAAATGAGTCAGTCAACTATTTCCGTCTCAGTGCCCTCAGTTGGACGAAGGACGTAAAACGGAATAGTCAACCAACCAGCCAACCATTTGAACGAAACTAGATGTCTTTTACACTAACTTATGAGACTATAAAGTCATCGTTAAATTGTTTGTTATTTGGTAAGGTTGCTTAACCTCTTTTGCAATATCGAACGTCATATGGTGAAGGGCACCTACAGCTTTAAGTGAAATCCAAAAGATCGCTACATAATCTGGACTGTGCCCAGTCCAATTACAACCCAGACACATTGTCGCTTAACTTCGCTGATCGACGGGAAATGGTGTCCTCGGAGTAAACTTAATATATTCACTGAATTCATGTGGCATACCTGAATAAATTATATTCTTATAAACTTTAGATGACAACAATTTTAGTTTCCATTAAATGATATTATTTGAATTCTATTAGTGATGGAAATTATGGCACTGGCATAAGTATGCATGAAACCACTTAGTACGACTACAGTATAAGAGAAGTATGACCGCAAAAGGAGAGTATGCAGAGCAATTGCAATGTTGATCAAATGAGTGCCAGTGCCAACCCCCCTTCCCCCTCACAGTGCTAACCCCCCAGGGTGCCAAAAGACCTACCAAGAAGTCTCGAATATGGCTGAGAGTATAAGGCAGTATATAAAAATGTGCGCTATTTGCAATAAATATAAAAACGTTAATCCACGAAAAGCCCCATGAAGAGAAGAAACTCCTTTTAGTAATGGACCTCTAGACTGGGTCTACGCCGATCTGGTGAGTCCCTTTCCCCGATCACGGGACCATTCTGCATAGGTGTTGGTACTGATTGACGGATTCACTAAATTTGTAGAGTTATATCTTTTGCGGGATAAAACCGCGACTTCGGTTGCAAAGTGCATATTTGGGAACTAATGGGTGTCAGGAAATGATGGCCCCCCCCCCTGTACAGAAGAAACTGAAAGGAATAGAAAAAAACAGACAAAACCACGCGAAAGAGCGTTTAATTTTGAATAAAAAACACTTGTTTTAATATCGGGTGTTGCCCCCATTTGCAGCTCTGACGGCCATTAATCGACGGGGGTATGATCCCAGAAGTGTCTCAAAGAGATCGGTATCATGACTCATTTCTTCAAGGACTTCGTTGATCTTTGCAGTCATAATTTCTGTTGAATACCGATTCTGAATGGGTTGTTCCAGCATTAAGGACTCCACCCGATCCTTCATGATGGATCCGACATGTTCACAGACATTAAGATCGGGAGAATTGCCAGGCCATTCATTATTTCCGAAAAAATCAATGTTATTGTCCTTAAGCAGTTGTTGAGTCGCAAGTGCTTTCATACAGGGGGCTTTGTCGTGAAGAAAGGTTGCCTGTTCAACATCCAAAACACACTCGGGTCTTTCAAAAACGGAATTACATGTTGGGCTAAAATTACATTTCGAAAATAAGGCCCATCCCAACTGGTTCCTCTTGGTTTGATAACCCAGATGAGCATCCGAATAGAGAACATAGTGAAAACACCCACACATGCTGGATTTTTTACTATTTCTCGATACTTCTGGTCGTCTGGGACTTCATCAGGAGTTGTTGCCCAAACCCGATCATTCTGAAAATTTGGTTTTCTGGAGACATAAACGAAGAATTCATCGCTGACAACCAAGTGAAGGAAATCGTCTCCCGTTCATTCCTCAAGATAATCACAAAACCATAGCCGATCTTCAATATTAAGATCACTCTTCCGTGGCTTAGCTATTTCATGCCAAGCACTCAAGCCTTGGCGAACTCGAAATTGATGCACAAGTTGCCGATTGACTAGCTTACCACGACGGATAAGTATCTCTTTCGCTACCTCAGAGCAGCTCTTCTTTCGGTGCCGTGATGCAGCAAGCACAATGTCTTTCGATTCTTGAGATAATTTCTCCGGTCTTCCTCCTCGAAATTCTGTTTCACAATCTTCAGGATTCTTATTCCAATTCCTTTTGACAAAGTCTTCTGATCTTTTTAATCTCTCAGCCACCCAGTGTCGAGTTATGAAAGTTGCACCAGCTTCCTTTGCTTCACGAAATGTGACAGCTCGAATGCGGTCAAGAACTCGCTTTTTCTCTGAATCGTTCAAAATAGATGATGCCATGGTTTCTGTAGAGAAAAAAATGGTAAGAATTAAAATCACAGGAATAGAATATAATGGTTTTTATTCAGATTTTAACGCTCTTTCAAGTGGTCTCGCCGGTTTTTATCTATCTCTTCTAGTCTTTGCTCTACAGAGGGGGGGGGGGCAATCATTTCCTGACACCCCGTACATTCTCACTTATGGGAGAATGAAGAATCTCAAAAAACAGACAACAGGACTGAATTTGCAAATGATATTTTATTTCATCTAACAAACAAATATCGAATTAATCATAGTTTTGGAGCTCCGGTTCTCATCCGGAAAGTCAGGGCCCAATTGAGAGATACATTACTCTAAGAAATGTTTTGAGAACGCTGACTGAAGACCGAGTTGTCAATCATTGGGATGAGTACCTACCATTGGTTAAGTACATTCACAACAACATCGTACATAACACCACGCACGAAAGACCATTCTTTTTAATGTTTGGCAGAGAAGATGCTGCTTCTATCGAAATAAACGGAGCAGATACACCACCAATTGATCTGGATGAATATAAATGGAGGCACGCGCACATGAAAGACGAAGTGTACCAAATGGTAAGACAAAGTCTCACTCAGACTTCTCTCTATTTCTCTCGAATAACTTCTCTCTCGCTTCCCCGAATTTTGTTTTAAATTTTTAAAAAACAATTTTAATTTTTAGGCATCTCACACCTGTCGGGGAGAATAATCCAGGGATAAAAAACATGACATCTGGGCGGCTGCGTGTAGCCAAATACGGGCGCCTACATTAATATTTTTATAATATAATTTAAATGTTAAACCAGATTTTTTTCATATAAAAGCGAGTCTTATCTCTCTCTCTCTCCCTCTCTTTTTACTATATATTATATGTCCAAGGGTGTTTTTTATTAAGGGAAAAATGTAGTTTGTAGGCATTTTCCTCGTTCATATCAGACGGATTTATTCAGTCTTAGAACAGATAGTTATACAGAAGGATGTTAATTATCATTGTGATGAGATGAACCTTTTCACCCAAAGCACATATCAAACTAAGGAATAGCAAGAATATTTTCTCCAATTATCACCCTATAAATTAAAATATTAAGCGCTCATATTACTATATATATATATATATATATATATATATATATATATTATAATCCCTTAAGACCCACAGCTATATTTGATTCACTCTCACATTTTTCAAATAGACTTCTAAAACTTTTAGGTTTAGACAAATGAAGCGCCAACTTGTCGATAGAATTTTAGATTGCGTTGGCGACAGATGGACGTCTCAGCACCTAGAATTAATGAAACAAAACCCACCTGTGTGGAAGGTGACAGGTAAATTTCGATTCCGTCGCCATTAACACCTTTCCGAAAGAGAAACTAATCCGCCCCTTTGCTAAATTCATTTCTCTAGACAAAACACCTGACAACTGTTATTTTATCTTAAATACATTTCGATATACGTTCTGAAAAGCACGGAATGGAAAATGTATTATTCTCGTTATACGTGAACTAATAAGGTGATGTTAATGTGTGTGTGTGTATACACACACACACACACACACACACACACACACACATATATATATATATATATATATATATTGTTGTGACGGTAAATTTGCATGCTGAAATCTCTTGCGAGAATAAGAGCAAAAATTTTAGTTTTAAGATTTTGTTGTTTAGATCTCTAAAGCAAAGTGGTTTGGGTTATGGTTAATAACACTGGTATGCATATGAATTTTTTTGTCTGCTGTGAGGGTTTTTTCAACTCATATTATATAATTCGACCATGCTGAATTCGAAAATGACATTGGTTTTCCTCAATCAGGTAAGGTTTTTTCTCTATTGGCCATTTATTATAAGTCCAATTTTATCCCCAAATTTATTGATTTTTTTTGCTTAAACACTGTAGATACGAGTAATATTATAAGAACACTCGTGAAAATGAAAACATTGTGTGAATAAATACTTTTATTCATACAATGAATATGGAAAAAAGTTTATTGAGGAAGGAATTAAGTTTTTTTGGCTTTCCGTCTGTGTTTTTCTACAGGCACGTCTCGCTTCAAACAGCAGCAATAGTCTGCCAGCATATTGATATCCCAGTTTCCCTGGTACCTCTCTTCCATTATTTTGATATCTTGGTGAAATCGTTCACCCTGTTCCTCACTATAATCCCCGCAATTTTCAGGAAAATAGTCCAAGTGGGACCACAAAAAGTGCATTTTTATGGACATGCGCGACGCATGAGCTTTGAAAGCTTCCATCAAGTTTTCGACAACGGACTCGGCAAGCGTAGAAGTCCAGAATACAAGAAAATCAGTGACAACTGATTTGAATGCCTGCCAGGCATTCTTCTCAGTTGGAGTCATTGCGTTTTCGAAGTGAGTATCCTTGATCAAAGTTCGAATTTGAGGACCATCAAAAACCCCAGCATTTAGTTTAGCATCAGATATATGAGGAAATTTACTCTCGAGATATCGGAATGCTGAACCCTCCTTATTCATTGATTTGATGAAATTTTTCATCAAGCCCAGCTTAATATGAAGTGGTGAGAGCAAAATTTTTGCTGGTGGTACAAGGGGCACTGAAACGACATTATGCGACCAAGGTTCAAAATTCTCTCTGGATGCCCATTCACGCTGTGCATAGTGCTTCTCATCCGCTCGGCTATCCCATTTGCAGAGGAAACATGGGTATTTCGTGTATCCCCCTTGCATTCCCAATACAAATGCCACAATCTGAAAAAAAATGAAAATATTTAAAGAATTTAGAGAATTTGTTCTATCAGATAAAAAAAATCTATGCATTGGACTGTATCACTTCTGTGGGGAAGTTAAGTGTTCTTATACGCTCTCAAATAACCTTTGGAAAAACAACATAGTCAATAGCAATAGTTTACTTATGATATTAGTATTACCTTCAAATCTCCACAGATCCTCCAGTTATGTTGGTCGTATACGAGAGCATCCAGTAAAATTTTCATGTTATCGTAGCTCTCAGTAAGTTGTACGGAATGTGCTACAGGGACTGATGCAACCCTATTCCCAATGTTGAGAAGTACTGCTTTCAAACTTCGTTTAGACGAGTCTATAAATAGCCTCCATTCTGATGCGTTATATGGCAGGCCCAAGGATTCGATTAGCCCCTCAACATTGCAGCAGTACACTAAGGAAAAGGTATTTTCGTGCACTGCAAAAAACTTGCGGAATTCTTCCTCTCGTTTCCTATACCAGGAGAATGTTGTTCCCGGAGCCAGCAAGTTGTCCTCTCGAAGTCGTGAGCCCAAGATCTCGGCAGCTAATTTGGAAAGTCCTAAATCCCTGGTAAGATCATTAAGTTTGGCCTGGTTGAGAGGCCTCGGCTCATTTGAATCGGTATTTTGAGGTATATACGACTGGGACTGGTCATTGGCATTGGTCATTGATTCATCATCAGCACAATCGAAGTCCAGGGTTTGAGGTGGGTCGGGTATTGGAATTCCAGGCCCATGGGGTACAGGTCTCATAGCAGAAGTAATGTCAGGGTATACAACAATGTGTTTATTCTTCTTGTTAACTCCTGAAAATAGAAACACAGAAACATGGATAAAAAACTTGCATATGAAATAGAAGAAGCATTCAGACAGTGGCGGCTCGTGAGGGAAGGCTGCGGTCTGTAAGATATGAAATAGGTCGATGGAGTCTGTATATTTTCTTTCTTTTTCATTCATATTGTCCCTTCGGGGACAATATGAATGAAAAAGAAAGAAAATATACAATCATTGTATATGTAAATGTAACTTGTATAACAATATGTATGTGTAAATGTATTTTCTATAACAATATGTATATGTAAATGTATGATTACCTATATGGTGAATATTACATTTTGGTGAATATTATGTCAAGTTTCATACGAGGATTTCAAAATATTTAAGAAAAATAAATTTATAAGCCCACCTTAGAGGTTTGTCATGCAGAAATAGCAATCTGTCACGTGATCCTTTCCTTCTCTCCAAATCATGGGAATTCCAAAAGGCAAAGATTTCGCTCTGCCTTTGCTCCATCTTCTCAAATTTTCAATGCACGTCTTGCAGCACATATGAGGGGCGAAATTTTTGTCCTGGTCCCCTAGCTTAATTCCAAAGTATGCTCTATACATTGTCTTCACAAATTTAGTGATTTGGGACTGGTTATTTGGCATGGTAACCGTCCCACATATGTAGCAGAATCTATTGGGATCATTTTTACATGCTCTATTCATTATGAAATATTTTATCTATATGCCTGAAAAGTAAAAAAAGATATTATACAAGTGAAACAAGTGATGATAGATGTTACTGTTCCAATTCCGCTTTGACAAAATCACGAAAAATTCTATTTTACTTATGAGGCCATAGCCGGATAACCTGAGCTGATTGAGAAAAACGGATTGCAGATTCGAAATCAGCAGGAAAAACTCTATAAGAATCACTTACAAAACCCTTGACAGCAAAATTGATGCATACCAGTGTAATAAATAAATAAATGAAAATGTTTCAGATTGCTTAACGTTGGTTCGATTTTTATGTTTGTGTTCTCAAGAGAATGGTATAAACCCGAACAGCCTTGTGGCCGGGTCGAACCGCGACCCTAGACGCAAAGCGAAAAAACAAGCTGGCCGGGTTCAGATGTAAAATAGTTTGATTTTCCCTTCCCTTCGTGGCTAAACTTTTGTGAGACAGACTTCGAATCCACTTGTTAAATTGGACCATGACGTTGGTCATAAATTTGGGAAACGAAGTGGCTTCGAAGAAAAGAACTTTATTTTAAGGTAATTTTAGGAAAAGGAGGAGTTTTTGTTTGGAAGGGAGTGTCAACGTCCAATCAAAGGACAATGATTCTGGGAACACCCAGTAAGGGGAGATAAAAGCTCTTTCTCTCCTTATGTATGGATGAAATCTTTCGTAGGGAGACCTTATGTATTGAAAATGTTTTGATAGGTCATTCAGAATACTGGAAGGCGGAGTCCTTGGAATTTTAAGGTGTATTTTAGATTTTTAAGTCAGTTGTATGTTCCAGTCGTCGACAGTTAACAGTGGCTTGTAAGAAATAACTCCTGAACATCTGTGGTGTGATAGAAAATTTCTAAGTTGAATTAAAACTGTCTCACGATTGTAAGGGGTTCCAAAAAACCTTAGCCTCCCCATTTGCAGCTTACATGTTTGCTTATATCGAAATAGTTTTTAGTGATTATAAAAATATATAAAATTATTTATTTATTGCAGGTATTAAAATTACTCTAGCTGATAAAGTGATAATATAATGGCTTCTCAATTAATTGGTGATTCGGAGAGGCAACGTGTGATAGATCGCATACGAGCAATAACATTTCGGGAAGCTCGTGATGCTGGAGCCAACTTTATAACACGTTCATGGGTTGCCAAAAAGTTGCGAAGATGTGAGGACTTCGTCAAAAGAAATTGGAATAAAACTTTGGATGAATGTGAAATGGATACAACCAAATCTGGGTGCCCAAATTTGCCACTCTCTCAGGAAACAAAGGACATCATTGAAAGCGGTACGCGTAAGCGGAAAAACAGCTGTGCTAAACTTTCTAGAGAGATCGAAGTGTTGAGAGGAAAGATCGTTAGTGGTGAGATCATTCGACTGTACCGTCACAGGCAAGGTTTAAAGCCTTGCATAACTTCCAAAGCCAAGAAAACTCAACTTAACATCGATGACAGAATGTGGTTTGCCCATTATCTTGAAGATTGGGATGTGGATAATTTCATGCATTTAGCTGTCTCCGATGAATTTTTTGTTTACGTAACACGTCGGCCTAACTACCAAAATGATCGAGTGTGGGCCACAACACCAGATGAAATCGATGACAATTAACATTATCGAGAATTATTAAAAAGTCCAGACTGTGTTGGTGTGTTTGTTTTGTTCACTGCAAAGAAGCTCATGTGTGCTGAAGCCAAATGGTCTGAGTTGGGATGGACAGTATTTTCGTGATATTATTCTATCCTAGCATGTCATTCCTTTTCTAAGAAACCCAAACAATGTTATGGATGTCGATCAGGTCACACTTCTGTACGATAAGGCCCCTGCTTTAAGGTATTAGCAACTCAACAGTTGTTGCGGAACCATGAGATCGATTTCTTTGGAAATGAAGAATAGCCAGGAAATTCTCCTGACCTGAACGTCTGTGAACACATTGGATCAGTTATAAAGGACAAGGTTGAATGTCTCTTGTTTCAAGAACCTGCAGCAAATCGATTTTCGAATGATACAATGACGCAACACATTGAACTGTTTTAAAAATTTTCGTAATGATCAAGATCGATTCACGTCACTTTTGGCAAGCTACCCAAAGCGAATTCAGGCTGTCTTGGAAGCCAATGGCGGGAACACCAAGTTTTAATTGTTTCTCATTAAATGCAGGATTAAATTCTCTTTTGTAAGATATGTTTAGTTTTACTGTACCTCTAATGGTTTAGGCCATGGGCGGGGGGCGAAGGTTTATTGGAGCCCCGTACTTAAAATTTGAATTGCCTTCGTTTACGCGAACTGGTGTGTAAGAACTTTATTGTTAGCGACCGGGAAAAAAAAATAACTTAGTTACATCTTAATTAATATTAGCCGACAGACCAAGAATTTTGTGAAATTTCAATTAATCTAATTTTGTTCAAATTAAATGTTAAACTGTACGTTTGCGACCTATTAGGTTTCCTCAGGAAGAGTCAATATCTTGTGTTGAAGTTTGTTCCAGGGGAATCACTGTAAATTAGTGCATGACCCTTCAGTTATTTTGTGAAGAGATCTAATTTAATGAACGGACCTTTTTTTGTTTTGTTCTGGAAATAAATCTGCGGGACTCGCGCAGAACTGTTGGGAGTAACTTTCCAAAATTTTTGTAAGTAAACCATTTTTCCAACCTCTTCTTAGATTACAAAATTTGAATTTAGTGCTGTTGTTTTTGTTATACGCAAATAAAAAAAAAACCATCTGTATAAAGGATTTTTTGAGACTTAAATAATTGTAAACATTTTCTTTAAATGAACAATTTGATTTTTCGGAAAGAGCGTAGATATTACGAACGGGGAAGACAGTACAAGTGACATGAGTGATTCCGAACCAATGAACTTAAAGAAGATGAGTACAGAAAGTTTGGAAAATTTAAGAAGGATAAATTTTTCCAACATTAATCGGTTACTAAAGGAATGCAAGGAATTAGAGGAAGAAATAAACCGAAGAGGGTCAAAACCGGAAGACCTTGCAATTACTACTCCGCAGCTGGAGTATTGGGACAACCGCAGGTCTGGGGTTCGTCCCAGGAGAATCTCTCTAGTTCCTCCCGTTACAGAAGAAGAACTTTCGACGCAGGAAAGGGTTGGGTGGAAACCAGGTTCATCAGGAGAACAACACCCTTCATTTTATATCCCGAATTTCCCACAGGCAGTAAGGGGTCCTGAGCAAACGACTTTTGGACACACATTATAAAGAAGTTCGCCGACGTTCGTTTATGGGCGAACGGGCACAAGAGAACCCAGGAACCAGCCCAAATGCCGCCAGGAGGGAAAAAGGTGAGACACTCAACTTATTTGCCACAAGATTATTAAGTTCACGTAATGCCTTGGTTCAAGCTAATCCTATAAGGAGACATATTAATTAAAGATGGCATACTTAAGGACGCGTTGAAGTCCGTTATGCCGGAGTATGCTTGTAATTTCATCACAGGAACATCCTTTCGAGAATATTGGATGGAAGCAATCAAGTTTTCAGTAAACAACCCAAGCTTAGGACTAAGAGATGAAGATGTCCTAAGAGAAGAAACGCCACAAGACAGAAGCCGAAGACTGCAGAAACTGCAAAATCCTCCCACATCCTGGAACTATAACTCACAACATCCATAAGAAAGAATAGCCACTGCCACGGAGGACAACATCAAGGATGTGGAGGTGAACGTCGGAGACAAGTCCATCAAGAGAGGAGAGCCCAGAAGGAAGAAATGTGACAATGGTCACAGGAGGAATAACACAACTCAAGAATGTTACTACAACCCCATGAGAAACCAGAAGCGAAAACAAACCAAGTCAAACGAAGACCATGACTCCAAAGAGGAAACAATGGAAGAAAGTGGCCGGAGCCAGTGAAAGATTTGCCAGCAAATGGGACATTGGGAAGAGGCGTGCCCTCGAGCAAACCTTCAGCAGGACTGGAAGGGGAAGCCTCCCGAATAGCTTCAGAGGAAGTAGCGGCGAGTCGTCCGCTAGGACTGATCACCCTACCAGTATTCGTCGCTCAACAAGCTTCCACCGCGCTGGACGATGGTGGAGCTTCCGTCACATTGACATAAGCTATGCACAAGAACATCGGGAGCCTTTGGACAGTTGCCAACTTCTCAGTACACGGTTGCACAGGACCTGCCCATTCATGTAAGGGAGTAGAATTAAGTTTGACTATGGGAAAGGGCGTTGAAGAATTCCTTTGTTTCTGTATAATTCCAGAGGCTCCGCAAGACTTGACCATAGGCGTGTTGTTTCGGAGGATATGAAGACGAAACAAAGGTAACTTTGAAAAGAAAAGAGCCGTCACTCTGAACGAAGAGGTAACCAGACCAGGAATGGGAGCTGACAGAATAAAGAAGCCAGCATGATTCTGACAAGGAGGGTCAGAATGAAACCCGGGGACGCGGTTCCCGTGGACGTCTATTCTCCGCTGCATGGGATATGCAGTGAGGCTCGAGGATATTTGGAAAAATTGTCGAGCAGAATCCAAAATGGAAGTTAAATGATAAGGGAATAGACAGCGAAGAAAAATTTGGGGATATGGTTTCCCCTGGACGTCTATTCTCCGCTGCATGGGATATGCAGTGAGGCTCGAGGATATTTGGGAAAGTTGTTGAGCAGAATCCCAAAGGGAAGTTAAATGATATGGGAATAGACAGCGAAGAAAAATCTGGGGATATGGTTTCCTCTGGACGTCTACTCTCCGTCGTTACAAGGGATGTGCAGTGAGGCTCAACGTGATTTGCAAGTATCACAGAGCGGAAATCTCAACGGGAAGTTAACACTTTCCAAGGAGGCGGTAAAGTTACTCTTGAGAAATAAAAGTGACGACTGACAAGTACTACCTTGAAGACAAGATGAAATCGGCATGGTGGTTGGGGCAACGAGAACGGGGAGGTTAGTCGGAACAGCCGTTCGATTCCTCGCCCGAAAATAAAAAAAATGGAACAAGTGTCACTGTGAGAAAGAGTCAAAAATTCCACAAGTGACTAAGAAGAGATTGACACATCTCAAGACGCATGTTCACCGATGTCCGTCGCTCTCAAAATGAAGACCGACGAGGGAAAGACAAGATTAATTACTACCGTCACAGGTAGAGTACCAGGACGACGTTGTCACTAGGAACGAAGAGTGACCACAGGAGTCCAAAGGGGAAGCGATTAAAGAAGAAAAAGAAGTGTGGGGCCCTGAGGCTCTGTGTAGACTACAGACCTTCGAACGCTATCTGCATAAAGGACAAATATCCACTACCCATCATTGATGAAACCTTTGCCAAGCTGCACGGGACTCATTATTTCTCGAGCATGGATTTACATTCGGGATATTGGCAGGTGGCCATTCACGACGACAGCATCTCGAAAACTGCCTTCTCAACGGGAAGCGGTCATTTCAAGTTCAGGGTAGTCCCGTTTGGGTTGTCCAATAGTCCACCAGTGTTCCAAAGAGTAATGAATTTTATTTTTCGGGAGCAACTGGATAAGGAAGTGCTGATTTACCTGGATGACTTCATTGTCCTTGGAAGGTCCTTAGAAGAACAACGGAATCAAGGTATTGAAGCCGTTCGAAGAAAAGGCGCCCCACGGCTTGGTGTACATTGATTATTCACGACCGGGCAGAGGCAAGTTGGAGTCCCGGTACGAAGGTCCATACATCACCATCGAACGGAAGACTCCAGTCACTTATCTCCTGCGTCACATGATCATTGGACATCAGATAGTGATCCATCGGGACCGCATCCGCCCCAGCATCGCTGCCCCAGCGGACGTCGAGCGACAAGGCGGGGCGGATGGCGCAGGGGATGAGATGGGTGAAGGGTCACCGCCCCTCCTCGCTGGAGATTCGCCCTCGGCACCGGAGAAACATCGACACGGGGAAGTCAACCGGAATGCGCTTCCTGCCCACTGGCAGGACCGAGTGGCGGACAGGAACCGCCTGGTGCTTCCGAACTACTTCCTCGCGGGGACCTTGTGGGAATAGGGTCCCCCGGACAAAGCAGACAGGCTGCTTTCACAGTGCCACCGTTAGAGCGTCCGTATGCTCTTAGGCCCAGGCCTCGAGTACACTACGAAGAAACGGAGAACGATTAAAACTAAATGTGCCAGTGTTAGTGTCCCAATAAAGGGGACAAATAAATGAAATAAAAAGTAGTGAAAATTGTGAATAAAGTGATGATACCCGACCCTAGTTAAGAAAGTTTACACCGGAGTGCAAAATTAAAAGAGGGGAGGGATGTTGTGACGGTAAATTTGCATGCCGAAATCTCTCGCGGGAATAAGAGCAGAAATTTTAGTTTTAAGATTTTGTTGTTTAGATCTCTAAAGCAAAGTGGTTTGGGTTATGGTTAATAATAAATAAATAAATGAAAATATTTCAGATTGTTTAACGTTCGTTCGATTTTTATTTTTGTGTTCTCACGAGAATGGTATAAAACCCGAACAGCCTTGTGGCCGAGATTTATGGCCGGGTCGAACCGCGACCCTAGACGCAAAGCGAAGGGAAAACAAGCTTGCCGGGTTGAGATGTAAAATGATTTGTTTTTCCCTTCCCTTCGTGGCTAAACGTTTGTGAGACAGACTTCGAATCCACTTGTTAAATTGGACCATAACGTTGGTCATAAATTTGGGAAACCAAGTGGCTTCGAAGAAAAGAACTTTAGTTAAAGATTATTTTAGGAAAAGGAGGAGTTTTTGTTTGGAAAGGAATGTCAACGTCCAATCAAAGGACAATGATTCTTGGAACACCCAGTAAGAAGAGAGAAAAGCTCTTTCTTTCCTTATGTATGGATGAAATCTTTCGTAGGGACGACCTTATGTATTGAAAATGTTTTGATAGGTCATTCAAAATATTGGAAGGCGGAGTCCTTGGAATTTTAAGGTGTATTTTAGATTTTAAGTCAGTTGTATGTTCCAGTCCTCGACAGTTAACAGTGGCTTGTAAGAAATATCTCCTAAACATCTGTGGTGTGATAGAAAATTTCTAAGTTGAATTAAATCTGTCTCACGATTGTACTTAAAATTTGAATAGCCTTCGTTTACGCGAACTGGTGTGTAAGAACTTTATTGTTAGCGACCAGGAAAAAAAAAAGAACTTAGAAGATCTTAATTAATGTTAGCCGACAGATCAAGAATTTTGTGAAATTTCACTTAATTTAATTTTGTTCAAATTAAATTTTAAACTGTACGTTTGCGACCTATTAGGTTTCCTCAGGGAAGAGTCAATATCTTGTGTTGAAGTTGGTTCCAGGGGAAACCCCGTAAGTTAGTGCATGACCGTTCAGTTATTTTGTGAAGAAATCTAATTTATTGGACGGACCTTTTTTGTTTTGTTCTGGAAATAAGTCTGCGGGACTCGCGCAGAACTGTTGGGAGTAATTTTCCAAAATTTTTGTAAGTAAACCATTTTTCCAACCTCTTCTTAGATTATGAAATTTGAATTTAGTGCTTTTATTTTTGTTATACGCAAATAAAAAAAGAACCCTCTGTATAAAGAATTTTTTGAGACTTCAATAATTGTAAACATTTTCTTTAAATGAACAATTTGATTTTTTCTATTGAACAAAATTTGTAATCAGCTTATTTCTTTGAATGTATATACTAATTGGAGTGAAATTGAACAAACTTTATAAGAGGGAGTGTGTCGTTTTTATGCTACCTTGCAATAGGCCTCTCTTGTAAGCTGAAGGTAAATTAACATTGAAAGTTTAAAATTGAAAGTGGTCTTCCAGTAAGCCGAGAGAAAATATGCGTTTAAAAAAAATAAAGGGGCATCCGAGTGGATTGGCTGAGTCATCCTGAAAGCAACGAACACGCACGTAAGAAATAAGTGCAATTGAAAAAGTGTGCGCACTATATACATTAAAGGGTTGCGGACGACAATATATATATATATATATATATATATATATATATATATATATATATATATATATATATGGACGTTTTCCAGTTTATGTACCGTTTTCTACAGTACATTACATACAGCATAGTAAACATTTTTAACCTGTAAAACAGAAGGTTAGGTTAGGTTAGGTTAGGTTAGGTTATCAATAACTTACCTCTCTTAAAAAGTTGTTATAATCGACGGCGGTTGTATGACCAATATCCAGTTCCTGCTCACAATATTGAAAAGAAGCAAAAATAAATTATATGAAAAACGGTACACAAACTGAAAAGGTCCATATATATATATATATACTTATTAAAGATTTAGCCATTAAAAAAAATAAAATTTAAAACACGGGATAACCGACTTGAAACATCTGTTTTACGACGGAGTTTTTTGGCGCGAGGTTGACGGAAGGGGACAGATAATATCAACTCGCTAATAATTAAGTCCGATACCATTCTTGCGGTCAAGCAGGCCACCTGGTACTTGTCTTCCACTTATTAAAGATTTCCCTTTAATGTTACTAAAGCTTACAACTTCAAAATCAGATGGTTTCACATCTCAGAAAAAAAGCGCTACAGTTAACCTAACCT
Organism: Bathynomus jamesi; assembly: GCA_023014485.1. Classification (NCBI taxonomy): domain Eukaryota; kingdom Metazoa; phylum Arthropoda; class Malacostraca; order Isopoda; family Cirolanidae; genus Bathynomus; species Bathynomus jamesi. Next base: position 525,946 of record JAJOZX010001857.1, read on the forward strand.
AAACTAACCTAACCATTCGCCATTTTTATTCTCAAACAAATATAATACTTGGAAATCTGAAAACACCAAATTTATTTTCAATTTCATCAACGTTGTTTTAAATAATAATAATAACAATAATAATAACACGTTTTAACTTTTTTAAATTTTTAGTTGTAGACATTAATACCCTTCGGGCGAGTTAATCTCCGCTCATTGAAGATTTTTACCTTAAAAGGTACAGCTAAGATTTACAATTTCGTTAATGTCCTGTAAATAGCTTTTGTTTGTTTTGAGCTTATAGCGGATAATCCCGCAAAAGTTCATTATGAATCCCACACTTGCCTAAGTTTCCGACTGCAAGAGAAACAAACATCCTCTTCTCTCTCTTATCGGCTTAGTAAGTTTAAGCAGAAGTCCAACCGGAATATATTATATATATACACACGGTGAACCAAAAGTAGGTGGACAGTAGGTTGAATACGGTTTGTGTTATATTATATTATAACTATGGTGTTCATTATAACTATGGTGTTTGTGTTTTATTATATTAAATATTATAACTAAATTTATTTAAATTTTATTTTGTATTATAGTATACAAAAAAATTAAATATGTATTCTCAAAATAAACGTTATCATTTACTGTCCACCTACATTTGGTTCACCCTATATATATGTATATATATATATATATATATACACAGGGTGTTTGAAAACTTTCTGTACAAATTGTAATGGGGGATAGGCAACACCAAGACAAACCCTTTTCGTCTATAAGTGTATGTCCGCTGACGTCACCATTCGGCGCGAGAGGGCGCCGCTGCAATTGGCTAAAAGGTGAAGTGGGCTAGACTCGCGCTTGCCGCGGGCATTCTTAAATCGGACGTAGTACGCGTAACATGTTTATTTAAAGAAGGCATGTTTATTTAAAGAAGGTGCTGAAAGTTGCGACCGGTAGAATCAATGCATGCCCGACAGCGTCGAAGCATTGACCGACGTACACGTCGAAAGATTCCCGGCATTTCGGGAACAGTTCCAGCGGCGACAGCGATTCTTGCTACGAGGTCTTCTTCTGAGTAAATGGGAGTCTTGTACACGAGGTTCTTCATGTGTACCCACAGGAAGAAATCGAGGCATGTTAAATTGGGCGATCTCGGTGGCCAGGCTACGGGCCCACCCCGGCCTATCCATCGATCCCCAAAAGTGGCGTTCAGATAATCCCGCACATCGTTGCTGGAGTGTGCTGTGGCCCCGTCGTGTTGAAACCACATTCGTCTACGAATAGCCACGGGAACATCTTCCAGCAGTTCCGGCAACGTTTCTTCAAGAAATATCCGATAAACCCGCCCATCGAGTCTGGCAGGCAGCAGGTACGGCCCAATCAACTTGCCATAGACGATACCCGCCCAAACATTGACGGCGAACCGTTCTTGATGGGCATGCACCCGTGTAGCATGTGGATTTGCGTGCGCCCACACGTGAGAATTGTGCATGTTAAACACACCCTCACGTGTGAAACAGGCCTCATCTGAGAACAGCACATAAGCAGGAAAATTAGGCTGCACCGCTGTCTGCTGCAGAAACCAGCGTGCGAATTCCACACGAAGAGGGTAATCCCGAGGTTGTAATGCCTGGACTCTCTGACGATGAAACGGATGTAACTGCTGCTCGTACAATACTCTCCAGACCAGGTCGTGGTTCACACCGAGGATACGTGCAACACCTCGCGTGCTTGCGCTTGGATTGTCCTCAAATCGCCGTAGGATTTCTTCTTCCATGTCAGGAGTGGGCACGTTTCTCTCCCGACCAGTGTCATGCATGTTTGCATGGAATGTTCCAGTTTCTCGCAGTCGCCAATGCAAATGCGCAAACATTTGGTGGTTTGGCACACGTCTGTTTGGGAAGCGCTGTCGGTACAACCTCACAGCAGCTCTTCCGTTTCCATTGGCAGCCCCATACACCATATGCATGTCAGCCATCTCAGCAGTCGTGAAGCGCTCCATGTTACGAGTACTACGTCCGATTTAAGAATGCCCGCGGCAAGCGCGAGTCTAGCCCACTTCACCTTTTAGCCAATTGCAGCGGCGCCCTCTCGCGCCGAATGGTGACGTCAGCGGACATACACTTATAGACGAAAAGGGTTTGTCTTGGTGTTGCCTATCCCCCATTACAATTTGTACAGAAAGTTTTCAAACACCCTGTATATATATATATAATACAATCAGCGAAACTCACATTATATAACCAATAAACTCGTATGAACTAGCCAAAAGTAATTTAAAAGCCGTAGCATGCGAAATTACGGACGAGATATGATACACACAAGCTCTAATGTTATTTTTGGGTTTTATTTTCCTAATTAATTCCATCTACTGATTGTGGGCTCGCCATCTTCATAACTGTTATTTGAAATTGTATAGAATTAAACAGACAATAAAATTCACTATCATACGTCCTAATTTACATGGGAATAGGGTTGTACTTAAGATTTTTCAAATTGTCTCGTTTACACCCGAAAATGTTTCCGTCTATACAAAAACCCCCATCGCCATTTTGGCATTCACGTGATTGTTTTCCATGAACAATTTATTTATAGGCTAAATTAGCATTTGATTAAGTAATGAATTTCCTAATCATATTCCAATATATATATATATATATATATATATATATATATATATAAGGTTGATTCTTTTCATATTAGAATCCCTAAATATTAAATAATATTTCATAGGGTAAACTTAAACACCCGATAAATATGGCATGTACTACAAAAGTTGCCAAAAACCTTCAGTACTCATTTACAATTCAATTTAAGCCTACAGAATAAACAGCGTTTCGTAAAGGTGGTTGTTTTTCAAGAATCGAACGTAGATCAGCTCCGCTGTGGACTTAATTATTTGTACAAGAATAATTCGAACTAACGCAGTACCAGACTTATTTTATTTTACACTAAATTCTCCCAAACTCTAAAATTCAGCATTTTTAAACTAAAACAAATATAATATTTCGAATATTCTAAATTATTATAGTTTTAGTAGGGCATGCCCAATAAATATCGTTTTGTACGCGTATTTATTAAAAAAATTGAATTTATGGTATAACTCATTTAACTGCACCTTCTACATTTCAATAAATAAAATTAATATAGATTTACCCTCTGAGCATATGCAAAAGGTTGCATACTAATATAAAGCTACTAGCACTCTCAATTATATTAATATTTAATACGTTATAAAAGTTGATTCTTTTTATATTAGGATCCCTAAATGTTAAATAATATCTCATAGGGAAACTTAAATAAGTTTATTGGAAAACATCCTTGCCTTATGAAGTGCTTTTTGCTGTTTCCGAAACTCCCTTAAATAATAAATATATATACACTGAAAACATCTCTCTTTTAAATTTATTGAAAAACATCTTTGCCTTATGAATTGCTTTTGCTCTTTCCGAAATCCCCTTAAACGTATACACTGAAAACTTCTCTCTCTCTCTCTTTCTCTCTCTCTCTCTCTCCTGCGCATGCGCAGAGTTGACTATTGTAGAAAAGGCTAAGCACCACCCAGTGTATGTCCAATTAGGAAGTCAGCGAGCTTGTGAATGGCTTTCTAATCTCTGGGTACAAATAGCGTCGTACCACATATAAAAAGGGGGCATTTTCAGCTGGAACCCACAATAGTTATTTTTATCAACGAGTAACCACACATTCTCTCGTCATGGACACCTCCAGTCAGAGAGACCTCTACTCTTCCCCACAGGTGTTTGAAGTTGGGGACTGCTCTGCAGGGGTTACACTCGAACTTTTCGCAGCTATTGATGGAGGAAACCTTCTAAAGACACAAATCCTTAATGATATCTGCAATGTTACTCCGTTTGAACAAGCAGAAGACTCTACCGTCGAGATGTGAGTAAAAGAATTTATGTACCCGTATTTCTATTTTATTTTTGTGTCCTATATTTATTCGCGAACTTGTTAATTATTTTAGTGTTCCTGAGAATACCATTAAGCAAAGCGCTCGAGCACGTTCTGTTTCCTTCGTGGTTATTTCATCATATATATAATTATTATTATTATTATTATTATTATTATTATTATTATTATTATGCGATAAAAGTGTCCTTTGAAAGTGAAATTTTTTTAAGAGTGTTTCCCAATACATGTTAACTTAAATATTTATAGAGTTCTACAGGTAGGGTTTTAGAATTACTAAAACTTTAAAGGTAGGGAATTCCAAAGGTCTTGGGTTCGAGATCCTGTGATGATAGGCATTGTGTAGTATGCACAGTTAAGATAAAAGTATTTCCGGCGCTGTACATTAGTGTACTTGTAACTCCTTGTAGCTCTCTCTCTCTCTTCCTATATATATAATGTTCCTCTGTGTGTATTTTGGTGAAAAACAATTGGTTTTTAGTTATTAACCATTCTTTCTCTCCTTTGTGGTTAATTCGTGATATATATATATATATATATATATATATATATATATATATATATTAGGGTGATTCAAATATGGGGGTAAAATATTTTTTTTTATATTTAAATGGTTCAATTCAGCATAAAAACAACTATCCTAAAATATTTTAGCAAATTTTTAATTTTTAGGGGTTGCTACCAGCAATTAAAAATTGACAGAACGACTCAAATTGTCAAATTTTTCCACACCACCCAGGGGGTACAGTACAAGGCGCATTGCTTTTTTTCAATGTGGAAAGCTCCCCCGTAGGTCCTACCATAACCACAAGCATGCATAATTAAACTAGCATGATATTTGAGACATTAGCTGTCCTTACTTCATCAATGTTTCTTTCTTTCTATCAGGGTAAACAGCCCTGTAGTTTTTCACTACTTGTAGCAAGAATTGTTTTTGATCTTCGTCATGTGTTAGTATTTTATTATATTCATCCATTAATTTTACTCCTCTTTCCGCTATATCATTCACGACTTTCCACTGTTTGATAGATTTCTTAGCGGAGTTATACTCTTCATCATTATGCCATTCTTTAGCATCTTTGAGTAAAAATTTTGAACTAAATTCTGTTATTGTAAAGAATCTTTGAGTATTTGATGACAAAATCTTCTAATTTCTTCGTTGGAATAAGTGCAGGACCTAGAAAAGCCCGTTTTGTAGGAAGAGTTTCTGTTGTATTTTGCAAGGCCTTTACAATTTTGTTTTTCGTTTCAGTAGGCACTTCATCATCATAAAAGGCCAAGGCTACCAGTTCTTCAGATAGGTACCAGAGGTGACCTAACAGTTTTTTAATAGCAACAAATGCAATTGTGTCATTTATTTGTTTGTAGACTACAAGATTCTGTAATAATTCCAGATCAAGACGAGGAGCGCAAGATGGCACAGGAGCTGTAAACCATGCCTTTACATATAACCGAGTAGCAAATAGACAGATGTCTTTTAGTCCTTTTTTGTCTTTTACTGAAATTTTGAACTGAGATTTGAACATAAAATTTTTTAATGAATATGTAATTTTGGCCATCCACCTATCCCGATGAAGTCCCGCTGGATGTTTAAATTTGATTCCACCTTTTGGTTCACCTCCCAAAAAAATAATTGTTAACTGCAATAGTTCTAGGTAATCGTCTCTTGGTTGGAATGTATCTAGTTGATTTGTTGCAAATATAATTATGTCATCTTTGATGTCATGAATATTTTCATAGATATCTGGATCTGATAATGCTGTTTCGTAGTCCTCCTTATTAATGCTTGACCATTTTTCTCTGAACTTCTTAAAAAGGACTATATCTGGGCCAGAAGATGGTGATAAAGACTTTGAAACAACAGCTTCCAGCATAATTTCAAATATATGGTGTCGACATGGCAGCCACAATAAATCGTTGTCGAATTTTTGTTCTACAAGAATAGCTGCACCATTTCTAGGACCAGTATTGGCTGCCGTTGTATTGAAACACATGCATTTTATTTGTTCGCAGATGTCCCATTCAAGCGATGTCTGATTGTTTGCATTATAAAGAGACGCATTTCTGTCACTCAATTTTGCAACATCAAGACTTCCTAATAATTTATCATCAAACAATTTTCTACGTTTGCCAACCTTACTTTTCCATGTTGAAGGTTGTGCACCACAGAAACCAGATTCGTCACTTTTACTCTCCTCTGATTCTGATTCTGATGATGTACTGGTGAGTATGACAGCCTCTTCATTCTTCTTTCTTTTGATCTCTTCTTCTGCTTTCCTCTTTTCATAACGTTGTTGCTTTTCTGCTGCTCTTTGCTCTTTTTTAGCAACAGCCTTATCAATGGTACCCATTTTTCCATGACGTCCTTTCTCACGTTGCATTTTCAAGAATTTCTTATCATCTTCTATTTTTATAAGCTGCATAGGATTCTCATGAGCAATGTCAAATAAGTTTTCCAGTTTATCTTTCCATTTTTCTTCTTTATTATTTAAATTTTGTGATCTTTTCAATTTGTTTGCTTTGTTTTTCTTAAGCAGCTGTCATTCCTTCAGTATTCCTTGAATTTTATCTACTACATGTATTCTTTGTTTTGCTGGTATTCCTGCTTTTTTCCAAACTGCTAGCACATCATCTGCAGTAGAGCAGCATGATTCTCTAATGTCTTGCTTTTTAATATTTCTGTAGTACATGAAGAGGGCCATCATTTCCTTCTCTGTTGGTAATACGGATGTTTTTAGTACTGCAGAGGGCTGCCCAATTAGCCATACTTCAGTTTCTTTTCTTGTAGAACTTCTCCCAAATGAGCAAATGGGTGATGGTGAGTTAGACCTAGCTTCTATAATCGATTAATTGGTATCAAAATTACGAGTTCCAAGCAACAATTAAAAGCAAGCTAGTATATAAACCATTAATTAAAAATTCTGAAATATAAACAATTAAACATAAAATCATAAGTTGTAAAAACAAACAAATTGAAAAAGAGGGAAACTTTGACGCCTGGTAGCACATAGTAAATTTTATTTAAAATTCACCAAATTTGGCATACACTACTGTTTTGTCATAGGGAACAAAAATACAGGTTGAACAATTAAAAAAAAATTTGATTTTTTTGAATCACCCTAATATATATATATATTATATATATATATATATATATATAATATATAAAATTATTTCACGAAAGTAACACGTGAAAAATATTTATGATGAATAAAACCACGAAGGAAAGGAAACACAAAAAGGTGCTCAAGCGCTTTCGTCTAATGACATCCTCAGGAACACTGAAGTACATAAAAGGTTACGGCCTATATATAGGTTACAGAAAGAAAAAAAATAAATAACATACATACACACAAACACATATATATATATACATACATATCTACACACATACATATATATATATTGAGTTTTTCGAAATTACTTACATTCCGAGAATCCTGGGGGTTGGCATCCCTTGGTTGCGGTACGTCGACGATATTTTGTGTATCTGGCCCATGAATCGTGACCTGGATAACTTCCTCCTTCAGTTAAATGATCAAGTCCCCTCCATTAAGTTTACTTTAGAAGTGGAACAAGACAATTCAATCCCATTTTTGGATGTGCGGGTACATAGGGAAAGCCCAGGTTTTAAGTTTAGTGTCTATCGGAAAACAACAAACAATTTGTCCTACGTACACTTTTACTCGGGACATGACACCCCCACTAAGAAGGCCATTTTTTCATCAATGTTTCTCCGCGCCCTTAGGATCGCCAGTCCGGAATACATCGATGCCGAATTGGAAAAATCAACGGTATTGGAAGTGATCTGTGTTACCCATCTGCGTTTATGGAATCTTGTCTCAGCAAGGCAAAACGAACTTTCTATCGTGTCAATAATAACACTCGTACTTTGTCAAAAAATATTTTAGTACTTCCATTTTTCCCGGGCTTTTTAGGCATTGCTAATGTACTTAAACTTTTGGATATTAATGTAGTATTTTCATATAACAATATTGTGAAAAATATCATAGTAAAAAATAGCCCTACCAATAATTCAGGCATTATCTATAAAATTGGGTGTAAACAATGTGATTCCTTTTACATAGGTCAGACGGGAAAGGATTTGCACACACGTATAAAACAGCATCAATATTCCGTTAGAACAGAACAGTTGTCCAGTGCTCTTTTTGTCCATTTGTCAGAGTTATCCCACTGTATTGATTGGAATAATGCTTCAGTTTTATTTCATTCTAGCAACATTGTCAATAGAAATATTCTTGAGTCTGCCATTATCCAACTTTCAAATAACTTCAACATAAGCAAAGGTCTTTTCAACTCGATCCTGTTGTTTTGAATTCCTTCAAAACAAATTTAGATAAAAAGGGTAGGACGCTAAATCTTTGGTAAACTTGTAGGCTACTTTATTAACTTTTAATCTTCATTTTATTTTTATATATATCGAAACTTGACTCTAAAAGGCAAAGTGTTAAAACCCGGGCAGATTTCCAGTATAAATTTGTATTTTTATAATTCATTTGATCTTGTGCTAAAAATCGATATTTTTCCGTACAAATCTGTATGCCTCTTTGTTAATCCTTTAATCTTTAATTTTTAATTTTTATTTTTACTTCTCCGTTTATTGCATATATATATATATATATATATATATATATATATATATATATATATGTATGTGTGTAGATATGTATGTATATATATATATATATATATATATTATGTTTGTGTGTATGTATGTTATTTATTTATTTTTTTTCTTTCTGTAACCTATATATAGGCCGTAACCTTTTATGTACTTCAGTGTTCCTGAGGATGTCATTAGACGAAAGCGCTTGAGCACCTTTTTGTGTTTCCTTTCCTTCGTGGTTTTATTCATCATATATATATATATATATATATATATATAATATATATATATATATATATATATGGTGTGGATGGATGAAATAATACATTTTCCAATCATCACATTTTGTTGTAAAATGTTTTATTCAAATAGCAGGTATCCTCAATTTTTAATTATAGATTAGCTTGCATTAGTACTGGGCTAGGCTTTCTGAATATAATTCGATTTATGAAAAAATTGGATTTTAATTAAAAAACATTCAGAAAATGTATGAACTAATCAAGTTAATTTAAAATTACCCTTTCTCATTATAGGTCCGATGCGGAGGTGACACCTGTTATAGCTACTTTTCGTGACAGCTTTGAAGAAAAGCAAATAACCGACGATGATTTGGAGATTGAGGTTTTACCACGCAGTCAACCCAGTGACCTGAATACGGATGTCGAAGTATTGGCTCACATCCGGTCCAACGAACTACTGTAAGCTATTTTTCTTTTGGTTAACAACAAGACAGTATATTTTCAATCAATTTATGAAGTGACAGAAATCATATTTTATAAATTAGTACAATTTTACATCCAACTTAAATTAGTTACAGAAATAGCATCCATTAAATTTTAAATAAGCCACAGAGCACAAGACTAACGTTATTGGGGACATCTTATATTTTACACAATATTGTTGCAATTATACATTTTGTATATACGAGTAAAACTTTACACAATACATCGATTGCGCACAAACGGAAAACGGTATTTTATCTGCATGCACACCATTTCATCATTCAGCTCAGTGACACGGGTCGAATAATTTTAAAAAATGTATAAATTCATTTCCAAGTGACATGTGCAAGAAAAATGAAAGACAATACATCCCGCAAGTATAACTAAAATAGTCTTGTAATTGGTAGGGATTCCAGACAATTTCGGGGATATGCAACTGTTCGAGAAATTTTACAATAACAGGGTCACTCCAGGGATGGGTCCTAGTTGAATTAAAGTAGTACATTCTCTCCCTATTTTTAAAGTAGATGGCCAACCAATAATATCTGTGTTGACAATAATTTCCCCGCAGTCTCTCGTAGTTGGCAATTTCAATGTTTCATTCTTCGCAAACACACCGATAAATTTGGAGCGTGTGATTCGGTCACTATTCATTCTCTCTGAAGTGTATTCGTATCCATTTTAAAAGTCAGTGACTACACTCCTGAAGCGGTCAATCTCTATTAGAGCTTGTGACTCGAGGTATACTAGTAAAATAAATCCTCGATATAACGGAGGAGCGATTTAGCTGAAGGATTTTTCTCCGTTATTGAGTGATCAATTTAGCGAACTCGTTCGTTTAATCAGAATAGTGCTCCGTAAAAAGGAGGGACGGAAGCGCACGTGTTTTCGTTTGTTCGTGTTTTGTTTACATGACGCCAGTCTGTACCCTGTCGCCTCGCCGCTGTGTTGCATTGCTGCTCACTGTGTTTGTGCCTGTGTTTCTGCTTAACTGTGCTTTTATTATCATGCCGAAAGTATCTCAGAGAATAAGTGGTGGTGAGAAGGTGAAAAGAGTGCGTTTAACTATTGCGCAGAAGTTAGAGATAACTGAAAAGCTTGAGAAAGGAGCGTTTGTGGCTGCTGTGATGGCAGAGTATAACATTAGAAAAACACAAGTTTACCAACTGAAAGGTGATAAGCAGCACATTAAGAGCTATAGGCTGCAGCATGAGACGAGAGCTAGTGCTAGTGACAAAAATAAGGCTCTCGAAAAAAAGTCATTAAAGAAGCTATCACATCAAGACCTGGACGACGCCGTGTACAACTGGTACAAACAGCAAAGGGCTCAAGGGCTGCCGGTCCGAGGTCCAGAGCTCCAGTCAGCTGGATTAAAGTTTTCAGAAAAATTAAATATTGAAAATTTTCATGCTAGCACTGGTTGGGTGACTAGGTTTTGTGCCCGGCACAATACCACGAACCGTAAGATTGTCGGCGAAAGATGCAGTGCTGATATCGCCAATGTTGCTCCCTTCGTAGAAGAGATGAAGGTGTTGAGGAGAGAAACGAGTCTGCAGGACTTCCAAATCTACAATGGTGATGAGACGATCCTCTTTTGAAAGGCATCGCCGAGCAACACGCGGGCAGTGAGAGCAGAGACAAGTGTCCCCGGGAACAAAATGAACAAGAGTCGTGTGTCTGTCCTATTGTATGCCAATGCCGATGGTACCCACCGCCTGAAACCGATGGTTGTTGGAACTGCGAAGAGGCCAATGGCATTACGCCCCTTCATGAACAGTTTCCCTGCGTCCTATGAGGGTAACAAGAAAGCTTGGTTCACGAGGGAGATTACCAAGCACTGGTTCGACAACTGCTTTGTCCCAGCTGTCCGGTCTTTCCAAGTGAAGGAAAAGGGAGTGAATTATAGAGAAGTTAAGGCCCTTCTGCTGATGGGTTGTGCTCCAGTGATGGGAAGATAAGGGTCAAGTATTTGCCGCCAAACACCACTTCAGTAATCCACCCTATGGACCAGGAGGTAATCAACGCTTTCAAAAGGCATTACCGTCGGCTCATGTTTGATGATCTTGTGGAGCTTCTCCCGGCAGAAGACGTGCCAGATACAAGAGAAGATAGAAGTCTGCAGGGCTACAAGAACTACAACTTTTATGATGTAGTGCACAATGTAAAAAAAGCATGGGATACGGTGAGTGTTCGAACCCTGGTTCATGGCTGGAATGCCTTGTTTGGACACAACCATCAAACCCAGCTGCAAGAGAAGACAGCAGACTTCGACGGATTCACGGTAGAGGAATGCAGAACGGTCTTCCGCAATGCTGGAGAGGACGATGTACAGCAAGAGGACATCGAGGAGTGGCTGGAGATTGATGGTGGAGACCCCGGGTACCACATCCAATCTGAAGAAGAGATTGCTGCGGAAGTTTCTTTGGCCTCAAGTCCCTTAGAAACAAGTTTGGAAGAAGAAGAAACATCTACAACTCCATCGATGACGCTGTCTGAGGTGCAAAATAATCTTGATGCGCTCCTCAACTTCCTGATCACCACCAAGCAAGAAGACCTGCAGCTCTTCTATGACCATCTGAGAGAGATGAGAACCAGGGTCGTCAAGAAACAACAAGCCATGTGTGTCCCGATCCAGACTAAGATAGATGATTTCCTGAAGCCTCCTGCCCCTCAAAGACGAAGATCTGACAGCCATTCTTTTCTTGATGTTCCACTACCCTCAACATCAGGATTATTGTCAACCCCTTCATCTTCACCAGCTCCAACCCTCAGCTTTTCTCGCAGTGCTTCCACTACCCCAGAGCCAGTCCCCGGAGAGATACCTGCCGTCCTTCTGGAGGGTGATGTTGAGACAGAGTAATTCACCCCCTCAAGCCTGGCACAGGTTTCGAGGTCATACCTTTGTCAAGCCACCTACAACAAACACCATAACCCCTAAATTTTAAGGTAAGCCATGTCTACTTTTTTGTCTAAGGAATTCTTCCTAAGCACTTTGCATAATTTTTTTAATGCCTGAAATTTTGTACAATTTAAGGGAATTTTCGATTTAAGGGAATATTCGATTTAAGGGAAAGATGTGGCTGGAATTAGTTTGTTAAATCGAGGATTTACTGTACACTTATAGGCGCGTCTATCGGGTTGGCGAATTCAAATCTGACTTAGATGTTCCCATTTTGTTGTCGACTTAAGATAAGTCAGGAGTAATGTCAAACAGGTGAAGGTTAAACTGATCCATGAATTCTTTCTGTGTTACCCCAATCCCAAACTCATCGCAAGCACCGGCGATATGGGCCAGATTACTATATGCTCTCGTGCAAAGCGGGAACATGGCGTCCGATGCGTAGTCCGTGAACAATGTTCCTCCCAAACGAACACCGTTGACGTATAGAGTTATGTTTTTAAACCCGAAATTCTCGAATTTAAAGGCGTTCTTTTTATATTTTCCATTCACCGAAACGTGATCCTGCAATCCAATTAATATCCTTTCAGGCAGAGCCCCCAGGGCGATGTTTTCTATCTGTTTCGAGGCCAACCCTGCGGGTACCGTGTATAGTTTGATCTGTACTCTGTTAATTGGGTATTTTACTGTGGCATGTAGTAAATTTTTTTCAATTTCTAATTGTTTAGGCGAACTTAATTTCACACGGCGTACGCGAAGATGTTTCCATAATATGAATCACAACAGGCTTTGCGTCCTCTTCATGAACAGCTCCCACATTTAAACAGATCTCAGGATTCGTGCGAGTGAGCTTTATTTTCATATCGACCCCATTTACAAGCAGCTTCTCCTGGAATGTGAAGTCTGTATGCAGGCGTCCAAAACATTCGTGTTTATCTTTTTAGAATTTTTAAATCTGTCCTTTATACTACCTTCGTCCTTAGCTTCATAATAGCCCTCGGCAGTTAAAAAGGTATCCTTCGCTTCTTTTGAAAAGTTGAGAACATTTACCAGATAGCTTCGTAGGTGATAATAACCCGTTCCTGCCGAGATGTTGACCTGAATTAAATACACATCACACATATGGAGTGTAGAAAGTTGGTTTCAGAGTATGCAGAGTAACTATCATCGCAGCCCGTTCCATCTGAATGGGCTTTACGTAGTTTAGCGTACATGTGCATGCAGCTTGGATCAAAAAAGTAAGGGCCTGAGCTGGGTATCACGAATTCTATAGAGGCACTCGGGGAATTAATTGTGTTTAACGGGTTAATCGTAATAAAGTCACTGTGCTCAATAGAAACTTGTGTTGGGGGCATATAACAGAGGGACAGCTCCGATTTACAACATTGTGAGTTACACGGATGGATGAAGCGTGCCATGACGAGTCAGAAATAGTGCCAACTCTCTCGACAAGTAGTAAACATCCTATGATTCGTGAGGGCAACGTCCTTAGCTTATATCAGTTAAAAAAATAATCAACCATAGGTTTCATTCGCTTAGAACACTTCTTTTTTGATGTCCTTTTACGTTTAACGCCACGTGCCTGTAACCCCTACTTTTTCTTCCGGACGGCCCTCTTCTTCTTCCCACCACCAAGCATTTTTCTCTTTGCATCTTTGATGATTTCGTCTCATGTACGTTTTAAGTGCTTTTGTAGAGCCCCCGATAAAGAGGTCATAGAGATCGTGAATGTAGGTAACACGTACTGTTCAGAAAAATTTGAAGATTAACCGGAAGGCAATTTATATTAAGTTCAATACAAATTAACATTTTATTATATGGCTAACTTAATCTTAAGACACAACAAAAAAGAATAATTTAAGGGATTTCCTTTTAGCTATTTTATTCAATCTATGATTTGATACGGATATCTTAAATGATAAAATATGATGTTGAAACTTAATCAAAATAGGTACGATACTATGGTCTAAAAATTTGCGGATATTTAGTGCAAGGGTACGGCTGACTCTTCCAGTTGTTGCAGAATGGTCCTTTACTCCATAGGGAGGTAGAGGGATGCAGCCCACTCTGCTTCTCCTAACCTTCTTCCCAAGGAGATTCCCCTGAAATTGTTAATCTTATTTACCTTAGGGCTAATTTTAATTTAATACGAGTAGGTAGCTAGGTCTATGAGTAATTGTAAATTTTAATATAATACAATCATGAGTGGATTCTAAAAGCTGATTTCCAGCTCTAATATTTCATTGTTTGGTTTTGAGAATCTTTGAATTAACAAATTGGCCATATAAAAATTTGCAATATTAAACTTAATGGCAAAAGTTGCCTGTGATAGTTCAATATGAATATATTAACTAAATATGAAATATGAAAAATATATTTGGCCGAAATTTGATTTTATACAAGATCCTTTTTAAAAATATGCATAAATTTAATTACCCAACCTAGCTCCAAAATCCAAGAATACGAAAAATTTCTGCTTTTGTCGCCCTTATTTGAAGGGAAGACCGTTCGGAAACCTGCGGGTCGTATTATAAATTTTGTAAAATCGATTAAGCTTAATTAGGGCCTACCCTAACTAATTAAGCTTTAAATTCAAGTAACCTGGCCAAATTAGGTCGGTTATATATTAATGTAAATTTGTAAATATTCATCCATATACTAAATTTGAAATAGCTCATAGCCTAACAAGGCTTGTTGTTGTCTTAGCAAATTAGCCCTAAACAGCAAAGGTCAGAGTTAACTACAAATCATTGAAATGACTACGGTTGTAATAAAGTATTGAGGAATCTCCAGTTTATTTTTACGGTTATGACTGCTGGAATTGATGATAAAGAGTTATCATTAATGGGAAGTATTTTTTCAGTCTAATGCATCAAGTGTGCTCAACAATCCTAACCTTCACCATTTAATTCCTTCTTGGTTCAGTGACTGCTCCGGTTTGAAGATCTTCGGGTCGGGACTAAGTTAGTCACGACCAGGGGCCCCGTATCTCCTTTCCGCCGTCGTTGTGGTCAAATTCTTTGTTTTACCCCTTCATGATCCTGTAGTCTTGCATGGGTAAAATTTTATAACTGCAGTGGGGATTGCTTGCACGGCAAAATTCTTGTTCTCTGGAAAGCTGACAGTCGCAGAGAATCTGTCTGTCTGAACTGCGCTAGACTACCCGGAACTCTGTTGAATTGAACTCTCATGAACTCTGCCTATTTTTCGAGGCGTCTTCTGCTTTTCAATTCTGCCTCTTCTGCCCAGATCGTTGCGCATTTCCTGGAAAGGGAAAAATTATCTCCCACAGTATTTATTCTTAATTTTTATGGCTCCCGTTTTTCTTGTAGGTGTTATGATGATTTTGAATTTCAGGTTAGGATGTTAAAGCCTCTAAGATGCATGAGCTTTGTAAACAAAACAAGGCTTATTAAGCATATAATTAATTTTCTAATTTAATCTGAGGTTTGTTTTGTTTTTTACGGTACGATACCGTACCTTTTAAGGTAGAAAACTTGAGCCATTTTAAGAATTATACAATAAAAAATTTGCTTAGGCAAAGTTTTCAACACGTACATAATAAAGTACAACATCACCGAATTGGCCACAGATACCTCACGTGTTACAAACATACCTGTAACCAGCTTCACAACCGCATACGCACGCATCAATCTTTGTGGACTACGGCACTCTCTTGGGCGGAGGGTCCTGTACGCTGACACAGATAGAGTAATATTCACAGCGCGGGAGGGTGAATACATGACGCCTAGTGCATACGCTGACTCCTTTGTATCAACCGGGCCAAAATCTTATGGGGTACGGGTGAGGGTGGGAGAAGAGCTGAAATATATCGTGAAGGCGAAGGGCATCACGCTTAACCTGGTGAACCGACGGATCGTTAACTTTGACTCGTTGAAGAAGCTAGTATGCTTAGAAGATGAGGGTGACCAACCATCCTAACTGACTGTAGGGACCCACAGTTTTCGGGCACAGAGCCTGGGGGCGTGAAGGAACTTAGGGGTACGAAAGTGTGCCGTAACACCTATAGGAAACGTTACCAGGTGCATGGCACCTACGATACCGTACCCTTTGAGTACCATAGTACTTGAATGTTATATATATATATATATATACAGTACTGTGCAAAAGTCAGAGACCACTGTCGATCTGATAACTATTAGATAATCTGTTGTATGAAAATTGGTTTTGATACTAAAATACATATTAACTAGAACCTCTGGTTCATATTAACGTATAACTAAGTTATTACTTAAGTGTATAAAGTTGTATAAGCTGGATGACCCTTTAGTCTGTATAAATTGGACTTGAGGGTTGATTCATTATATTACTTATAACGCATGTGTTTAAAGATCTAGCGAACTATTACTGATAGATATGCAGTAAATGCTCCTAAGCTATTATTATATCAATACTTACAATTAAAAGTATTGACATATTCACTTAAATTCTGCAAAACCAATTTATCCAAAACGTTTCTCATTATAATCCTAATTCATGCTGTTTTTTCCTTTCACAGGTTTAAGAAATGACAAAAAGTACAATTTCTGATGAGATTAGATATAAAATAATACATTTGCATGGTGAGGGACTGAGTCAAAGAAAAATAAGTGAATTTACAGGCGTTTCCAAAACTGGTGTACAAAAAATCTTGGCTCGTCACAGCTCAAATGGAACCCCAGCTGATTGCCCTAGATCAGGGAGGCCCTCTAAGCTTTCTCTATCTGATCTACAATACCTAAAGATTACTTCCCTTCGAGACAGACGCAAATCCAGCACTTCACTTCCAGCAGATCTCGAAAAAACAATAGGTGTCTCTGTTGATCCCTTTACTGTATGAAGGAAACAACTCAGTAGGTCTTAAAAGACGTGTTGCAGCAAAAAAGCCACTTTTAAGGAATGGAAATAAAGAGAAGAGAAGAAAATGTGCTTTGGAACACAAGTATTGGACATCTGAGACCTACTGAATTAAGCTTCCTTCGTACAGTAGAAGGATCAACTGAGACACCTGTTGTTTTTTCGAGATCCGCTGCAAGTGAAGTGCTGGATTTGTGTCTGTCTCGAAGGGAAGTAATCTTTAGATATTGTAGATCAGATGGAGAAAGCTTAGAGGGCCTCCCTGATCTAGGACGATCAGCTGGGGTTCCATTTGAGCTGTGACGAGCCAAGATTTTTTGTACACCAGTTTTGGAAACGCCTGTAGATTCACTTATTTTTCTTTGACTCAGTCCCTCACCATGCAAATGTATTATTTTATATCTAATCTCATCAGAAATTGTACTTTTTGTCATTTCTTAAGCCTATGAAAGAAAGAAAAAAGCATGAATTAGAATTATAATGAGAAACGTTTTGGATAAATTTGTTTTGCAGAATTTAAGTGAATATGTCAATATTTTTAATTGTAAATATTGATATAACAATAGCTTAGGAGCATTTACTGCAGATCCATCAGTAATAGTTCGCTAGATCTTTAAACACATGCGTTATAAGTAATATAATGAATCAACCCTCAAGTCCAATTTATACAGACTAAAGGTTCATCCAGCTTATACAACTTTATACACTTAAGTAATAACTTAGTTGTACGTTAATATGAACCAGAGGTTCTAGTTAATATGTATTTTAGTATCAAAACCAATTTTCATACAACAGATTATCTAATAGTTATCAGATCGACAGTGGTCTCTGACTTTTGCACAGTACTGTATATATATGTATATAGTGGGCCTAGATTTAGCCGTTTAAGGTGATAATGATTAATTTAATGCTGGTGATTAATTGATGAAAATTGATTGTTTATTAATGACAG
This sequence comes from Bathynomus jamesi, assembly GCA_023014485.1. NCBI lineage: Eukaryota > Metazoa > Arthropoda > Malacostraca > Isopoda > Cirolanidae > Bathynomus > Bathynomus jamesi. The sequence continues at coordinate 543,915 of JAJOZX010001857.1, forward strand.
GCTGGGTTAACAATTTATGATATCCTACAGTATCCCACAGTATCCTACAGGTGGCTAATGGAGTAGACCTACTATAATATTTTTGAGTGATACGAATTGCTTCGAGGTCACCAGCTTGGATTACACTCAAGCAAATATTGTTAAGGTTATAAAAGGCACCTTATGGTTTTGTATTTAATTAAGAAAAATAAATCAGTTATTTGTTTACAGTGAATAACAAATGATAAACAATAATTATAGTGCTTAACAATTGTATAACGGCATTTGTATTATGGAAAAGTCTGACTGAGGATTAGTAAATGAGAAAAAGAATTATACAGATCAATTGTTAAGAAATACGCTCGTTTATGAGAGGCTAATGGTATGCAAAAATGGGACACAGCATGAAATGTGAAATCTAGTGATTACAGATATTATGCATGTACGTTATAATACAACAAACAGATTATGTAACACGCTGATTATAAATAAACACAGAATAAATGATGCAGCCTAAGAACTATGGAAATTAGTGACGTGCGTTTATGGTGCTCTTTAGGTCACGTATTACACTGCTTATGTAGGCCAGAGTTACGCAGTAATGGACCACTAACCAAGATCCTGGAGCCTAATGATAATTGGGAGAAATACTATGACAATGATTACACGAATATCATTTATATAAAGGCAATTATATGATGCTAAGTGATTACGCATAAATGGAACATAGAAACATGATGCTGTGGCCTAATGATAATTGGAAGGGATGTACTAAGTGGTACACCGTAAATGAATTAGGCCTTCAGTAAGAGAATCCTTAAATCTATCACATAAATAAACGGATGTAAAGTATTTATATGAATGAACACAATAGCAGATGCTACGCGTAATTACGGTACTGGAACGGCACTCAGATTAGAACATCAGCCTAATGCGTTTTAACGAGAGTCAGTTTGACCGAATTATAAAACTGCGTTTATAGCCTACTCTTCTGCGGTTCACTGGGTAGGCTTTACGTTATTGTTTTTAAGCAAAGAGACAAGGCTTACCAGTAAGAGAGTGATACCTCTAGGTTGACGCGTTGCTTTGAGGGTGGCCTGTTGAACTAATAGGCTGGAGGTGTTGACCGTCCGATTGGTCTGTTGAGCGGGCGCCGGTCGCCTGTTGTTGCCTCTTGAGAAGCAGGATGGCCTGAAGGTGATCTTGCAGATGTAGGCCCGGGGTTCTTATGACTGCTCCTTGGAAGTTTGTTCCGTAAGTCAAGGTCTTCACTGTGAAGTGTTGACGGGTCTAATGGATTCTCGTTGACGGCCGTTTTTCGTAAAGCGGTGAAAGTTGAACAGATGTGAAGTGATTTGGGTTTCTAGCTTCGTCGTCGAGTCACGTAATGTGTCCACCTTGAGGATGTTTTCTCGTAGCGTTGAGCTTTGCCGGTGCTCCCGAGGATGATTGTTAACCAGTTGAGGTGTGGTGAAAAAGGCCAATGAAAACGCCTACAGCGGGAAAGACTTGGCTTACTTCGAGTGATGATGCGTTCTTGGGTGAAAAGTGTTGAAGTGGGCCTTGAAGGGAGCCGGCCGAAGCTGACGCTGTAGCGACATGAAGGATGAACTTACGAGATGAACGCACGAAAGGAGTGGGGGGTGAATATGAGCTGACGGCGCCTTTTATAACCTTAGGAACATTCGAATTCCGCGGTTCGAGGCTAGCGTCATTGTTTTTCTTTTATCGCTTGAAACCGCGTGTCTTCTGAGTTTTATTCCTTGACACCACGTGTATCTTCTAAGAATGTTTGAGAAATGGCGGTGAAAAAAATTCCTATGGTAGTTCTTTGTCTGTTTTCTGTCTGTAGTTGTCTGTTCCACTACAAGTAGTCCCCTCTCAGAGACTGCACAGGAACGATGATAAAAGGATCACCATTTCGGGGCGAAACTGACGCGGCGCTCCGAGTACGGACACCAGGTGTGTTTGGCGGTGCTTCGGTGGCGGGAGGGCACGAGGCATATTCCTGGACTCAGGAAATGGGTAGAGTTGGGGCTGCTGTAGTAGGTTGTGGGGGAACTGTTGGGGGAAATTGCGTCGTCCTCGAGGTACGCCGGCTTCAGGCGGTCGATCGACACTACGTCCTTGCGTCCAGCACGATCGAGGGTGAAAGTCTTGTCACCCCTCCGCAGCACTGGAAAGGGCCCGTCGTATGGATGTTGTAGGGGAGGACGGATGGTGTCGTTTCTGACGAAGACGTTGGTGCAGGAGGACAAATGGGCGGGGACAGAAATGCGACGAATATTGGGATGACGAGGGGAAACCGGACGAAGGTTGCGCATGGTCGTCCGTAAAGCGTCGGCGTACGTGCTTCCATCCACCGAAGGATGTGCTCCTGACGAAGTGAAAAGTTCGCCGGGTAAACGCAGAGGAGTACCGTACACCAATTCGGCCGATGTGCATTGGAGGTTGTCCTTGAACGCTGCCCGAATTCCCAGAAGAACGAGGGGAAGGGCATCGGTCCACCGTGGGCCGGTGGTGGTCATCCTTAGGGACGCCTTCAGGTGACGGTGTAGTCGCTCGACGAGGCCATTGGCCATGGGCCTATACGCTGTAGTCCGAATCCGTGAACAACCTAAAATTTGTGTCAGGCTCTTCCATAGGGCGGATTCGAATTGTCGACCACGGTCAGTAGTGATTGTTGATGGAACTCCAAAACGGGAGCCCCAACCACTGACGAAGGCGCGGGCGGCGGATTCAGCTGTGATGTCCTTTATAGGGATCGCCTCAGGCCAACGCATGAAACGATCGTTGCAGGTGATAAGGTACGTGTAACCTTCTGAGTGGGAAAATGGGCCGACGAGGTCCAGATGTACGTGATCGAAACGTGCGTCGGGGGGACGAAAAACAGCTAAAGGTGCCGTCGTGTGACGGTGAATTTTTGCTTTCTGGCACTTTATGCAAGCTCGGGCCCAACATCTGACGTCACGGTTGATGCTGGGCCAGACGAAACGAGAGGTGACGAGGGCCTAAGACGCGTGAATTCCGGGGTGAGAAAGAGAATGAAACCTATTAAAAATACCGCGTCGGAATCCCTCGGGGACGTAGGGACGATGCGATCCTGTAGAAGCGTCGACCGTGAGGGTCAGTGTAGAAGAAGGCAGAGGAATCTCTTCCAGTTGTAATGACGTGGATGCACTACGGAGCTGATGGAGTTCATCGTCTCCTCGTTGGGCTTCTGCTATGGCTTCGTAGTCGATGACGTCACCGCTGGCTGGAACAAAGGAAGCGTTAATCGTAACTCGTGATAAAGCGTCCGCTGTGGTATTTTTGTGGCCTTTTATGTGCCGTAGGTCGCTGGTGAATTGTGAGACGTAGTCCAAGTGTCTCATTTCTCTGGGGAATATCGGTCGGAATGAGAGTTGATTCCGAAGGTGAGTGGGCGATGATCCGTAAAGATAATGAATTCCCTCCCTTCTAGATAGTGCCGAAAGTGTTTGGTCGCCAGGTAAACCGCAATCAATTCTCGACCGAAAGTGCTATACCTGGTTTCCGTTGGTTTGAATGCTCGTGAGAAAAAGGCTAAAGGCTGCCAACCATCTCCGGACGCTTGTTGTAACACGGCGCCTGCCGCAGTGTCAGAAGCATCCACGACGAGGCTGATTTCTGCGTCAGGATGAGGGTGAGACAGCTGGGTCGCATCAATGAGGACTGATTTAGCCGACTCGAACGCTCGCTGGGCCTCTTCAGGCCATGGGATTGACGTAGAGGATCCCCTCCTGCAGGGGCGCAGGAGGGCATGCAAAGGGCGGAGGAGATGCGCGCAATGGGGGATGAATCTGCGGTAAAAGTCTATCATACCTAAGAATTCCCGCAGTTTTCTTTGAGTGGTAGGGGGGAAACTCCTTGATGACGTCAACCTTGTGGGGGTTGGGGGAGATGCCCTTGCCTGTGATGTGATGACCCAGGAACTGCAGTTTGGACACGCCAAACTGGCACTTGCTGTGGTTAATAACAACCCCATATTCCTCGAGTCGAGCGAAAACCTGCCGAAGGTGTTGGGCATGTTTTGCTTCATCGTTGCTGGAGACGAGGAGGTCATCTATATAGGCAAAACAAAAGGAGAGACCACGGATGACGTCGTCGATAAATCTCTGAAAGGTCTGTGCCACATTCCGGAGGCCGAAAGGCATGCGGATGTATTCGAAAAGTCCAAAGGGCGTTATTATCGCAGTTTTGGGAACATCCTCTGGGGCTACCGGGATTTGATGGTAGGCCCTTACGAGGTCCAGTTTGGAGAAAACCTTACACCCAGAGAGATTGGCGGCGAAATCGTGCAGAAGGGGGGAGGGTAGCGGTCGGGCACTGTGCAAGTGTTGAGCGCCCTGTAATCGCCTACAGGACGCCAGTCGCCCTCAGTCTTCTTGGGGACCATGTGTAACGGTGCCGCCCAAGGGCTTTTGGAGGGCCTGACGATTCCCAGTTCGTTCATGCGTTCGAACTGTCTTTGCGATGCGCAGGCGGTCCGGGGCTAAAAGTCGAGGACGAGGGTTCTTCGGGGTTCCTGTAGTCTGGATATAATGGAGGACGTTGTGCTTGACTGGCACTTCGCGGTTGCAAGGGCGTGTCACCGATGGAAACTCAGCCAGTAGGTTATCGTGCGGTGACTCAGGGCGAGTCAACGAATATACTGGCGGAGGCGCTGATGTACGGGAGAAGGTGCCTTGCACGCTGAGGCTGGTCTTGTGGTCGATGAGTCTCCGGCGTCTGATGTCCACTCCTAGTTCGAAATGCTGTAGAAAATCTGCTCCTAAGATTGGCTGCTGCACGTCGGCGATGAGGAAAACGCAACGAAAAGTTCTCCTGAGTCCGAGGTTGAGTGTAAGAGATTGTTGACCAAATGTTTGAATGGGAGACGAGTTCACCGCGTGTAATTCAGTTTCCCAACTGGGATGTAAACGCTCTTGTGGGGAGGGGGGGAGGATACTGACTTGGGCGCCAGTATCGACCAAGAACTGTAGCTTGGTATGGGCGTCTGTGACGAAGAATAGGCGGACGCCGCGAAAGCCTTGAGCATTAGACGCCTTTAATGCTCAGCTGATACGCTTCCCGCTCGCAGACAGGGGGCTGTGCATTTTCGGGCTTGATCGCCGAATACCCTGTGGTACCAGCATACGCCCGCTTCGTCGGTGGAATCGGGGGTGCGGGAACGGGAACGGGGGCGGGGTCGTGGGTTGTGGTGCTGGGGGTCACGTGATCTACTTCTGTCACGCGCCTGCAAGTCACGTACATCGCGGAAGAGGCCTTCTACCATGGTGGTCAGCTTCGCGAGAGTCTCCACAAGGTTGGTGTTGTCGGAAACGGTTGGGGGAGGGGGTGATGAGGCGACTCCGGCCACTTGTACTGCTTCTATATCGAAGACTTTGTCTGCCATCCTGCAAAGGGGTGTCTGACTTCGCCACCATAAGCACTCGTTGGACATGCGGTGGCAGTCTTTGAATGAAGAGCAGGCGGAAAAAGGAGTGCTCGATGACATTGGCCGAATCCCCCAGGAGCTGCTGCATGTGTCGCATCAACTGCGACGGGGATCTATCGCCAAGTACTTCGGTCGCGAGTAACCTCCGAAGGCGGTTTTGTTCTGACGCAGGTAGGCCTATTTACTCGCCTTGTATGTTGTACCCTGTATAAATACAAAATATTTGATCACTGCTCTTTGCTAATGCTACAAAAGAATATTTTTAATTTTTTTTCTAACCACTAAACAACAGGTTCACTGTGAAAAAATAACTTGAAATAACGTTCGAGTCACTCCAGGGTTAACCAGTTGAGGTGTGGTGAAAAAGGCCAATGAAAACGCCTACAGCGGGAAATACTTGGCTTACTTCGAGTGATGATGCGTTCTTGGGTGAAAAGTGTTGAAGTGGGCCTTGAAGGGAGCCGGCTAAAGCTGACGCTGTAGCGACATGAAGGATGAACTTACGAGATGAACGCACGAAAGGAGTGGGGGTGAATATGAGCTGACTGCGCCTTTTATAACCTTAGGAACATTCGAATTCCGCGGTTCGAGGCTAGCGTCATTGTTTTTCTTTTATTGCTTGAAACCACGTGTCTTCTGAGTTTTATTCCTTGACACCACGTGTGTCTTCTAAGAATGTTTGAGAAATGGCGGTGAAAATAATTCCTATGGTTGTTCTTTGTCTGTTTTCTGTCTGTAGTTGTCTGTTCCGCTACATATATATGCCTATTTACCTGTTAACGATATGTTTATTTTATTTATTACGTATATTTGATTGTTTATTAAATAAATCATATTTCAATTAGGGTTTCATTTTCTCCTTTGTTTTGTGTGTGTGTGTGTGTGTGTGTGTGTGTGTGTGTGTGTGTACAGGAAAAAGTCCTAAGCTCCGCCCACTGTAAGATCAGGCAAAGGGTCACGTGACTCCTGCTACTACCTGGGCAATCTCTGCCCCTGCGTGCTCAGTTGACTGCAGCAAGCACTGGATCTCAGACGTGTATTTTGAAGAAATCTCGCGTAGACGAAAAATAGCGATGGCTATCTTTGATACTGCGTGTTCGACGTTTATGAAGTGGTATTCAGTAAAGTCGGAAGATGTGGTGAATCCTAAAAGACTCTCGCCCTCCCTCCTTTGAGACTTTTAAGGCTATATTGAACCGTGCGAAGCTTGAGGAACAAGAGGTTCAAATATTCTATAGATATTCTGGCGAGAGCATTGCCGGATTTCGCGGCACAAATGATGTAATGGACTACGTTGTACAGGGTGTCCCATAAATCCGCCATCATAGGAGAAATTCATATTTTTCTATTTCTACAAACCATAATTGATATTTTTCTCTTTCTACAGGCCATAATGTCTGTGAGCAAGGAAGAACGAATCCAGATAATTCTACTCATAGGAAATCGGAGTCAAAGAGACTTTGCAACAAGTCTGCTAACACAACTCTGTGTTATTGGCTCGCGGTCTGGATGCAGTCTGTTAAATTCAGCAGCGGCCTCTCTTTGACTCCGATTTTCAATGAGTAGAATTATCTGGATTCGTTCTTCCTTGCTCACAGACATTTTGGCCTGTAGAAAGAGAAAAATATGAATTATGGTTTGTAGAAATAGAAAAATATGAATTTCTCCTATGATGCCGGACTTATGGGACACCCTGTAGAACTAAACTGTATAAAAGCTTACATATACGGTGAAGTGAAAGAAACAACGCGTACAGAAGAGAAGCAACGGGTATGGGTAGTGAGTGTTGTTGATGAGTGGTGTAACAAGCGGTATTATATCATGTTGCATCATACTGAGTACACGTACCCTGCGGCTGAGAATGCAAATCTTGTCATCATGGATAGCTCAAATACTTTTACCACTACATTCATATATATCATGAAGAAGTTCGCAGTCAGGTTGTGGCTAAAGGCATGTGTGAGTTTTCAATAGAATTTAGAGACGAGTATCGCTTGTTAGGCAAAAATGAAAAATATGGACACACATTTCTCTCACATAGTGCGCCGGAGTGTTAATAAAATGTCTGTAGTTCGTGGAAATAAACAAAAAATGTCTAGTGCGCATTCTGGGGAGTGATAAAACATTAAAGCAGATATTGCCCTATGATTTGGAAAAATTCTGATTGCCGGTATAATGGGCACAAGTACTCGCATATTAACGCTTGGTATGACTCGTCCATGTCACTCACTCCTCCACACCTGTCTCAGAGCCAAACCGCGCATCGGTTGCTCATAGTCGTCTCAGAGCTTGAACTGACTGGACGTGCACTCTCACAATAGAATACGATTGAACTTCCGTTGAGCAGCATTCTCAATGCCGTATACATTGCGTGTGTTCAGGCGTGAAACCGGTGCCATTAATTATGTAATTGAAACGACTTGTAGAGAAGCAAACTCTGGTAAACGTAATGTTGTTTACTTAAGTGTTGAGGAGATGAATAGAGTCTTCGTGATAGTTGGAAAGTGGGGTGAGGATCGTTATAAAATACCTGCAGGTGTAGGTACAAGAAGAGAACAGATTAGTGATACCCAATCATATGCCATTGTTTGTACGTTGTGTATAAATAACGATCAGCCATGCATTGATATACGACTGATGTGGAAGAATATATCTGATAATAACGTTCTTGTCCCCACGCGAAACTGCTTCATCCTCGACAGAATGTTTGAAATCGTCGGTTTCCATAAGCTAAAGCCTATATTAGACGCACGTGTTACGGATATGGTTTATTTTGATAAGGTTCTTGAATACGCATACACCGTTTTGCTCGACGGGTTTACCGAATGTAGGAATCAACATGGCGAGAATTGTCTAGAGCTGGATGCTTATTTAAAAGGTTTAGACTCTTCGAAATATCATGAACTTTGGTACAAAGGACTTGAGCGGTACAGGGCAAAGCTCGCCTACACTGTTCACCCTGAAGAATTGTATCTTTATATAATGAGCAGCAATCGCTACGACTTAGAAGATTATTTCAACTGCCGCTATGCGTTGTGAAGAAGAATTCACGATTGAAAAGCTCGGATCGGTAAGAAAACACCCTCGATTGGAAAGGAGTGTTTATAAATTTGAATTTAATAATGATGTTGTAGGTAACGACGCCCTCTTTGTGCGTGCTTTTGACTGTATTCTGTCCGTGTTTAAAGAGTGATAATTTGCCAACCAATTGTAAAGTGGGCACAAAAATAATATTGAACGAATTGAAGGCCCTTTACGTCGAGTATAGGCACCCGCACACGTTGAGTGGCGAAATAATGTTAAATCTTATTTATTGCATAATACAAAGCAACAATGATGTAAATGTAGATTCAATCACGTGCGAGTTAGTATTTTAGTTAAGCGCAGTAGAACATAATGCGTATATAGATTTCTCCTGTACTATTATTTTGATGTTCATATCCCATCGTTTAAGACTGTGTATTTCTTATATTATTATTTTATTGTACATATATTCTTCGTTCAACTTGTGTATTTCTTATACTATAATTATTTTTAATATATATATATATATATATATATATATATATATATATTCCTCGTTTAAACTGTGTATTTCTTATATTATAATTTTATTTATATATATATATTATTATATATATATATATATATATTATATTATATATATTCTTCGTTTAACTTGTGTATTTTATACTATTATTTTTTATTGATATACATATAAAGTTTAAAGCGTGTATAGAATGAATTATTTTGATTGTATATTTATTTTCTATATATTTTATGAAATTAATTCTAATAATTTGTCTAAATAAGCCGAATGACGTAATGGTGATTTATTAAATTCTTTTGGTTGTGTAATATAAACGATATTAAGGAATAACTGGGGAGATGGGAATATATATAAACAATGCATCATCAATATATATATATATATATACACACCAAATGGCTGGTTACGCCTTCTAAGCAGACTGACAGATTTCTAAGCCAACTGTCAAGAATATCTCCATTAATTAAATAAATAGCGCAATCTGGCAGCTCAAACGTTATATATATATATATATACACCTAAACAAGCCATTTACGCCTTCTAAGCCAGATCAAGCCAACTGGCTGGAAGACACTTCTAAGCCAAGTGATGCTGTGAAGATCTCTTATTATACGTCTGGCGGAGCCAGATGAAGGATGCTCTATCTTCCTCTCTCTCTTTCTCTCTTAGGTTAGGTAGGGGGGTGAGGCCGTCCCATCTTCTCCCCCAAAGTCTCTTAGGTTAGGTGGACTCCCCAGCTTGCTGGGAGAATTGCCCCTTTTTGAGGGGACACCGTGGGGGTTGGTACTGGCACTCATTTGATCAACATTGCAATTGTTCTGCACTCTCTCCTTTTGCGGTCATACTACTTATCAAGAATGAGAGATCACAAAATATGAGAATGCGCCTTGTACTTTAAATGACTTTTTGTGTGAATCACATACTTTGTACTTTCTCCTTTTCATATGCATGACGTATGAAAGAAAGTGAATGTAGAATTTAGTTTTTTTTTGAGTGGGTCGGGGAAGTGATGGTCCAATAGAATGCGTGTGTAGATGGATGTGCGAGCGTTAGTCTCCATCTTTTATCTTCTTCACTACCTTCAGTCCCTCGCACCAGAGCTATTTCTGCCTTCTCCCCCCAATCCATTGGGAAGTGAGATTTTGTTAACGTATGTATTCATATTCTGTACGTATGTTTCAACTATATACATACAGTATAGTTAGTTATGAAACTGTAGAGAAGCTATGAAACTGTTTCTACTTTGTGCAAAAAAAAATAAATAAATGGTCGACAATAAATAAATATATATTTTGTTAAAATCCGCAATTCTCGTGTATCGGATATAAAGCCAGATTTATATTATTATTATTATTATTATTATTATTATTATTATTTTCAACATGAAATAATTTTATTCTTCAATAATCTTTTCACCCAAAATATAGATTGTTTTATTGATGTACCGCATATATATAGTATACAGACAGCGGGGAATAGACTCATTTCCTTCTCGAAACCTTCCAAACCACTTGCAAACAGATTTGTTTGTAAAAACTTCATCTCCGTAGACAGCTGCAAGCATTCCGTGCGTTTCTGTAGCCGTCTTACCAAGTTTAAAACAATTTGATGCTTGCACGTTGCTCAAATTTCGACATTTTCTGCAAAATCGCAAGACGCCACAAAAACGCCCTCACACAAAGCAATGACACGGCGCACTGGTGCGTAGTTGAATGGTGTTTGTTGGCATCTGGCAAGTGGCCAAGATGACATCATCAGCCATACACAATGACATCTCCTAGTGACACGCGTTCATTAGTTGCGGGACTATTTACCGAACTTTTTGATCAAACCTCGTATATATAATATATATATAATCAAAAGGTTAATCAAAGGTTATATATCTATATTAATCAGAATAAGTAATGGTAAATAGCAAATACTGGATTTTTTCTTTTTCATGATGGAAGCCCAACACGGGCAACGGGTCACTAGCAAGGAGTCCCCAAAATATAGCTTCCCTCACCTGATGGAGGGATGAGTTACTCTCTTGCGATCTCCATCGTACATAGCCAGGCACAATCAGCTCATCTGGTACTCTAGTCTTCTCTTGAAGAATTCCATGTTGACACTAGTAATGTTCCTGATTTCCTTAGGAAGCTGGTTGAATAATCTTGGACCCATGACAACCAAACTATTTTCCTTTGCAGTTGAGGGTCTCTTTTGTCGGTACTTTAGTTTGGGAACACTACCCAGTACTTTTCCTATTTTCCACGGTTGTTTAGATGGTTACTGGGTTCAGTTTGAGGTTAGGTACCAGTTTTTCTATTATTTTCCACATGTAACTCTTCTTCTTTCCAGTGCATATAGATTTAATTTACGGTCTTTCCCAGTTCTTTGCAGCCATTAATCTTGGCTGTGAATTTCTTTTAGTGTATTAATTTCTTTTTTTTTATGTGGGAACGTCAAGACAGCAGTATTTAAGTTCTGATATGACCAGTGTTTTCAGTTGGGGAATCATTACTCTCTTGTCCCTCCTTTTAAATATTTTCAGTACTTGTCCTGCAACTCTTTTTGCTTTATTTGATTTTGTGTGTCAGATTTTGCATCGCCGGTCCTTATAACCTCTATATATATTGCCCTCGTGCTTCTCTGATTTTCCTGTCTATCTGGGGCATAGTATGGTGTCTGTTTTAGTTCCCCATTTCTCCCATATCTCAAGAGCTGAAATTTCTGTGTAGAAACTTTATGGTGTCTTCTGACCATTTGTATATTCTGTTCGTGTTCCACTGTAGGGCCTCCACCTCTTCTGCATTACTGAATTTTTTATCGTCCGCAAAGTATGTTACATTACTGTCGTTGGTTACTTCATTGCCTATGTCTGTTAGCATGATTATGAATAGGAGGGGAGCCAGTAATGTTCCTTGTAGTACTGAGCTACGAACTTCCAATTCTCAAGCAGCCACGTATTTTTTCTGGGATTTACCTGAGGCCTACTCGGAATTCATATCCTACCTAACTTATGTTTTTAATTTTCGTCAAAAGTTTTACTATATTTTATATTATTAATATATCCCCAAATTTGCAAACCCAACATATGTGCAATTATACCATGATCACATTTTTCAAACGTGTATATAAAGTAGTACTTCCGCAAAAAGGTAGAGTGCAATGCAACTGCATGCAACATTGCAACTTGCAACATTGTATGCAACATGATAAGAGCTTTTTGAATCCCCCCTTCAGCACCCCACTCCCCCTAAAAATTATATATATATATATATATTTGCATGCATGTGAACTTCAAGGGGTAACCTAACCTGGCTGCTGAGGCCCACAAAAATATATGTATGTGGATGTGTATGCATGTATAGAAAAGCTTCTTTTATATATATGTATGTGAACTCCAAGGGATATATATATTATATATACGCATCAAAATAAAAATTAATACAGTTAGTACAGAAGAATTCTATATACATAAAAATACACGTTTAATATAAGCACACCGGACAAAAAATTAGTCACCCCTAATAGCACCGATAGTAGGAAGTTCAAGGTCACACAGAGGGCGCTGATGTAGCATTGGTAAGTGACAAGTAGCGGTGACGTAGCACACAGGATCAGATCTGTTTCGTGAGGTGGTGAAGAACAAAGTGTGTGTTGGATATAGTCTGCAAAATGGGTCGTGAGGCAGACGTTACTCAGTGGCAAAAAGGAGCCATCGTGTTTGGAAGAGCACACGGACACAAAATGTCTGAAGTAGCCCAATTTGTTGGTGTGTCAACGCGTACTGTCCAGCGAGTTTACAAAGAGTCGTGTAGTTCGCAATCAACTGATAAATAATCGACGGCGTAACTGTGGCCGGAAAACAATTCTCAACAATAGGGGCCGCCGCCATGTTTCTCGTCTAGTAACTGCAAATCGTTTTCAAACCAGAGAACAATTGCTCCAAGAAACCAATGAGGTTCTCCAGCGACCAATTTCCGAATGGACATTGCAGGGTACCACGGAAGAGGCCGCTGTTAACAGCAAGTCACAAATTGGCACGTTATAAATGGGCTCAGAGGCACAAAAACTGGACTGCGGCAGATTGGAAACGTGTAATTTGGTCCGATGAGTCCCGTTTTTGTTTGTTCTCCAATGATGGGAGGCGACGAGTACATCGCAGGTCCAATGAAGCCTTTAATCCTGAATGCGTCGAAGGTGTTGTTCAGGCTGGAAACAGAAAGTGAAGCGCAGCAATAGACACCCACGGACTCTGGCGGAACTTCGGGACCGGCTGATGAACGAGCAAATCGATGTTCAGTACATGCACAACCTCGTAGAGTCTCTGCCTCGCCGGATTCGTGCGGTTATCAAGGCTAGAGGCGCCGTCACACGTTATTAGGTACATTCTGAGAGGGGTGACTAATTTTTTGTCCGGTGTGCTTATATAAGCGTCAAAAATGGAAATAAGGGGTTCCAAAAAACCTTAGGGAATTCGTACACAAACAAAACATTCACATAGCACTTATACAAGAAACAAAACTAAAACGCACAACCAAAACACCCACAATCACTGACTTCACGGCGATCCGTCAAGATCGTACTCGGGGTAACGGGGTGGACTCATCACTTACATACGTAAAAGCATTAGCTACACTGATGTCACCCAGAACATCACAAACACAATCCAAGCAGATAACACGATAGAAATAAAGGCAGTTAACATTAAAACACGCGCAAAACACAACACCACACTAATCAACATTTACATTCCACCAGATAGTTCACCTCAGGTGCTAGCCAATTACAATCCACAGTTACACAATCTGGCCTCTGTCACTAATGTCATCTTAGAAGGAGACTTCAACGCTAAAAACACTAGTTGGTACCTGCACAACCAAAGCAACACCAGAGGCGCCAACATAGCCACACAACTAAACAGCCTCTTCATTCTTAACAATACAGAAGAATATACACACATACCACATCAAGCAGGATACTCAAACTCCTCCCCTGACATAACGTTCTGTTCTCCTCACTGGCAACACATACACACTGGAGAACAGAAAAACAACTGTCATCAGACAGCCTTAGGCACACTTACAGAAATTACAAGAAAGCTGAATGGGAACAGTTCAAAATACAGACTGAGGAACAATTCACCACATTAAACAGCACACCCATCATAAACATCAATACAACAATCAAGACAATTAATCAGATCATCAATAATGCAAACAAATACATACTCGAAGGCAACATTAGGAATACAACCCAAATTACACTAGAGAAATAGCCCACCTCATAAGTCAACGTAACAACCTCAAACATAACACACAAACACCACATACAGAAGCCATAAAACAGCAGATACAACAGCTCAACACAGAAATAAACAACAAACTCAAAGAAAAAACAACAGAAACATTTAGGGAATTCATAACAACGCTAAACCACTTCACAGATACATCCAGGCTATACAAGACTATAAACAGCATTACCCACTCTAACAGCGGCATTCACACCTCACACGCGGCTATCTGTCGCAGCCAAAAAAAATATCCCAACATACACACAAGAAGCTAACATTCTAGTTAATCACTACGTAAAGATAAGTAACTTAAACAGAGAGAACAACCAGACACACGCAGACAGACAAACAACCAGACACAAGAAAACCAACAGACTCGACACGACCATAACACCCTTCAGTACAAACCAGACCACCAAGATCGTCAAAAACATTAAGAATTCGAAGGCTAGTGGACCAGACAACATATCTAACCTACACCTTAAACACTTGGGCCCACAGGGAATACTAGCTCTCACAAATATCAGCACATATTCATACCAACACTGTATTATTCCTGACATATCGAAACAAAGTAAAATTATTACACTACTCAAACCAAACAAAAATCCAACAGAACCAACTTCCTATAGACCCATTACTTTACTATGCACACCTTCCAAAGTAACAACCAGCTCAACGTACACTATTAGGAACAATAGACATTAGTAAAGCATTTGATGCTATCCCACGCTTCCCTCTCATAAACAAAATACTCAACACAAACATGCACAATAACACCAAAAAGTGACTGAGCAACTATCTTTCAGGAAGATACTCACATGTCACATTTAATGGCAAGTCATCCAAAAACAAGATTTTTCCGAACGGGTCCCTCAAGGCTCTGTTCTCTCACCAACACTCTTCAACTTACACATGCATGACATTCCAACACCCATAGATAACAAGCTTACCTTATCATCATATGCAGATGACATCACTCTAACATCCACCCACAACAACATCGACACCGCTACAAATAACCTACAAACATACATAAACAGTATACAAGACTGGCTCACACACAATAGACTCAAAGTAGCGCCCACAAAATCAACCATCAGCTTGCTAACAAGCAAACAAAAGAACACCAGAGAACTCCACAGATTACACTAAACAACACCAACATTCCACACACTCACAGGACCAAAATACTTGGGGTCACATACAACACATCATTATCTTTTGCAAAACACATTCAGGACATTAGAAACAAATGTACGTCAAGACTTAACACGCTTAGGATACTAACAGGCACAAACTTTGGATAACAGCAGGAAACAACATCACTCATATACAAACAATATATTCGCTCAGTTATGGACTATGCTAGCCCATGCTGGGGGGCACCCATTATCTCAAACACACACATAAACACCTTATAGACAATACAAAACAACGCACTTCGTATCATTACAGGATGCACTCAAACAACACCAATGGAACACCTGCACGCAGAAACAAAAATACTGAAAGTTAGGGAACATTTAGACATGAGGGGAACACAATCCATGGCAGCAGCGACAACTAACCCACAACACCCTTGCCTCCTTGCCACTACATGTACAATCATGCACCGACACCTTGCACCATTAAGGTAACACCAGAGAGACATTATAACCAAATCCTCCATTCCATACCACGCACCACAGACATCACACAGTACAGAAAACACATACACACACACCTAACCCACAAAGCACTGACACGACTCGGTCCGAATGCGGTCCTAGGTGCGAAGCCGCCACCCATTGACAGGTCAGAGATCAGCCTGAGCAGATTGGATCGAGTTAACTTAGCACGATTCCGATGTGGACATCACCCCAACTTACGGACAGATAAACACAGACTAGACAACTCCACAGACGACACCTACCACCTGTGCCAGAACACACGACAAACAATTGAACACATTATGACAGACTGTACTGCTCCAGCACAACATAGAACACAACACAACATCATTAGTGCGCTGAACCTCTGGTCCACTCCGGAGAGGGTGATCGTTACCCGCGTGCCGCCGGCTTGCTCGATCAGGGTGGGCCGATCGGCTAAACAACAACAACAACAACACAAGCGTCTAATATAGGTTTCAGTTTACGGAAACCGACGACTTCAAACAGTCTGTCGAGAATAAAACGGCTTCGCGTGGGGACAAGGGCGTTATTGTCAGCAACATTCCTCCACATCAACCGTATATCAATGCAGAGTTGTTTTGTATCACGATTTACGAATAACGTGCAAATAATGGCGTATGAGGGTGCATCGCTAATCTGATCTATTTTTGTGCCTACACCTGCAGGTTTTTATAATTGTCCTCGCCCTACTTCTCAACCAACACGAAGATTCTATTCATCTCTTTAACACTTAAATAAATAACATTGCGTCTACCGGAGTTTGAATGTCTACATTTCGTTTCAAGCACATAATTAGCAGCACCGGTATTACACCTGAATACACGCACAGACTTCAGGAAGGACACTTCGTATACTTCATTGCGGATGCTGCTCAACGGAAGCTCCATCTTTTAATAGTTTTCTATTGATCCTGCGAGGTGAGAACGTCCAGTCGGGTCAAGCTCTGAGGCGACTAATAGCAGCTGACGCGTTGTTTTTGGACTCGGAGGGACCGTGCGGGTGGTTGGGGAGGCGGCAGGCGTGGGATGGGTATGAGTCACACGGGGTTGCGTCATGAGCGATTCCACGCGTTAGTGATTCGTGTACGAGATTATTCCATGAAAGATTCGCTGCGCCCTGTTTAATCATCCGAATATTTGTATCCATTATACTGGGTAGGTGTTTAGAGAATTTTTCCATCTGCGATACATGAAGTAATATCGGTTTTAATGTTTTATCACACCCTCCTGGAATGCCCACCATACATCTACGTTAAGGGGTATTCACCATTGTACTTTTTCAAACTATGCACATTTTATTAACACTCCGGCGATCTATTTGAGGGAAACATGTGTCCATACTTGTTCTTTTTGCTGGACAAACTACACTCGTCCCTAAACTTATTAAAAACTCGCCTAAGCCTTTAGCTACAATTTCACTGCGCACTCGTCATAATATACATGGACAAAGTGGTAGAAAAATTTTATAATGTCCATAGTCAAGATTTACATTCACCACCTCAGTGTGCACGTACTCGGTGTGATGTAACATGGTGTAATATCTCCTGTCCCACCAATCATCAACAAGGTTCACAACCCAGATCCTTTGTTTCTCTTCCGCAAGAGTGGATTCTTTCACTTCACGATATATGAGCACCATAGTGCAGTTTAATCCTGCAGCATAATCCATTACATCTTCTGTACCGCGAAACCCCGCAATGCTCTCACCAGAATATCCATAGAGTATTTGGACGTCGTGGTCCTCACGCTTCGCACGATTTAATGTGGTCTTAAAGGTTTCAAAGGAGGGATGACTAGAAATTCTTTGGGTGTTCACCACATCTGTAGACTTTAGCGAGTACCACTTCAGGAATGTAGAGTATGCACTGTCATTGGACGCCACCATCGTTACTTTTTTCTTCTAGGCGAGGATTCTTAAAGAGGTTAAAAGACACGTCTGAGAACCAGGGCTTGCGAGGGTCAACTGAGTACGCAGGGAGGAGACATGTCCCGATTAGCTGCAGGAGTCACGTAACTCTTTTTATTGGGCAGCAACATGCAGTGGGTGGTGCTTAGAGTCTTAGAGTTTTTCTTGAACACACACACACACACACACACACACACACACACACACACACACACAAAGGAGAAAATGAAACGCCAGCTGAAATATAATTAAATACATGTAATAAATAGAAAAATAAATAAACTGTAAAATTTCGTAAACAAGTAAATAGACTAATATAACACAACAAATATTCACGCCTCGCGATATCCAAAGGGAACAATATCGTAGGTTCCAGGCACCTAGTATCGTTTCCTGTATGTATTACAGCACACTTTCGTCCCCCTAAGCTCCTTCCCGCCCCCAAACTTCTGTGCGCGAAAGTTATAAGTCCCTACAGTCTATTGGTGTGGTTGGTCACCCTCATCTTCTAAACTCACTAGCTCCTTCCGCGAATCAAAGTTAACGATACGCCGGTTCGCCTGGTTAAGAGTGATGCCTTTAGCCTTCACGATTTATTTCATTTCCTCCCCTACCCTCACCCGTACCCCTTGGGTTTTTGGGCCTGTTGATACAAAAGAATGAGCGGAGGCGTTATCTCCATATTCATCCTTGATCTCGTCAGTCAACTGTCCAAGGAATTCACCAATAAGCGGCATGTATTTACCTTCCGTCTCCGTGAATATCACTATCTGTGTCTGCGTACAGAACCCTCTGTCCAAGAGAATGCAGTAAACTCCAAAGTTTGATGCGGGCGTATGCTGTTGTGAAACTAGCTACAGGTATGTTTGTAACACGTGATGTATCTGTAGCCAATTCGGTTCTGTTGTACTTTATTATATACGTATTACCCACATTCACAATCTCCATGACGTCTTTATCGGGAGCGTTGGCGTAACCCCACACCTCGTTATAACTTTGGGCTAGATGGACGTTCCCGTTGTCTGTATTCCGAGTAAATTTCCCGCAAAGACTATTTAAGCACAAGTTTGCAGTAAAGCGCTTGTCAGGGTTCTTCGCAATTTGATCCCGTTCAAGTTGTATCCCTTCACGATCACGGTAGCGTTGAATATGCGCCGATTTTTCATTTTTGGTCTCAATTCCTCACGGATACTCTGATGCTTCTACTTTATCCTTCAAAAAAATATTTATATACTGCGTGAAAAGGTTGGGGAGCTTCTGAAACCTCCACACCTTATATATGCTCAATATTCTGTAACCGTGACGAACGGCTAGGGAGAGCTCAGGACTTGTATATATGCCTCTGATCGTCCTCTGGTTGGTTGTGTGATTACATGCCCAATTGTTCTCCCCTGCGCACTTCACGAACAGGGGAAACACGAGTTTGTGATCTATAACGACAGGCAAGATTGTCATCCATAAGTCGCGAGTGGGGGAGTACATCTACGAAAGAAAGGCCGAAATAGTTCTCGTTCAAATTAGCTGAGAACTCTTCGATGGTAAGCAGGGCGGGGCCCACCATTTTTTCAGGTGCGCCTACGGGGTACGGATTGTTTTTCATCACGTAGGGGTATAAAGAACAGAAATCGTAGTAATGGAGTTCCATGCCATCCGTAGGTGGAAAGTATAGCTTGAAGGGGTTTGTACGCCCGCCAAACAAACTATCGCCGCATTTGAGAGGATCCAGCACTATTGAACGCTTGATGGTGTTTATTTCTTCGCGGTACTGTTCATCTGTATCCATCGGTGCATCATATTCGTGCTCCCACAAGACCTGATCGCGGGTGCGGGTCCATGCGAGGTTGTCGGCAGGAGATCTACCGTGGATATCTCTCGCGATTCCACACTCAGGACGTGGGCATCCATGCCACCAGCATCCGTTAAAGGAGTATGCAGTCTTCTCACCAGTGGCACGGTCTTCGCTTCGACCATCCACCCAAAAAACACGACCATTGACCTTAATGGCCATTTCCCCCGTGTTGCGGGCATGTTTTATGTCTCCACTGGTCTGTTGCTGTAGATGTATGAGGCAGTAAATAGCCTTATGCCCATAACTGCGTGGGTTGTTGCTGTGAATGACGGCTAGTGTGTCTTTCGGCATGAAGTTGTTCTTGAACACAGTAAGGCGATCGTGGTTGCGGCTTGTAGTGGGTCGCAGTTGAATCGGACTATGTACATCCTTCTAAAGGCCTGGAGACATACTCTAAGTACGCGTACATCATTCACGCAATAACGCTCACATTCATCCGCTTATTGTAAGGATTATCCTCATTAAAACTGCTGTAGTAGCAGTCAAAATCTTCACGCTCACTATCACTCATGTTGGCATAGTTAAATAATGTTTGAGTGGTGGTAGTCCTACGTAATTTAAAGTGTCGTTAGTGAGGAAAGTGTAAGGGAAATACCATTTTGAAACTTCGGCTGCTACGTCCATCACCTTGGGTAGCTTGGATAATTTACAAGGTGTGAGTAATAAAGTGTCTTTAAATTGAACATTACCTCTTATTTGCATGTGCATAAGCTTGTTTCCTCTTTTGAAGGGATCGCCTGTAAATATCAACGATGATTCGTGTTCAAGCAGTTCCTTATAAAGGAATTGTGTGTCAAATTTTGCGCAGTTATGGGCAAGAATATACACAGTCATTTTTTTTAACTTGTCCGCTAACTTGACAACATAGGACACAAAGAGTTTCACGGGGGTGTCGTGTGCACTCGTATTTAAAACGTTTGTTCGTTTACCACATTTATGGCATTCATCACACTCGACGTTCATGCACTCGTCGCAGATAGTCTGGCTTACAAGTAGATGTAGGATAACCCCTCTGGTTTCAGCATCCGTGTATGTCTCTATATCGTAGTATACAGTTATACAAGGTTTGTCTTTAGGTTCGGCGCCTTTCATATAGCATACATGCTTTACACCATCAGCCTTATATATCTCATGGCATGTGGAACAACAAATTTCATCACAGTTGTGCGTGAATTTTCCCCAATTGTCTATCATATGAAACATGCTGCACTCACAGACTCTCATTTTCCTGCACGTACCATTCGATTTATGGAATTCAAAACATCTATTATTGAAAAATGTGCGTCTACTCACATTACAGTCCCTCTTCTCAGCTTCAACTACACGACTTTCACACTTGGAGATTTTACACTGCTCGCATACCATGTGGCAATGTTTTACAATATTTCTTTGCATCTTTGACAATTTCGTCCGTGTACGCTTTAAGCGTTTTTTGAAAAATTGGACCCAATTCCATTCCCGCGTTGGTATCTCACCCCTTGATAGACTGTGAAAGGCCTTCTTGTCATTCTATCACAGTGCGACGGAAGTGAAGCTTCACTGTTAAGTTCCCGTCACCGAATTGAAAGTTTTTCCCCTCAATCGTTCTTATATACATTATACTGAGATACTGGTTAGTAGGTTAGTTGCAACTTTGACATAATGAGGCTTGTCGTATGCAATGCTCAAACTCTTTCCTCTATGATTGGGAATGTGGGCAATACGCAGCAGCCGTGCCTGGGTATCCCCAACAAACTGATGTTTCACGATATTGCTGTAAATATAACACATGTCCGGGAGAGGGTCTCCAGCGTTCAATTTCTTCATTTTTAGCTGATATAATAAGCTGCACAAGTCGTGCTGACTCATGAAAAGTATCTCTTTGGAAGACTGCCCCATTTCTGCCCTAGGTTACAATTTTGAACCGTGCTTTGTCTTGAATATTGCTGTTAGCTTTCGACTTTAGAGTCAAAGTATGTACCGGGGTATCTTTGTTTACGATTTCGTATACTAAATCAGCCGTAAGATTTGAACTTTTAAGACTCCCATTTAAGTCTCTCACAATATCCTCGGCTCTGTCATAATGACCCGGTCCTAGTGTTATTTCTGGAGTGTAGTACTGTGACTCCTCACTCCGGGCAGCGCGCATGGTATCGTCTCGAGTTACTCCGGTCTTTTCACACTCATCACTGTTTCTAAGAACCATAAAAACGCGTTCTTTCTTGTGAATACTTAAAAACTTGGTGGCGAATTGAAATTCACATATTCTAACCTCATATGACTCACGTTCCAATTCAATGGACTCATGCAGTTCTGTTACAAAGTTGGCCAGTGTGTTGTTAGGATGTACAGACAGAGAAGAAGAGGACGGTAGTGTGACGTAGAAGTGGTTAGGCGCCATGTTGTATACTATTTAAAGCTTCATTACTGCATCAGCTTTTATATAGGTGTTGAAGCTTTCTGGGTACCCTAGCCATTATACTCGGTACAGTTTTCTCTTTCTTGAACCTTTGCTTCCTAAAATGTTTTCAATTTTAAACACTTTTCCTAAATTAAATGACACTTTCTGCAGCTCCTCGCCATAAAAGCCCCCTGCAATTTCTTCCCCATTCAAATCTTCAACGTAATACAGGGTGTCCCAGAATTAACTATCTATTTCAATGAAATCGGACAAATTTTTTAAAAACACACTTTTATTTATGTTTATCATGTTTAATATGTGTTAAAAATGTATAAATTTAAAAAAAAATTCATAATTTTATTTTCATAATTTTTTCATTATCTGGTCCAATGAAAGACCGTCTGAAGTCATAGAATGGCAAAGAGACTCTCCAAAAGTTAACGTGTGGCTTGGAATGACCAAATCCAAAATTTATGGCCCATTCTTCTTTGCGGGAGCAACTGTAACAGGTACCGTCTACCTTGATATGCTTCAGCAGTTTCTCGAACCACAGCTTCTTGATGATGGCATTCTTGATAATGTTGTGTTTCAACAAGATGGAGCACCATGTCATTATGCTCTAATTGTTCGAGAATACCTCAACAGACGCCTTCCGAATCAGTGGATTGGACGTGGAGGACCTCGACCTTGGCCTCCGCGTTCTCCGGATTTGACACCCCTGGATTTCTTTGCATGGGGTTTCATAAAAACAAAGGTTTATCGCCAAAAGATCAATGCTTCTTGTTGAAACACAACATTATCAAGAATGCCATCATCAAGAAGCTGTGGTTCGAGAAACTGCTGAAGCATATCAAGGTACCTGTTACAGTTGCTCCGCAAAGAAGAATGGGCCATAAATTTTGGATTTGGTCATTCCAAGCCACACGTTAACTTTTGGAGAGTCTCTTTGCCATTCTATGACTTCAGACGGTCTTTCATTGGACCAGATAATGAAAAAATTATGAAAATAAAATTCTGAAAAAAATTTAGAAATTTATACATTTTTAACTCATATTAAACATGATAAACATAAATAAAAGTGTTTTTAAAAAATTTGTCCGATTTCATTGAAATAGATAGTTAATTCTGGGACACCCTGTACAACATCAGCTCGTCTTTAGGTTTCATAGCCCTAACTTTAAAAATCTCACGTGTCCAACCTTGCTCAAATCCCTTCGCGAATTTATTCCCCGAACGCAACAGCCTTACATAATCATTGATTTTGAAACGCGCAGGGCGTACATCTTTCTAAAATTTCGTTAGGTGTTGTACCAATCGCTCGGTGGTGTGAACGGTTGTAGGATGAGGCCAACGAATCCAGAATGTCTATATATCTGTATGTCTTTTTATGTGAGAAATATCGATGCATACGTTCCTTTATGGTATGCTGAACTCTTTCGGCTAAAGATGCCTTATGCACAGAACTGCTACTGTAATAACTGACATTAAACTCTGCCAACATGTTCTTTAAAGCTCGGCCTATAAATTCTTTCCCCATGTCCATACAAAAATAATCAGGAATCATTTTTCTTTCAACATCAGCACTTTGGTGGCTTTAGCAACTGTTTCAGGCGATTTATTTTTCAGTGGAATTAGCCACAAATATCTAGAGAATATATTTATTATGAATAGAATATATCGGTAGCCTCCATTATACACTGAATGTCTCTGCATGCCCGTTAAATCCGCCTATCAAATAGAATTAATCGAGGCTGCTGTTGTCTTGGCCGTTTTAAACCTTTTTCTCACCGGCTTATGAAGTGTATAAGCATCCTGCTCCCGCAAAGACCTCTCAACATCTTTTTTCCCTACTCTCTCATTATCATTATCAACGCTCTGTACAGTCTATTAATACCACCGTAGAAGGCTGAATTAGAAATGTTATAATAACGTTTTCTTAATATGTTAGCCATTTGCATATTTTAGAGGCGCGCGGATAGGGTTGTCCGTTACTGTTTGGTCTCTTCTTCCTTCTCTTCAGAGATGCTACCGCTGTGGACGAAGGCGTGTTCAGCTGTGGTACATGCGAGGCTTGTCCCAAGTCTTTTAACCTGTTCAGATTACCTATCAATGTTTTTGGGACGTTTATTTGTCGTAGTCATGCTTTAATATGTTCCCATCCTGCTGATGAGGGCCTATCCCACTTTCTCACCAAGTCGTGTACAATGTCAATGATGTCAATGAACCCTTTACCTTTGATCCTTAACAACACCCTCACCTGTATCGGTCCATTGTATAATGGGATCATCACTCAATAGATTATGAAGACTTAAGCCTTTATTCCTCAATGTATGTGGGAGACTGCTTTTTAATATATGCTCGATCTCGATATGTTGCGGGGTCGCTCCGTTGTTCTTTGACTGTTCGTCTCTACCCTCGGCCCCAGGTCCTATGCCGCCACGCTCAACGTCATCAGCGCTGTGCCTGATAACTGCGGGGATCTCTGTCGGATTCTTATAATTTTCGTACTCATGAAGAAATTTCTGCAAAGCTTCTTGGTATAAGATTCTTTTCTCATCAGGAGACTTTTCACCCTTTTTAATAGGTCTAACAATTTGCTTTCCATTCTTTTAAGCCTGCTTTTACGGGGTTCTAGAACCGTATCTGGACTCTTTGAGCTTTGTAGTGAAGCATACACCTCGTGTGGAATCACGACTACTTTCTTCATTATATTAAACTAGTCAGTAAAGGCCGCAAAACTGAAAATAAGATGGGTAGGAATGAATCCCCTCTTTGTACAATAATTCGCTTTTTCTTCCCCACAGTTTGACTTTTACGAGCGAGTGCGCGTGTTATGCTCTTGTAACGATGTAGGGGAGCCTTCTGAGGGGGTTTCATTGGTACATTACATTTCATAACGTTAAGACAGATTTCACAGATGCATTTTAAAAAGTCGGAGTCGATATTTTTAACAAACAGCTGTTGTAGTGCCCGTGGCAGTCGATGATAGATTTTTATTAATTCACGGTATTTAACCTCTTTGTCATTCTGAGATATACACCATTTCAGCCTCGTTTGGGAATATATTCGTTTATACAAGCACTCTAAACTTGTTTCGCGGGTGAAGGTCACAAAGCAAATATCCGTAACGTTGACTTGTAGCTTCTTTATAAACTTCCAAAAACTCCTTACGCATTTGATTGGCTAATACCCCAATTTGTGACACATCTCTACGTTGCGTGAATAAGACTAGATATTGTGTATTTAGCGACACATCGCGCATGTATCTACTTTTGAAAAGTAGATTCTGATTGATGAAGAATACGCTTACGTTAAGGTGGTGTGATAACACTGTAAATGTCTCGGCAAACGTTTTATTTATTTCTTGTAGCATGAGATCATCAATTACAATGACCGTGTGCTCATTGCCCTTCAACAAACTAACATCATAAACACCTTTGTGGAACAAAATATCATCTTGGTACTCGTTGAATACGGGCTGGTATGTCGAATAGCACCATATGACTTTATGCCCAAAATTTGAGAATATCTCTCCTTATCTTTAATGATTTTAAGCATAAACAGAGTTTTGCCACAACCTGTAGGGCCAGATATAATGCATGTGGAGGAACTCGTGAACCTGAATTTTTCTACAGAATCCATCTCTAACACGTTTAACATGTCACAGTCTTAAGTGGAACATTTACAAAATATGATAAAATTTTAAGTGATGCTCCTTATATTTTACAGTCTTGTATTTTTTCTTCTTCCTCTGAACCGTGAATGATGATGAGGATAAGGTACTGTGCCAGCAGCCTATCCCCATCATAGATATTGTGGATGAGGTTGATGATACCGACGGCAGTGTGGTTGTTGTTGAGGCTACAGAGTGCCCCACTACCCCTGCTAGCGTTCCGGAGCCCCCAGCAGCGACCACTGTAGCACCCCCACGCGACAATTCATTCGAGGAGAAAGCGGGTGCATGACGAAGTTGCTGAATCGCCTTCCACGTCAGGTGTAAAGCGGGTTAGGAGCAGGGCTGCCACTTTTGTTACTTTCGTAACAAAATTGTTACTTTTTAACATTTTTGTACTTTTGTTACGACGTTCGGAAATTTTGTTACGTTTTAGACTTTTAACTCTAATTCCAAGAAAACGGTAAATTTCTAAGTTTTAATTATTGCTGTTAGTGTCACCACTGAAGTTGGCACATTAGAAAGAGTTGCCAATTAACGTTATAATATAGCGTTGATTGGCAACTCTTTCCAGTTGCTCTCGTGACTTTGTTCCGTGATCTCACGTGTGTTTAGTGTTTTAGTTTATTCAGTCTTATCTTTAATTTTATATTAAACCTGTTTAGTGAGTGAAATTTTGTGTTACTATATTTTGATAAAAAAAAATATATATATCCCTTTAATATGGAGGGAAATCAAGATGATGAAACTTATGATAGTGATTATAAAACACCGGAGAAAAAGCCTAAAATGACTAGAAAATCCAGAAAGATTTTGGTATAATAATTCAAAAGAACAGTGTGGGGACAAGCAGCGCTTCCCTTTACTATCTAAATTCATGATGGATCTCCTTTCACTTCCTCATTCTTCGGCTAGTGCCGAAAGAATATTTTCAACACTAACTAATGTTAAAGTTAAAAATAGATCTTCATTGAAAACATCCACAATAAATGCGCTTTTATATACAAAAGAATTACTTCGAAGCCAGGATTGTACAAAATGGGAACCATCAAAAGAAATGATAAATATGATGAAGGAATCCAAATGGCAAGAAAGTAAAACTATGGATGAAGAAAACGTAGCATTTTAAGTAAGGTAAGACTTAATAAATAGTTTAATTTGAACAATTTAATTTTTTTTCGCGATTTGTTACCTTTTTGATGGATTTGTTACCTTTGGCTTATTCATTTTGTTACTTTCCCTAAAATTCTTGTGGCACCCCTGGTTAGGAGTGCGTCGGATGTTAGACCCACAGTAATAGAGCCCCAGCCCTCTACGTCTTACGATACAGCCCCGACATTAGTTCCTTTTAAAAATAAAACTGTGCACCCTTATTCTTGTTCACTACCGTCCGTACCCTCCACAGCAGCATCTCATTCTGTAGATAGTAGCATAGCATTCGAACTGGGGCGCACCGACATCCCCACCCCAGCCCTGACCAGAAACCGGTACGTAGTCAGGGTCGACCCCGCGAACCATTTATAGCAGCGGCGTTGAACACGGACTGTGACGTGTAGTTGAACGTATTTTGGAGTTTGCCCTTCAGAACAGTGAGGGACGTGAAGCCAGGACGCGACTGTCCTTCGGGTTCGGGTCAGATGACAGAGATATAGATGATTTTTGGGTAGTAATACCCGACAGGCGCTTGGCTGATCTGGATGTAGATTCCATTTTTAGTCGTATAATGCAGGCCTCTCAAAGCAGCATCGCATTCAACATGGACAACTTCACGATAAATATAGACCCAGTATTCCGTATTGCGGGACATACGGCCACACCTTATACTCTTAACTTCAATTCTCAGGCTATTTACAGACGACATATAAACCTCGATCGCGGTTGCGGATTTATAGCAATAGTCTTGGCTCATATGTTTACTGTACTAAATACGGTGGCCCAAAAAATTTGGTTGTCGACGGTTGTTCAGCGTGCTCGTAAACTGGCCACAGACTGCAAGCTCGAGTTTGACTGTAATATGGAGCCTGAAGAGCTGAGAAAGGTAGAGTAGGAAATGAATGTTCGTATAGTTGTATTTGGAATGGATGATCGTCGTAGGACTGCGTATGTTTTTAAAAGCAATGTGAGAGAACGTACAAAACCTCTACTTATTTTAGGGTTGTCTGGGACAATATATCTCCCCATCCGCAATATAAGGACTTTTTTCGCGAGTTATGATAAAAGTTGAAAATAAAATATAGAAGGCATCATGATTTGTGTAAGGGATGTCTCGAGTTTGCGGATGATATAGTGAAACATTGTAAAACATTGCCACATGGTATGCGAGCAGTGTAAAATCTCCAAATGTGAAAGTCGGGTAGCTGAAGCTGAGAAGAGGGACTGTAATGTGAGTAGACGCACATTTTTCAATAATAGATGTTTTGAATTCCATAAATCGAATGGTACGTGCAGGAAAATGAGAGTCTGTGAGTGCGGCATGTTTCATATGATAGACAATTGGGGAAAATTCACGCACAACTGTGATGAAATTTGTTGTTCTACATGCCATGAGATATATAAGGCTGATGGTGTAAAGCATGTATGCTATATGAAAGGCGCCGAACCTAAAGACAAACCTTGTATAACTGTATACTACGATATAGAGACATACACGGATGCTGAAACCAGAGGGGTTATCCTACATCTACTTGTAAGCCAGACTATCTGCGACGAGTACATGAACGTCGAGTGTGATGAATGCCATAAATGTGGTAAACGAACAAACGTTTTAAATACGAGTGCACACGACACCCCCGTGAAACTCTTTGTGTCCTATGTTGTCAAGTTAGCGGACAAGTTAAAAAAAATGACTGTGTATATTCTTGCCCATAACTGCGCAAAATTTGACACACAATTCCTTTATAAGGAACTGCTTGAACACGAATCATCGTTGATATTTACAGGCGATCCCTTCAAAAGAGGAAACAAGCTTATGCACATGCAAATAAGAGGTAATGTTCAATTTAAAGACACTTTATTACTCACACCTTGTAAATTATCCAAGCTACCCAAGGTGATGGACGTAGCAGCCGAAATTTCAAAATGGTATTTCCCTTACACTTTCCTCACTAACGACACTTTAAATTACGTAGGACTACCACCACTCAAACATTACTTTAACAATGCCAACATGAGTGATAGTGAGCGTGAAGATTTTGACTGCTACTACAGCAGTTTTAATGAGGATAATCCTTACAATAAGCGGATGAATGTGAGCGTTATTGCGTGAATGATGTACGCGTACTTAGAGTATGTCTCCAGGCCTTTAGAAGGATGTACATAGTCCGATTCAACTGCGACCCACTACAAGCCGCAACCACGATCGCATTACTGTGCTCAAGAACAACTTCATGCCGAAAGATACACTAGCCGTCATTCACAGCAACAACCCACGCAGTTATGGGCATAAGGCTATTTACTGCCTCAGACATCTACAGCAACAGACCAGTGGAGACATAAAACATGCCCGCAACACGGGGGAAATGGCCATTAAGGTCAATGGTCGTGTTTTTTGGGTGGATGGTCGAAGCGAAGACCGTGCCACTGGTGAGAAGACTGCATACTCCTTTAACGGATGCTGGTTAGGGTGGAGTGAAAATGGCCCAAATTTTTTTGTTGTGAATTTTAACTTACTTGAGGTTTTAAAAGTTGCCAATGGACTAATAGAACAATATGCAAAAAAGTTTATTAAAATCAGACAATCTTTTGATCGACCACCAGACGTTATAAGTTTACAATAATATACGATTTTACACAAAAATACCTAAAATACGAGTAAACATCAGACTATATATTTTTAGTTATTTTGGCACACTATTATGCTAACGATAGAGTCTGAGTTATGCATGCATGGTTAATTCAGAATTGATAGTCACGTTTAGACTCAAGTTTCGGCATAAGCTGCCGAGAAGCGACGCGAGCCCGAATAATCCATGGCGGGACGTCTCGCCACACACAGCGGCTGAAGCTTCGGTAACTAGGTTCACGCATCTTTCCACCGCCTGTGTGTGACAAGGGAAGCGAGGGAAGAGGACACTTGGTGAAATTTGAGCAGAGATCATGTCGTTCAATTCGTTGTCCGTCATATCCATCGTAACAGGAGGCTCCGTCACGGTCAAAGTCTGCCAATCGACCATGTCCTGGTATTCGGTCGCGTCGAGGTTGAGTGGTGGCACTCGAAACCTGCGGATTTTGTTTGCAGACACATGTGATCTTGCCTTCATGATTCTTCTGAGTCCGAGTTCCCTTATATGTGGTCGCTCATCTGTGATCATGGCTAATAGCACGTTCTCGGGGTGTCCGCAGAAGCCGTTTCGCCGAATCACCGGGTCGACGACTTCTTTAGAGAGGAGCTGAGGTACCGTGTTCTCACCATCATCCCGTGCAGATGTTTGGCTCCATCTTTGCATGATGGCTGCGTCTTGATGGCGAACCATGTTGGGGCGTAGACCCGGATGATGAATGTGACAAGAGTTTTGATGTTGTTGGATGGTGCATCGAGGCCAACATAGAGGCGGAGGATTCTGTTGGCAGTTGTCAACCATCGCGAGTGGTTCAATGGTCCCGGTTTTCGCAATGCTAGATCACAGGGACAGTGTCCTTCACTGACAGCTTGACACATCTGCCACAGGTACTGCTGGTCAGTGCTCAGGTCCTTAACGTCAACATGCGGCAGTGGCTGTAATGGAGATATAGGTTCATACGATGTTATATGGAGTTCCGTGCATGCTGTGAGAGATTTCCCTATCGGTCCTGAGAAGCACTTAGGTCCTGTAGTTGCTCCATCTAAATGATGAAACAGGTGTCGCAGGGGGAGCTCGTTAGCATGTAATAAGCACACGAGCCATTGCAGCGGTTTTTGTAGTAATTCCTCAAGCTGCCGAATAACTCCGCCATTATGTCCAGTGTTGACAGCGGTTCCGTCGCATCCGACGACTTTCACACTGTCGAGATCCACACTTCGCGCAGCCAAGCATTCAAAGATTACTTTGGAAATCGCCTTGCTTGATCCACTTGACGGCGTCACGTGGCCAAAGTACGATGAACCTGGTTCACAAATAATGCTGACGTGCTCTTCTGTATCTCTGTCCGGTGGCCATGTCCTGCGGCGTCTCGTACATTTTTCATCGTTCTATCCTTTCGACCGTCGAAGTACAATCCAGGCAAGTCTGTCATACTGCTGTCTAGTTTTGTCAGTTCTTGACGAGTTCTATTTCTTTCTCGGCGAATTTTACTACGATCAATGACTTTGGAGGTGTCATTTGTAGACACAATTCCAGTCTTGTAGCACGGATGAGGCAATAACGGCTGCTGCTCGATCTGAGACGCCCGTTCTATCGCACGCTTTAGCCAAACATGGTAATCGTACAGTCATCGTCATTCTTTGACGTTTACTCTCCAGTGTCGATAGGTCAGGTTTACAGTGTGACTTAGATAGGGTGTATTCTTCGTCGCTGTTGTCGGTGTCGTCGTCCTTGTCTTCCTCGTTGTAGCTTCCAGAATTGCATTGCTGCTTCGATTGTTCTTGGTGAATGCTGTGTCTTCTCGATTCACAGACTTTCCTGAATATTTTCTTCTGTAGCTTTGTTGTTTCCACCAAATCGATGCCTCCTATAATCATCTTTCTGGCTCCTCTCTGGTCCTCTAGAAACTTTCTTTCTTTGAGTGGTACTTTGTCCGCTCTTTCGCACTTACAGCTCATGACGAAATCTACACATTTGCATTTGCTAATGTCGAAGAGTTTATCTGCGTCTTCTCTGAACTGTTCAAGTTGTTGCTTGTAGTTGTCGTTGTCCTTCCGAGCCTTGTATGGTTTCAAGATTTTCTTGTATTTCTCGTTGTACGGTCTGAGCGTTTCAATCACTCGTCCGTGCGTCACGGTCGGAAGAGACGCTTTCTCCCAAACAAGTTCAACATCAACGCAAACTTTTTTTGATACTTCGGCGAACGGTGGATATTTGTTATTCTTCGTTGTCAGCTGTTGTCTTGTATGGATGTAAGCCTTCATAACATCAGCGTAGGTGGGAAGAACATTTGTGGGTATCTCGCGTGGCGCGCCAAAAATCACACATGCCGCCTTCTCCCTCGTAATAATTTCCATTCTGAAAAAAACAAACAATTATTATAAATTGTAAGCAATGTAAGACTATTAAAGAATTTCTGCAAGAAAAAGAAATATCAAATTAATACTGTCACACTCACTTGTCAAACACCTATAATCAGATATCAATATGTAATTAACTTACTTTTAATATCAAGTTTCACGAAAAAATGATGATAACAGCACAAATAACCTTCAATTCTCACTGCCACATGTGCACTGAGCTTGGCGGAGCAGCCGCGCTTTGCATATTACTCACTCTCCCCCCACTCCCAATCTCCCATCCCCTCTGACTCACGGACTGCATATGTTATGGCACCAAATCACTACCATCACTGAAACTAGCATTAAATCAATGTATGGTTAACTAAACTCTTTCTTATCTCACTTACTCACATCAGCTCTAATAATTTGGCCACCCTCTGTAATTGCCATTAATTTACATTCCACACATGTTGTAATCTTAAATGTCAACCTCAAGTATGCAATAACACAGTCTACACCAAACTAAGTTGTTAATTATTTGCATAAACATGGATGAAAGACCAGCATCTTGGATGACTCCTGATGGGCAAAGCGATCGTTAAAACATGAAATATGCCATACATTAAAATCGCTGGTGGTCAATCAAGCAATGCTTCAATTGTATTATAATTTCACATGCTTGTTTCTAAAGCCCATTGGCAACTTTTCCACACTCAAGTAAATTAAAAATCCAAAAATGATATTTTCACTCCACCTTAATGCTGGTGGCATGGATGCCCACGTCCTGAGTGTGGAATCGCGAGAGATATCCACGGTAGATCTCCTGCCGACAACCTCGCATGGACCCGCACCCGCGATCAGGTCTTGTGGGAGCACGAATATGATGCACCGATGGATACAGATGAACAGTACCGCGAAGAAATAAACACTATCAAGCGTTCAATAGTGCTGGATCCTCTCAAATGCGGCGATAGTTTGTTTGGCGGGCGTACAAACCCCTTCAAGCTATACTTTCCACCTACGGATGGCATGGAACTCCATTACTACGATTTCTGTTCTTTATACCCCTACGTGATGAAAAACAATCCGTACCCCGTAGGCGCACCTGAAAAAATGGTGGGCCCCGCCCTGCTTACCATCGAAGAGTTCTCAGCTAATTTGAACGAGAACTATTTCGGCCTTTCTTTCGTAGATGTACTCCCCCACTCGCGACTTATGGATGACAATCTTGCCTGTCGTTATAGATCACAAACTCGTGTTTCCCCTGTTCGTGAAGTGCGCAGGGGAGAACAATTGGGCATGTAATCACACAACCAACCAGAGGACGATCAGAGGCATATATACAAGTCCTGAGCTCTCCCTAGCCGTTCGTCACGGTTACAGAATATTGAGCATATATAAGGTGTGGAGGTTTCAGAAGCTCCCCAACCTTTTCACGCAGTATATAAATATTTTTTTGAAGGATAAAGTAGAAGCATCAGAGTATCCGTGAGGAATTGAGACCAAAAATGAAAAATCGGCGCATATTCAACGCTACCGTGATCGTGAAGGGATACAACTTGAACGGGATCAAATTGCGAAGAACCCTGACAAGCGCTTTACTGCAAACTTGTGCTTAAATAGTCTTTGCGGGAAATTTACTCGGAATACAGACAACGGGAACGTCCATCTAGCCCAAAGTTATAACGAGGTGTGGGGTTACGCCAACGCTCCCGATAAAGACGTCATGGAGATTGTGAATGTGGGTAATACGTATATAATAAAGTACAACAGAACCGAATTGGCTACAGATACATCACGTGTTACAAACATACCTGTAGCTAGTTTCACAACAGCATACGCCCGCATCAAACTTTGGAGTTTACTGCATTCTCTTGGACAGAGGGTTCTGTACGCAGACACAGATAGTGATATTCACGGAGACGGAAGGTAAATACATGCCGCTTATTGGTGAATTCCTTGGACAGTTGACTGACGAGATCAAGGATGAATATGGAGATAACGCCTCCGCTCATTCTTTTGTATCAACAGGCCCAAAAACCCAAGGGGTACGGGTGAGGGTAGGGGAGGAAATGAAATAAATCGTGAAGGCTAAAGGCATCACTCTTAACCAGGCGAACCGGCGTATCGTTAACTTTGATTCGCGGAAGGAGCTAGTGAGTTTAGAAGATGAGGGTGACCAACCA
This sequence comes from Bathynomus jamesi, assembly GCA_023014485.1. Taxonomy (NCBI): domain Eukaryota; kingdom Metazoa; phylum Arthropoda; class Malacostraca; order Isopoda; family Cirolanidae; genus Bathynomus; species Bathynomus jamesi. The sequence continues at coordinate 577,970 of JAJOZX010001857.1, forward strand.
CACCAATAGACTGTAGGGACTTATAACTTTCGCGCACAGAAGTTTGGGGGCGGGAAGGAGCTTAGGGGGACGAAAGTGTGCTGTAATACATACAGGAAACGATACTAGGTGCCTGGAACCTACGATATTGTTCCCTTTGGATATCGCGAGGCGTGAATATTTGTTGTGTTATATTAGTCTATTTACTTGTTTACGAAATTTTACAGTTTATTTATTTTTCTATTTATTACATGTATTTAATTATATTTCAGCTGGCGTTTCATTTTCTCCTTTGTGTGTGTGTGTGTGTGTGTGTGTGTGTGTGTGTGTGTGTGTGTGTGTTCAAGAAAAACTCTAAGACTCTAAGCACCACCCACTGCATGTTGCTGCCCAATAAAAAGAGTTACGTGACTCCTGCAGCTAATCGGGACATGTCTCCTCCCTGCGTACTCAGTTGACCCTCGCAAGCCCTGGTTCTCAGACGTGTCTTTTAACCTCTTTAAGAATCCTCGCCTAGAAGAAAAAAGTAACGATGGCGTCCAATGACAGTGCATACTCTACATTCCTGAAGTGGTACTCGCTAAAGTCTACAGATGTGGTGAACACCCAAAGAATTTCTAGTCATCCCTCCTTTGAAACCTTTAAGACCACATTAAATCGTGCGAAGCGTGAGGACCACGACGTCCAAATACTCTATGGATATTCTGGTGAGAGCATTGCGGGGTTTTGCGGTACAGAAGATGTAATGGATTATGCTGCAGGATTAAACTGCACTATGGTGCTCATATATCGTGAAGTGAAAGAATCCACTCTTGCGGAAGAGAAACAAAGGATCTGGGTTGTGAACCTTGTTGATGATTGGGGACAGGAGATATTACACCATGTTACATCACACCGAGTACGTGCACACTGAGGTGGTGAATGTAAATCTTGACTATGGACATTATAAAATTTTTCTACCACTTTGTCCATGTATATTATGACGAGGTGCGCAGTGAAATTGTAGCTAAAGGCTTAGGCGAGTTTTTAATAAAGTTTAGGGACGAGTGTAGTTTGTCCAGCAAAAAGAACAAGTATGGACACATGTTTCCCTCAAATAGATCGCCGGAGTGTTAATAAAATGTGCATAGTTTGAAAAAGTACAATGGTGAATACCCCTTAACGTAGATGTATGGTGGGCATTCCAGGGAGTGGGTGTGATAAAACATTAAAACCGATATTACTTCATGTATCGCAGATGGAAAAATTCTCTAAACACCTACCCAGTATAATGGGATACAAATATTCGGATGATTAAACAGGGCGCAGCGAATCTTTCATGTTGGAATAATCTCGTACACGAATCACTAACGCGTGGAATCGCTCATGACGCAACCCCGTGTGACTCATACCCATCCCACGCCTGCCGCCTCCCCAACCACCCGCACGGTCCCTCCGAGTCCAAAAACAACGCGTCAGCTGCTATTAGTCGCCTCAGAGCTTGACCCGACTGGACGTTCTCACCTCGCAGGATCAATAGAAAACTATTAAAAGATGGAGCTTCCGTTGAGCAGCATCCGCAATGAAGTATACGAAGTGTCCTTCCTGAAGTCTGTGCGGGTATTCAGGTTTAATACCGGTGCTGCTAATTATGTACTTGAAACGAAAGGTAGACATTCAAACTCCGGTAGACGCAATGTTATTTATTTAAGTGTTAAAGAGATGAATAGAATCTTCGTGTTGGTTGAGAAGTAGGGCGAGGACAATTATAAAAACCTGCAGGTGTAGGCACAAAAATAGATCAGATTAGCGATGCACCCTCATACGCCATTATTTGCACGTTATTCGTAAATCGTGATACAAAACAACTCTGCATTGATATACGGTTGATGTGGAGGAATGTTGCTGACAATAACGCCCTTGTCCCCACGCGAAGCCGTTTTATTCTCGACAGACTGTTTGAAGTCGTCGGTTTCCGTAAACTGAAACCTATATTAGACGCTTGTGTTGTTGTTGTTGTTGTTTAGCTGATCGGCCTACCCTGATCGAGCAAGCCGGCGGCACGCCGGTAACGATCACCCTTTCCGGAGTGGACCAGAGGTTCAGTGACTAATGATGTTGTGTTGTGTTCTATGTTGTGCTGGAGCAGTACAGTCTGTCATAATGTGTTCAATTGTTTGTCGTGTGTTCTGGCACAGGTGGTAGGTGTCGTCTGTGGAGTTGTCTAGTCTGTGTTTATCTGTCCGTAAGTTGGGGTGATGTCCACATCGGAATCGTGCTAAGTTAACTCGATCCAATCTGCTCAGGCTGATCTCTGACCTGTCAATGGGTGGCGGCTTCGCACCTAGGACCGCATTCGGACCGAGTCGTGTCAGTGCTTTGTGGGTTAGGTGTGTGTGTGTATGTGTTTTCTGTACTGTGTGATGTCTGTGGTGCGTGGTATGGAATGGAGGATTTGGTTATAATGTCTCTCTGGTGTTATCTTAATGGTGCGAGGTGTCGGTGCATGATTGTACATGTAGTGGCAAGGAGGCAAGGGTGTTGTGGGTTAGTTGTCGCTGCTGCCATGGATTGTGTTCCCCTCATGTCTAAATGTTCCCTAACTTTCAGTATTTTTGTTTCTGCGTGCAGATGTTCCATTGGTGTTGTTTGAGTGCATCCTGTAATGATACGAAGTGCGTTGTTTTGTATTGTCTGTAAGGTGTTTATGTGTGTGTTTGAGATAATGGGTGCCCAGCATGGGCTAGCATAGTCCATAACTGAGCGAATATATTGTTTGTATATGAGTGATGTTGTTTCCTGCTGTTATCCAAAGTTTGTGCCTGTTAGTATCCTAAGCGTGTTAAGTCTTGACGTACATTTGTTTCTAATGTCCTGAATGTGTTTTGCAAAAGATAATGATGTGTTGTATGTGACCCCAAGTATTTTGGTCCTGTGAGTGTGTGGAATGTTGGTGTTGTTTAGTGTAATCTGTGGAGTTCTCTGGTGTTCTTTTATTTGCTTGTTAGCAAGGTGATGGTTGATTTTGTGGGCGCTACTTTGAGTCTATTGTGTGTGAGCCAGTCTTGTATACTGTTTATGTATGTTTGCAGGTTATTTGTAGCGGTGTCGATGTTGTTGTGGGTGGATGTTAGAGTGATGTCATCTGCATATGATGATAAGGTAAGCTTGTTATCTATGGGTGTTGGAATGTCATGCATGTGTAAGTTGAAGAGTGTTGGTGAGAGAACAGAGCCTTGAGGGACCCGTTCGGAAAAAGCTTGTTTTTGGATGACTTGCCATTAAATGTGACATGTGAGTATCTTCCTGAAAGATAGTTGCTCAGTCACTTTTTGGTGTTATTGTGCATGTTTGTGTTGAGTATTTTGTTTATGAGAGGGAAGCGTGGGATAGCAACAAATGCTTTACTAATGTCTATTGTTCCTAATAGTGTACGTTGAGCTGGTTGTTACTTTGGAAGGTGTGCATAGTAAAGTAATGGGTCTATAGGAAGTTGATTCTGTTGGATTTTTGTTTGGTTTGAGTAGTGTAATAATTTTACTTTGTTTCGATATGTCAGGAATAATACAGTGTTGGTATGAATATGTGCTGATATTTGTGAGAGCTAGTATTCCCTGTGGGCCCAAGTGTTTAAGGTGTATGTTAGATATGTTGTCTGGTCCACTAGCCTTCGAATTCTTAATGTTTTTGATGATCTTGGTGGTCTGGTCTGTACTGAAGGGTGTTATGGTCGTGTCGAGTCTGTAAGTTTTCTTGTGTCTGGTTGTTTGTCTGTCTGCGTGTTTCTGGTTGTTGTCTCTGTTTAAGTGACTTATCTTTGCGTAGTGATTAACTAGAATGTTAGCTTCTTGTGTGTATGTTGGGATATTTTTTTTGGCTGCGACAGATAGCCGCGTGTGAGGTGTGAATGCCGCTGTTAGAGTGGGTAATGCTGTTTATAGTCTTGTATAGCCTGGATGTATCTGTGAAGTGGTTTAGCGTTGTTATGAATTCCCTAAATGTTTCTTTTGTTTTTTCTTTGAGTTTGTTGTTTATTTCTGTGTTGAGCTGTTGTATCTGCTGTTTTATGGCTTCTGTATGTGGTGTTTGTGTGTTATGTTTGAGGTTTTTACGTTGCCTTATGAGGTGGGCTATTTCTCTAGTGTAATTTGGGTTGTATTCCTAATGTTGCCCTCGGGTATGTATTGGTTTGCATTATTGATGATCTGATTAAATGTCTTGCTTGTTGTATTGATGTTTATGATGGGTGTGCTGTTTAATGCGGTGAATTGTTCCTCAGTCTGTATTTTGAACTGTTCCCAATCAGCTTTCTTGTAATTTCTTTAAGTGTGCCTAAGGCTGTTGGGGCAGTGTAGAACATGTTGTAATGATAATGGGCAGGTGGTCTGATGACAGTTATTTTTCTGTTCTCCAGTGTGTATGTGTTGCTAGTGAGGGGAACAGAACGTTATGTCTGGGGAGGAGTTTGGGTATCCTGCTTGATGTGGTATGTGTGTATGTTCTCTATTGTTAAGAATGAAGAGGCTGTTTAGTTGTGTGGCTATGTTGGCCCCTCTGGTGTTGCTCTGGTTGTGCAGGTACCAACTAGTGTCTTGAGCGTTGAAGTCTCCTCCTAAGATGACATTAGTGAGAGAGGCCAGATTGTGTAACTGTGGATTGTAATTGGCTAGCACCTGAGGTGAACTATCTGGTGGAATGTAAATGTTGATTAGTGTGGTGTTGTGTTTTGCGCGTGTTTTAATGTTAACTGCCTTTATTTCTATCGTGTTATCTGCTTGGATTGTGTTTGTGATGTTTTGGGTGACATCAGTGTAGCTAATGCTTTTACGTATGTAAGTGATGAGTCTACCCCCTTTACCCCGAGTACGATCTTGACGGATCGCCGTGAAGTCAGGGATGGTGGGTGTTTTGTGTGTGCGTTTTAGTTTTGTTTCTTGTATAAGTGCTATGTGAATGTTTTGTTTGTGTACGAATTCCCTAAGCTGCATGATTTTGTTTGTGATGCCATCTACGTTGTACTGTAATATGTTAATATTATACTTCTGTATGTGTCTCACGGTGCTATTGTGTCTATGTCTTTGTGTATGGTGACATGTGTAAGTTGCAGTGGGGCCTCGATTAGTCTTATGGAAACCGATTTAATCGTATTTGGTGGGTGCAAGACGGAGCTCCTGCTCACAGGAGAGTTATTGTGAAGGAACACTTGCAGGAAGTCTTCCACCAAAGAGTAATTGCTACAGGCCATGACATTGAATGGCCTCCCAGAAGCCCTGACTTGATCCCGTGTGATTACTTTTTATGGGGTCATTTGAAAAATAGAGTATTTTCATCACAACCTATCAATTTAGATGATTTGAGGACTCGCATCACAGCTGAAATCAACTTGTTAAAAGACAATCCAGATCTTGTCAAAAGAGTGATGGGGAAGATGAGAGCTCGACTCCAGATTTGTATCGATAGGAATGGCGGTCATGTTGAAATAAAACGAAACTAAGCATAACTTTTGTAATAAGGAATAAAGAAAAATCTGCTTTGTATCTTATTAAAATTATGTTAAAGTATCTATTAATTTATTATGTATTTGTCTTTTCATTACATCGATAGCACACACATTATTTTTTCATTGACCAATTTTGCGCAATCTAGTTTTTTGTACCCTTCAGTTAAAAGCAGATGCTTAAACACTAATTCGTTTAAACATGAATAAATTTGAACGTTAACAAAGAATAATTTGCTATATTAAATCAAACAAACATCCAAAATATCTCAATTTTTGGAGGAGTTAGTACAATCTAAAGTTGGGTGTACTTTTTTGTGGGACATACTGTATATATATATATATATATATATATATATATATATATATATATATATATTGAAGATGCATTGTTTATATATATTCCCATCTCTTCAGTTATTCCTTAATATCGTTTATATTACACAACCAAAAGAATCTAATAAATCACCATTACGTCATTCTGTTTATTTAGACAAAGTATTAGAATTAATTTCATAAAATATATAGAAAATAAATATACAATCAAAATAATTCATTCTATACACACTTTAAACGAGGAATATAATTATATATATATATATATCAATAAAAAATAATAGTATAAGAAATACACAAGTTAAACGAAGAATATATATATATATATATATATATATATATATATATATATATATATATATATATATACACACATTCAAAAATGATAACATAAGAAATACACAGTTTAAACGAGGAATATATATACATATATATACAAGATTTACATTCTCAGCCGCAGGGTACGTGTACTCAGTATGATGCAACATGATATAATACCGCTTGTCACACCATTCAACAACAACACTCACTACCCATACCCGTTGCTTCTCTTCTGTACGCTTTGTTTCTTTCGTCTACGCGAGATTTCTTCAAAATACACGTCTGAGATCCAGGGCTTGCTGCGGTCAACTGAGCACGCAGGGGTAGAGATTGCCCAGGTAGTAGCAGGAGTCACGTGACCCTTTGCCTGATCTTACAGTGGGCGGAGCTTAGGACGTTTTCCTGTACATACACGCACGCGCACACACACACACACACACACACACACACAAGGAGAAAATGAAACCCTAACTGAAGTATGATTTATTTAATCAACATAATGAAATATACGTAATAAATAAAATAAACATATCGTTAACAGGTAAATAGGCATATATATGTAGCGGAACAGACAACTACAGACAGAAAACAGACAAAGAACAACCATAGGAATTCTTTTCACCGCCATTTCTAAAAAATTCTTAGAAGACACACGTGGTGTAAAGGAATAAACTCCTTTCGTGCGTTCATCTCGTAAGTTCATCCTTCACGTCGCTACAGCGTCAGCTTTAGCCGGCTCCCTTCAAGGCCCACTTCAACACTTTTCACCCAAGAACGCATCATCACTCGAAGTAAGCCAAGTCTTTCCCGCTGTAGGCGTTTTCATTGGCCTTTTTCACCACACCTCAACTGGTTAACCCTGGAGTGACTCGAACGTTATTTCAAGTAAATTTTTCAGAGTGAACCTGTTGTTTAGTGGTTAGGAAAAAAAAATTAAAAATATTCTTTTGTAGCATTAGCAAAGAGCAGTGATCAAATATTTTGTATTTATACAGGGTACAACATAAAAGGCGCGTCAATAGGCCTACCTACATCAGTGACTAGTGTTATTTTCCCGCGTACATATTTGAGGTTTATATATTTTTTCTTTCCATATCTGGTAACTCGTTTCTGCGCCAAAAATATGCAACAGGAAAACAACAACACCACTGCATCCCTCACTACCGGCGGCTCCAACAGATATATAAACATTCTGGAATCAATGGCCTCATCATACAACTGTTCACACCACCGCGCGATTGGGAAAACACCTAACGAGGTTTTAGAAAGAGGTACGCACACAGAGCGTGAGGTGAGAAGAGATATTCGTAGAGCACCCCCACACTCTACACGTTTCAAAATCAATGATTATGTAAGGCTATCGCGTTCGGGAAATAAATTCGCGAAGGGATTTGAGCAAGGATGGACACGTGAGAATGGACACGTGAGATTTTTAAGTTAGGGCTATTAGACCTAAAGGAGAGAATGCTGTACTACGTTGAAGATTTGAATGGGGAAGAAATCGCAGGAGGCTTTTACTGCGGAGAGTTGCAGAAAGTAACATTTAATTTAGGAAAATGTGTTTAAAATTGAAAAATTTTAGGCAGCAAAAGTTTAGGAAAGAGAAAAATGTACCTGGTAAAATGGCTAGAGTACCCAGAAAGCTTCAACACCTATATAAAAGCTGCTGCAATAATGAAGCTTAAATAGTATGCAACATGGCGTCTAACCACTTCTATGTCACATTACCGTCCTCTTCTTCTCTGGCTGTACATCCTAACAACAACCTAGCCAGCTTTGTAACAGAACTGCATGGGCCCATTGAATTGGAACGTGATTCGTTTGAGGTGGGGATATGCGAAATTCACCTCTCCACCAGCTTCTGAAGTATTGATTATAAAGAACTCGTTTTTACGGTTCTCAGAGATCGTGATGAGTGTGAAAATGCAGGGGTAATTAGATGTGAAACCATGCGTGCCGCCTGGAGTGTGGAGGCACTGTATTACACTACAATACTAACAGTAGGCCCGGGTCGTTATGGTGCGGCTGAGGATGTTGTGAGAGATTTAAACGGAAGTTTAAAAAGCTCAAATCTTACGGCTGATTTAGTATACGAAATCTTAAACAAAGGAAACCCTGCACATGCTCTGACCCTAAAACCACAGGATGATAGAAATATTAAAGATAAAGGACTGTTCAAAATTATAACCTTGGGCCGATATGGAGCAGCGTTCCAAAGAGATACCTTTCACGAGGCACAACATGACTTGTCCAGCCTAATGTATCAGTTGAAATTGGAGAAATTGGGTGATGGCTATCCATCCCCAGACATGTGCTATATTTACAGCAATATCGTGGGCCATCAATTTGTTGGGGATACCCAGGCGCGTCTGCTCCGCATTGCTCACATCCTCAATCATAGAGGGAGGAGCTTGAGCAGTACATATGACAAACCTCACTATGTGAATGTTGCGACTAATCTATTAACCAATATCTCAATATATATAAGAACGATTGAGGGAAAAGTTTCCCATTCGGTGACGGGAGCTAAACAGTGAAGCTCCACTTTCATCGCACTGACTTATAATGACCAGAAGGCCTTTCACAGTCTATCGAGGGGTGAGATACCAGCGTGGGAATGGGCTTGGGTCGATATTTTCAACCATACAACGTACGGCTGTCCCCTTGCTGAAGAGGGGCGCCAGATACCTCGAGAGGAAGGCGCTACAATCAGGTTTTAACACGGTAGAAGACATAATGGCGGGGACTAGCCCTAAAGAAGCTCTACAAAAGCACTTAAAACGTACATGGGACGAAATCATCAAAGATGCAAAGAGAAAAATGCGTGGTGGTGGGAAGAAGAAGAGGGCCGTCCGGAAGAAGAAGTAGGGGCTACAAGCACGTGGCGTTAAACGTAAAAGGACATCAAAAAAGAAGAAGTGTTCTAAGCGAATGAAACCTATGGTTGATTATTTTTTTAACTGATATAAGCTAAGGACGTTGCCCTCACGAATCATAGGATGTTTACTACTTGTCGAGAGAGTTGGCACTATTTCTGACTCGTCATGGCACGCTTCATCCATCCGTGTAACTCATAATGTTGTAAATCGGAGCTGTCCCTCTGTGATATGCCCCAACACAAGTTTCTATTGAGCACAGTGACTTTATTACGATTAACCCGTTAAACACAATTAATTCCCCGAGTGCCTCTATAGAATTCGTGATACCCAGCTCAGGCCCTTACTTTTTTGATCCAAGCTGCATGGACATGTACGCTAAACTACGTAAAGCCCATTCAGATGGAAAGGACTGCGATGATAGTTACTCTGCATACTCTGAAACCAACTTTCTACACTCCATATGTGTGATGTGTATTTAATTCAGGTCAACATCTCGGCAGGAACGGGTTATTATCACCTACGAAGCTATCTGGTAAATGTTCTCAACTTTTCAAAAGAAGCGAAGGATACCTTTTTAACTGCCGAGGGCTATTATCAAGCTAAAGACGAAAGTAGTATAAAGGACAAATTTAAAAATTCTAAAAAGATATACACGAATGTTTTGGACGCCTGCATACAGACTTCACATTCCAGGAGAAGCTGCTTGTGAATGGGGTCGATATGAAAATAAAGCTCACTCGCACGAATCCTGAGATCTGTTTAAATGTGGGAGCTGTTCATGAAGAGGACGCAAAGCCTGTTGTGATTCATATTATGGAAACATCTTCGCGTACGCCGTGTGAAATTAAGTTCGCCTAATCAATTAGAAATTGAAAAAAATTTACTACATGCCACAGTAAAATACCCAATTAACAGAGTACAGATCAAACTATACACAGTACCCGCAGGGTTGGCCTCGAAACAGATAGAAAACATCGCCCTGGGGGCTCTGCCTAAAAGGCTATTATTTGGATTGCAGGATCACGTTTCGGTGAATGGAAAATAAAAAAAACTCCTTTAAATTCGAGAATTTCGGGCTTAAAAACATAACTCTATACGTCAACGGTGTTCGTTTGGGAGGAACATTGTTCACGGACAACGCATCGGACGCCATGTTCCCGCTTTGCACGAGAGCATATAGTAATCTGGCCCATATCGCCGGTGCTTGCGATGAGTTTGGGATTGGGGTAACACAGAAAGAATTCATGGATCAGTTTAACCTTCACCTGTTTGACATTACTCCTGACTTATCTTAAGTCGACAACAAAATGAGAACATCTCAGTCAGATTGGAATTCGCCAACCCGATAGATGCGCCTATAAGTGTACAGTAAATCCTCGATTTAACAAACTAATTCCAGCCACATCATTCCCATAAATCGAATATTCCTTTAAATTGAAAATTCCCTTAAATTGTACAAAATTTCAGGCATTAAAAAAATTATGCAAAGTGCTTAGGAAGAATTCCTTAGACAAAAAAGTAGACATGGCTTACCTTAAAATTTAGGGGTTATGGTGTTTGTTGTAGGTGGCTTGACACAGGTATGACCCCCCAAACCTGTGCCAGGCTTGAGGGGGTGAATTACTCTGTCTCAATATCACCCTCCAGAAGCACGGCAGGTAACTCTCGGGTGACTGGCTCTAGGGTAATGGAAGCACTGCGAGAAAAGCTGAGGGTTGGAGCTGGTGAAGATGAAGGGGTTGATGATAATCCTGATGTTGAGGGTATGGAACATCAAGAAAAGAATGGCTGTCAGATCTTCGTCTTTGAGGGGCAGGAGGCTTGAAGAAATCATCAATCTTAGTCTGGATCGGGACACACATGGCTTGTTGTTTCTTGACGACCCTGGTTCTCATCTCTCTCAGATGGTCATAGAAGGCTGCAGGTCTTCATGCTTGGTGGTGATCAGGAAGTTGAGGAGCGCATCAAGATTATTTTTCACCTCAGACAGCTTCATCGATGAAGTTGGAGATGTCTCTTCTTCTTCTTCCAAGCTTGTTTCTAAGGGACTTGAGGCCAAAGAAACTTCTGCAGCAATCTCTTCTTCAGATTGGATGTGGTACCCGGGGTCTCCACCATCAATCTCCAGCCACTCCTCGATGTCCTCTTGCTGTACATCGTCCTCTCCAGCATTGCGGAAGACCGTTCTGCATTCCTCTACCGTGAATCCCTCGAAGTCTGCTGTCTTCTCTTGCAGCTGGGTTTGATGGTTGTGTCCAAACATGGCATTCCAGCCATGAACCAGGGTTCGAACACTCACCGTATCCCATGCTTTTTTTACATTGTGCACTACATCATAAAAGTTGTAGTTCTTGTAGCCCTGCAGACTCCTTTCTTCTCTTGTATCTGGCACGTCTTCTGCCGTGGGAAGCTCCACAAGATCATCAAACATGAGCCGACGGTAATGCCTTTTGAAAGCGTTGATTACCTCCTGGTCCATAGGTTGGATTAGTGAAGTGGTGTTTGGCGGCAAATACTTGACCCTTATCTTCCCATCACTGGAGCACAACCCATCAGCAGAAGGGCCTTAACTTCTCTATAATTCACTCCCTTTTGCTTCACTTGGAAAGACCGGACAGCTGGGGCAAAGCAGTTGTCGAACCAGTGCTTGGTAATCTCCCTCGTGAACCAAGCTTTCTTGTTACCCTCATAGGACACAGGGAAACTGTTCATGAAGGGGCGTAATGCCATTGGCCTCTTCGCAGTTCCAACAACCATCGGTTTCAGGCGGTGGGTACCATCGGTTTCAGGCGGTGGGTACCATCGGCATTGGCATACAATAGGACAGACACACGACTCTTGCTCATTTTGTGCCCGGGGACACTTGTCTCTGCTCTCGCTGCCTGCGTGTTGCTCGGCGATGCCTTTCAAAAGAGGCCCGTCTCATCACCATTGTAGATTTGGAAGCCCTGCAGATTCGTTTCTCTCCTCAGCACCTTCATCTCTTCTACGAAGGGAGCAACACTGGCGATATCAGCACTGCATCTTTCGCCGACAATCTTACACTCCGTGATATTGTACCGGCACAAAACCTAGTCACCCAGCCAGTGCTAGCTTGAAAATTTTCAATATTTAATTTTTCTGAAAACTTTAATCCAGCTGACTGGAGCTCTGGACCTCGGACCGGCAGCCCTTGAGCCCTTTGCTGTTTGTACCAGTTGTACACGGCGTCGTCCAGGTCTTGATGTGATAGCTTCTTTAATGACTTTTTTTCGAGAGCCTTATTTTTGTCAGTAGCACTAGCTCTCGTCTCCTCCTTAAGGTGCTGCTTATCACCTTTCAGTTGGTAAACTTGTGTTTTTCTAATGTTATACTCTGCCATCACAGCAGCCACTGATGCTCCTTTCTCAAGCTTTTCAGTTATCTCTAACTCCTGCGCAATAGTTAAACGCACTCTTTTCACCTTCTCACTACTACTTATTCTCTGAGATACTTTCGGCATGATAATAAAAGCACAGTTAAGCACAAACACAGGCACAAACACAGTGAGCAGCAATGCAACACAGCGGCGAGGCGACAGGGTACAGACTGGCGTCATGTAAACAAAACACGAACAAACGAAAACACGTGCGCGTCCGTCCCTCCTTTTTACGGAGCACTATTCTGATTTAACGAACTAGTTCGCTAAATTGATCACTCAATAACAGAGAAAAATCCTTCAGCTAAATCGCTTCTCCGTTATATCGAGGATTTATTTTACTAGTATACCTCAGTCACAAGCTCTAATAAAGATTGACCGCTTCAGGAGTGTAGTCACTGACTTTTAAAATGGATACGAATACACTTTAGTGAGAATGAATAGTGACCGAATCACACGCTCCAAATTTATCGGTGTGTTTGCGAAGAATGAAACATTGAAATTGCCAACTACGAGAGACTGCGGGGAAATTATTGTCAACACAGATATTATTTGTTGGCCATCTACTTTAAAAAAGGGAGAGAATGTACTACTTTAATTCAACTAGGACCCATCCCTGGAGTGACCTTGTTATTGTAAAATTTCTCGAACAGTTGCATATCCCCGAAATTGTCTGGAATCCCTACCAATTACAAGAATATTTTAGTATACTTGCGGGATGTATTGTCTTTCATTTTTCTTGCACATGTCACTTGGAAATGAATTTAGACATTTTTTAAAATTATTCGACCCGTGTCACTGAGCTGAATGATGAAATGGTGTGCATGCAGATAAAATACCGTTTTCCGTTTGTGCGCAATCGATGTATTGTGTAAAGTTTTACTCGTATATATAAAATGTATAATTGCAACAATATTGTGTAAAATATAAGATATCCCCAATAATGTTAGTCTTGTGCTCTGTAGCTTATTTAAAATTTAATGGATGCTATTTCTGTAAACAATTTAAGTTGGATGTAAAATTGTACTAATTTATAAAACATGATTTCTGTCATTTGATAAATTGATTGAAAATATACTGTCTTGTTGTTAACCAAAAGAAAAATAGCTTACATTAGTTCGTTGGACCGATGTGAGCCAATACTTCGACATCCGTATTCAGGTCACTGGGTTGACTGCGTGGTAAAACCTCAATCTCCAAATCATCGTCGGTTATTTGCTTTTCTTCAAAGCTGTCACGAAAAGTAGCTATAACACGTGTCAGCTCCGCATCGGACCTATAAAGAGAAAGGGTAATTTTAAATTAACTTGATTAGTTCATACATTTTCTGAATGTTTTTTAATTAAAATCCAATTTTTTTCATAAATCGAATTGTATTCAGAAAGCCTAGCCCAGTAGTAATGCAAACTAATCTATAATTAAAAATTGAGGATACCTGCTATTTGAATGAAACATTTTACAACAAAATGTGATGATTGGAAAATGTATTATTACATCCATCCACACCATATATATATATATATATATATATATATATATATATATATATATATATGATATATAACCACAATGGAGACAAAGAATGGTTAATAACTAAAAACCAATTGTTTTTCACCAAAATGCACACAGAGAAATATATATATATATATATATATATATATATATATATATATATATGATGAATAAAACCACGAAGGAAAGGAAACACAAAAAGGTGCTCAAGCGCTTTCGTCTAATGACATCCTCAGTAACACTGAAGTACATAAAAGGTTACGGCCTATATATAGGTTACAGAAATAAATAACATACATACACACAAACATATATATACATACATATCTACACACACACACACATATATATATATATATATATATATATATATATATATATATATATATGCAATAAACAGAGAAGTAAAAATAAAAATTAAAAATTAAAGGATTAACAAAGAGGCATACAGATTTGTAAGGAAAAATATCGATTTTTAGCACTCAAGAATATTTCTATTAACAATGTTGCTAGAGTGAAATAAAACTGAAGCATTATTCCAATCAATACAGTGGGATAACTCTGACAAATGGACAAAAAGAGCACTGGGCAACTGTCCTGTTCTAACGGAATATTGATGCTGTTTTATACGTGTGTGCAAATCCTTTCCCGTCTGACCTATGTAAAAGGAATCACATTGTTTACACCCAATTTTATAGATAATGCCTGAATTATTGGTAGGGCTATTTTTTACTATGATATTTTTCACAATATTGTTATATGAAAATACTACATTAATATCCAAAAGTTTAAGTACATTAGCAATGCCTAAAAAGCCTGAGAAAAATGGAAGTACTAAAATATTTTTTGACAAAGTACGAGTGTTATTATTGACACGATAGAAAGTTCGTTTTGCCTTGTTGAGACAAGATTCCATAAACGCAGATGGATAACACAGATCACTTCCAATACCGTTGATTTTTTCCAATTCGGCATCGATGTATTCCGGACTGGCGATCCTAAGGGCGCGGAGAAACATTGATGAAAAAATGGCCTTCTTAGTGGGGGTGTCATGTCCCGAGTAAAAGTGTACGTAGGACAAATTGTTTGTTGTTTTCCGATAGATACTAAACTTAAAACCTGGGCTTTCCCTATGTACACGCACATCCAAAAATGGGATTGAATTGTCTTGTTCCACTTCTAAAGTAAACTTAATGGAGGGGACTTGATCATTTAACTGAAGGAGGAAGTTATCCAGGTCACGATTCATGGGCCAGATACACAAAATATCGTCGACGTACCGCAACCAAGGGATGCCAACCCCCAGGATTCTCGGAATGTAAGTAATTTCGAAAAACTCCATATAAATATTGGAGAGGAGGGGCGATAAGGGGTTGCCCATGGCCATCCCAAACACTTGTTGATAATACTCGTTATTGAAAGTGAATTTACAGTCTTTGATGCAAAGCTTAATAAGTTCCAAAACAATGTGTGAAGGTAGTGGCAGGTCATACTTATGTAATTCTTGGGAGAGAAAGTCAAGCATATCATCAATCGGCACTTTTGTAAACAATGAACAAACGTCAAAACTGATCAATCTATCGTTAGTTTCAGTACGTGCATTATTCAATTTTTCAGTAAGATCCATGGAATTTTTTACATGTGAATCAGAGATAGTTCCGAGAATGTGGGACAAGACTTTGACAAGCCATTTGGAGAGTTTATAAGTAATAGAGCCCACCGAGCTAATAATAGGGCGCATAGGGTTGCCAGGTTTGTGGGTTTTAATAAGACCGTAAAGGTAGGGCAGAGAAGGTGAAGTGGACATGAAAAGCGGAATTAAGTCCTTATGATCTTTGAGAATGCGTTTCAAGCCACTATTAAATGATTTGATGACGTCATCCTGCGGGTTCTTCCTAAGTTTGCTGTATGTGGCGGGGTCCTGGAGAAGCTCGTTCATCTTTCCGATGTAGTCCACTTTGTCCATAATAACTATGGTGTTAGCCTTGTCTGCTTTAGTAATATGGAGCTCCCCATCTTTTTTTAATTGTGAGAGGCCATCGCGAAAACGTTTAGGAAAGTTATCTTCGTAATTACCATTCGCCGCACTATAAACGAGGCCTTTAACTATGTTAAACAAATACTGAGGGAGATTACACTGTTTTTCAAAACACGCGAGACTGTAACAAATTTGTAAAGCCGAAGGTTTTTTAACAATAAAAAAGGACATACCATATCCAAGGGCACTTTTTGCATCGTCACTAATGTTTTTCGAAGAAAGGTTCAAAACACACTTTGAGCTTGCTTTTTACTCCACTGACTATTTCGAATGAGACTTTTAATTTTCCGATCCAAAATGTTACGAAGTGAAGTAGTTCTCCGACGCAACTCGTTGTAAATTTCATCAAACAAAGGTTGGATCCACGGTTGGGGAATAACGGTTACAAAATTATGTTTGGCGATGTTTAAATTTTTGAAGGCGGACCACTCATTTTGTCTGGTGACTTCAATATGTTTCTTTAAAATTAATCTGCTGAAGTTGTTGAACGGATGGTCGTCAATTTGTCTGAGGCGAATCAGACAAATTGACGAAAGAGCAAAAGGAATTCATAAGGCAAAGATGTTTTTCAATAAATTTTAAAAGATAGATGTTTTCAGTGTATATATGTTTATTATTTAAGGGAGTTTCGGAAACAGCAAAAAGCACTTCATAAGTCAAGGATGTTTTCCAATAAACTTATTTAAGTTTTTCCTAAGAGATATTATTTAACATTTAGGGATTCTAATATGAAAAGAATCAAACTTATATATATATACAGGGTGGGCGGAAAGTAGCTCCCTAATTTAAATTACATATAAATTATGTATAAATTGTGATTGTATTGTTATATTGTTATGGTGTATTCTCTAAAGTGGTATAATTGTAACGGTAATCTTTTTTTCTCTAAAGTGTTCTTTGTGTTCTCTAAAGTGGTACAATTGTAACGTTCATTTTTTTTTTTCATTTCAGATTGAAGGGTAACATGGCTGAGCGTTTAACACTGCAGGAGCGTGCCCAGTTGGCGGCACGGTACGAAGTTTGGCAATCTGTCGTTCGAGTTCAAAGAGAAAAAAAGATTACCGTTACAATTATACCACTTTAGAGAATACACCATAACAATATAACAATACAATCACAATTTATACATAATTTATATGTAATTTAAATTAGGGAGCTACTTTCCGCCCACCCTGTATATATATAAGTTTGATTCTTTTCATATTAGAATCCCTAAATGTTAAATAATATCTCTTAGGAAAAACTTAAATAAGTTTATTGGAAAATCCTTGACTTATGAAGTGCTTTTTGCTGTTTCCGAAACTCCCTTAAATAATAAACATATATACACTGAAACATCTATCTTTTAAAATTTATTGAAAAACATCTTTGCCTTATGAATTCCTTTTGCTCTTTCGTCAATTTGTCTGATTCGCCTCAGACAAATTGACGACCATCCGTTCAACAACTTCAGCAGATAATTTTAAAGAAACATATTGAAGTCACCAGACAAAATGAGTGGTCCGCCTTCAAAATTTAAACATCGCCAAACATAATTTGTAACCGTTATTCCCCAACCGTGGATCCAACCTTTGTTTGATGAAATTTACAACGAGTTGCGTCGGAGAACTACTTCACTTCGTAACATTTTGGATCGGAAAATTAAAGTCTCATTCGAAATAGTCAGTGGAGTAAAAGCAAGCTCAAAGTGTGTTTTGAACCTTTCTTCGAAAACATTAGTGACGATGCAAAAGTGCCCTTGGATATGGTATGTCCTTTTTTTATTGTTAAAAACCTTCGGCTTTACAAATTTGTTACAGTCTCGCGTGTTTTGAAAAACAGTGTAATCTCCCTCAGTATTTGTTTAACATAGTTAAAGGCCTCGTTTATAGTGCGGCGAATGGTAATTACGAAGATAACTTTCCTAAACGTTTTCGCGATGGCCTCTCACAATTAAAAAAAGATGGGGAGCTCCATATTACTAAAGCAGACAAGGCTAACACCATAGTTATTATGGACAAAGTGGACTACATCGGAAAGATGAACGAGCTCTCCAGGACCCCGCCACATACAGCAAACTTAGGAAGAACCCGCAGGATGACGTCATCAATCATTTAATAGTGGCTTGAAACGCATTCTCAAAGATCATAAGGACTTAATTCCGCTTTTCATGTCCACTTCACCTTCTCTGCCCTACCTTTACGGTCTTATTAAAACCCACAAACCTGGCAACCCTATGCGCCCTATTTAGCTCGGTGGGCTCTATACTTATAAACTCTCCAAATGGCTTGTCAAAGTCTTGTCCCACATTCTCGGAACTATCTCTGATTCACATGTAAAAAAATTCCATGGATCTTACTGAAAAATTGAATAATGCACGTACTGAAACTAACGATAGATTGATCAGTTTTGACGTTTGTTCATTGTTTACAAAAGTGCCGATTGATGATATGCTTGACTTTCTCTCCCAAGAATTACATAAGTATGACCTGCCACTACCTTCACACATTGTTTTGGAACTTATTAGCTGCATCAAAGACTGTAAATTCACTTTCATAACGAGTATTATCAACGTGTTTGGGATGGCCATGGGCAACCCCTTATCGCCCCTCCTCTCCAATTTATATGGAGTTTTTCGAAATTACTTACATTCCGAGAATCCTGGGGGTTGGCATCCCTTGGTTGCGGTACGTCGACGATATTTTGTGTATCTGGCCCATGAATCGTGACCTGGATAACTTCCTCCTTCAGTTAAATGATCAAGTCCCCTCCATTAAGTTTACTTAGAAGTGGAACAAGACAATTCAATCCATTTTTGGATGTGCGTGTACATAGGGAAAGCCCAGGTTTTAAGTTTAGTATCTATCGGAAAACAACAAACAATTTGTCCTACGTACACTTTTACTCGGGACATGACACCCCCACTAAGAAGGCCATTTTTTCATCAATGTTTCTCCGCCTTAGGATCGCCAGTCCGGAATACATCGAGCCGAATTGGAAAAATCAACGGTATTGGAAGTGATCTGTGTTATCCATCTGCGTTTATGGAATCTTGTCTCAACAAGGCAAAACGAACTTTCTATCGTGTCAATAATAACACTCGTACTTTGTCAAAAAATATTTTAGTACTTCCATTTTTCTCAGGCTTTTTAGGCATTGCTAATGTACTTAAACTTTTGGATATTAATGTAGTATTTTCATATAACAATATTGTGAAAAATATCATAGTAAAAAATAGCCCTACCAATAATTCAGGCATTATCTATAAAATTGGGTGTAAACAATGTGATTCCTTTTACATAGGTCAGACGGGAAAGGATTTGCACACACGTATAAAACAGCATCAATATTCCGTTAGAACAGGACAGTTGCCCAGTGCTCTTTTTGTCCATTTGTCAGAGTTATCCCACTGTATTGATTGGAATAATGCTTCAGTTTTATTTCACTCTAGCAACATTGTTAATAGAAATATTCTTGAGTGCTAAAAATCGATATTTTTCCTTACAAATCTGTATGCCTCTTTGTTAATCCTTTAATTTTTAATTTTTATTTTTACTTCTCTGTTTATTGCATATATATATATATATATATATATATATATATATATATATATATATATATGTGTGTGTGTGTGTGTAGTATGTATATATATGTATATATATGTTTGTGTGTATGTATGTTATTTATTTCTGTAACCTATATATAGGCCGTAACCTTTTATGTACTTCAGTGTTACTGAGGATGTCATTAGACGAAAGCGCTTGAGCACCTTTTTGTGTTTCCTTTCCTTCGTGGTTTTATTCATCATATATATATATATATATATATATATATATATATATATATATTTCTCTGTGTGCATTTTGGTGAAAAACAATTGGTTTTTAGTTATTAACCATTCTTTGTCTCCATTGTGGTTAATTCATCATATATATATATATATATTATATATATATTATATATATATATATATTGTGTGGATGGATGTAATAATACATTTTCCAATCATCACATTTTGTTGTAAAATGTTTCATTCAAATAGCAGGTATCCTCAATTTTTAATTATAGATTAGTTTGCATTACTACTGGGCTAGGCTTTCTGAATACAATTCGATTTATGAAAAAAATTGGATTTTAATTAAAAAACATTCAGAAAATGTATGAACTAATCAAGTTAATTTAAAATTACCCTTTCTCTTTATAGGTCCGATGCGGAGCTGACACGTGTTATAGCTACTTTTCGTGACAGCTTTGAAGAAAAGCAAATAACCGACGATGATTTGGAGATTGAGGTTTTACCACGCAGTCAACCCAGTGACCTGAATACGGATGTCGAAGTATTGGCTCACATCGGTCCAACGAACTAATGTAAGCTATTTTTCTTTTGGTTAACAACAAGACAGTATATTTTCAATCAATTTATCAAATGACAGAAATCATGTTTTATAAATTAGTACAATTTTACATCCAACTTAAATTGTTTACAGAAATAGCATCCATTAAATTTTAAATAAGCTACAGAGCACAAGACTAACATTATTGGGGATATCTTATATTTTACACAATATTGTTGCAATTATACATTTTATATATACGAGTAAAACTTTACACAATACATCGATTGCGCACAAACGGAAAACGGTATTTTATCTGCATGCACACCATTTCATCATTCAGCTCAGTGACACGGGTCGAATAATTTTAAAAAATGTCTAAATTCATTTCCAAGTGACATGTGCAAGAAAAATGAAAGACAATACATCCCGCAAGTATTACTAAAATATTCTTGTAATTGGTAGGGATTCCAGACAATTTCGGGGATATGCAACTGTTCGAGAAATTTTACAATAACAAGGTCACTCCAGGGATGGGTCCTAGTTGAATTAAAGTAGTACATTCTCTCCCTTTTTTTAAAGTAGATGGCCAACAAATAATATCTGTGTTGACAATAATTTCCCCGCAGTCTCTCGTAGTTGGCAATTTCAATGTTTCATTCTTCGCAAACACACCGATAAATTTGGAGCGTGTGATTCGGTCACTATTCATTCTCACTAAAGTGTATTCGTATCCATTTTAAAAGTCAGTGACTACACTCCTGAAGCGGTCAATCTTTATTAGAGCTTGTGACTGGAGGTATACTAGTAAAATAAATCCTCGATATAACGGAGAAGCGATTTAGCTGAAGGATTTTTCTCTGTTATTGAGTGATCAATTTAGCGAACTAGTTCGTTAAATCAGAATAGTGCTCCGTAAAAAGGAGGGACGGACGCGCACGTGTTTTCGTTTGTTCGTGTTTTGTTTACATGACGCCAGTCTGTACCCTGTCGCCTCGCCGCTGTGTTGCATTGCTGCTCACTGTGTTTGTGCCTGTGTTTGTGCTTAACTGTGCTTTTATTATCATGCCGAAAGTATCTCAGAGAATAAGTAGTAGTGAGAAGGTGAAAAGAGTGCGTTTAACTATTGCGCAGGAGTTAGAGATAACTGAAAAGCTTGAGAAAGGAGCATCAGTGGCTGCTGTGATGGCAGAGTATAACATTAGAAAACACACAGTTTACCAACTGAAAGGTGATAAGCAGCACCTTAAGGAGGAGACGAGAGCTAGTGCTACTGACAAAAATAAGGCTCTCGAAAAAAAGTCATTAAAGAAGCTATCACATCAAGACCTGGACGACGCCGTGTACAACTGGTACAAACAGCAAAGGGCTCAAGGGCTGCCGGTCCGAGGTCCAGAGCTCCAGTCAGCTGGATTAAAGTTTTCAGAAAAATTAAATATTGAAAATTTTCAAGCTAGCACTGGCTGGGTGACTAGGTTTTGTGCCGGTACAATATCACGGAGTGTAAGATTGTCGGCGAAAGATGCAGTGCTGATATCGCCAGTGTTGCTCCCTTCGTAGAAGAGATGAAGGTGCTGAGGAGAGAAACGAATCTGCAGGGCTTCCAAATCTACAATGGTGATGAGACGGGCCTCTTTTGAAAGGCATCGCCGAGCAACACGCAGGCAGCGAGAGCAGAGACAAGTGTCCCCGGGCACAAAATGAGCAAGAGTCGTGTGTCTGTCCTATTGTATGCCAATGCCGATGGTACCCACCGCCTGAAACCGATGGTACCCACCGCCTGAAACCGATGGTTGTTGGAACTGCGAAGAGGCCAATGGCATTACGCCCCTTCATGAACAGTTTCCTGTGTCCTATGAGGGTAACAAGAAAGCTTGGTTCACGAGGGAGATTACCAAGCACTGGTTCGACAACTGCTTTGCCCCAGCTGTCCGGTCTTTCCAAGTGAAGCAAAAGGGAGTGAATTATAGAGAAGTTAAGGCCCTTCTGCTGATGGGTTGTGCTCCAGTGATGGGAAGATAAGGGTCAAGTATTTGCCGCCAAACACCACTTCACTAATCCAACCTATGGACCAGGAGGTAATCAACGCTTTCAAAAGGCATTACCGTCGGCTCATGTTTGATGATCTTGTGGAGCTTCCCACGGCAGAAGACGTGCCAGATACAAGAGAAGAAAGGAGTCTGCAGGGCTACAAGAACTACAACTTTTATGATGTAGTGCACAATGTAAAAAAAGCATGGGATACGGTGAGTGTTCGAACCCTGGTTCATGGCTGGAATGCCATGTTTGGACACAACCATCAAACCCAGCTGCAAGAGAAGACAGCAGACTTCGAGGGATTCACGGTAGAGGAATGCAGAACGGTCTTCCGCAATGCTGGAGAGGACGATGTACAGCAAGAGGACATCGAGGAGTGGCTGGAGATTGATGGTGGAGACCCCGGGTACCACATCCAATCTGAAGAAGAGATTGCTGCAGAAGTTTCTTTGGCCTCAAGTCCCTTAGAAACAAGCTTGGAAGAAGAAGAAGAGACATCTCCAACTTCATCGATGAAGCTGTCTGAGGTGAAAAATAATCTTGATGCGCTCCTCAACTTCCTGATCACCACCAAGCATGAAGACCTGCAGCCCTTCTATGACCATCTGAGAGAGATGAGAACCAGGGTCGTCAAGAAACAACAAGCCATGTGTGTCCCGATCCAGACTAAGATTGATGATTTCTTCAAGCCTCCTGCCCCTCAAAGACGAAGATCTGACAGCCATTCTTTTCTTGATGTTCCATACCCTCAACATCAGGATTATCATCAACCCCTTCATCTTCACCAGCTCCAACCCTCAGCTTTTCTCGCAGTGCTTCCATTACCCTAGAGCCAGTCACCCGAGAGTTACCTGCCGTGCTTCTGGAGGGTGATATTGAGACAGAGTAATTCACCCCTCAAGCCTGGCACAGGTTTGGGGGGTCATACCTGTGTCAAGCCACCTACAACAAACACCATAACCCCTAAATTTTAAGGTAAGCCATGTCTACTTTTTTGTCTAAGGAATTCTTCCTAAGCACTTTGCATAATTTTTTTAATGCCTGAAATTTTGTACAATTTAAGGGAATTTTCAATTTAAAGGAATATTCGATTTATGGGAATGATGTGGCTGGAATTAGTTTGTTAAATCGAGGATTTACTGTACACTTATAGGCGCATCTATCGGGTTGGCGAATTCCAATCTGACTGAGATGTTCTCATTTTGTTGTCGACTTAAGATAAGTCAGGAGTAATGTCAAACAGGTGAAGGTTAAACTGATCCATGAATTCTTTCTGTGTTACCCCAATCCCAAACTCATCGCAAGCACCGGCGATATGGGCCAGATTACTATATGCTCTCGTGCAAAGCGGGAACATGGCGTCCGATGCGTTGTCCGTGAACAATGTTCCTCCCAAACGAACACCGTTGACGTATAGAGTTATGTTTTTAAGCCCGAAATTCTCGAATTTAAAGGAGTTTTTTTTATATTTTCCATTCACCGAAACGTGATCCTGCAATCCAAATAATAGCCTTTTAGGCAGAGCCCCCAGGGCGATGTTTTCTATCTGTTTCGAGGCCAACCCTGCGGGTACTGTGTATAGTTTGATCTGTACTCTGTTAATTGGGTATTTTACTGTGGCATGTAGTAAATTTTTTTCAATTTCTAATTGATTAGGCGAACTTAATTTCACACGGCGTACGCGAAGATGTTTCCATAATATGAATCACAACAGGCTTTGCGTCCTCTTCATGAACAGCTCCCACATTTAAACAGATCTCAGGATTCGTGCGAGTGAGCTTTATTTTCATATCGACCCCATTCACAAGCAGCTTCTCCTGGAATGTGAAGTCTGTATGCAGGCGTCCAAAACATTCGTGTATATCTTTTTAGAATTTTTAAATTTGTCCTTTATACTACTTTCGTCTTTAGCTTGATAATAGCCCTCGGCAGTTAAAAAGGTATCCTTCGCTTCTTTTGAAAAGTTGAGAACATTTACCAGATAGCTTCGTAGGTGATAATAACCCGTTCCTGCCGAGATGTTGACCTGAATTAAATACACATCACACATATGGAGTGTAGAAAGTTGGTTTCAGAGTATGCAGAGTAACTATCATCGCAGTCCTTTCCATCTGAATGGGCTTTACGTAGTTTAGCGTACATGTCCATGCAGCTTGGATCAAAAAAGTAAGGGCCTGAGCTGGGTATCACGAATTCTATAGAGGCACTCGGGGAATTAATTGTGTTTAACGGGTTAATCGTAATAAAGTCACTGTGCTCAATAGAAACTTGTGTTGGGGCATATCACAGAGGGACAGCTCCGATTTACAACATTATGAGTTACACGGATGGATGAAGCGTGCCATGACGAGTCAGAAATAGTGCCAACTCTCTCGACAAGTAGTAAACATCCTATGATTCGTGAGGGCAACGTCCTTAGCTTATATCAGTTAAAAAAATAATCAACCATAGGTTTCATTCGCTTAGAACACTTCTTCTTTTTTGATGTCCTTTTACGTTTAACGCCACGTGCTTGTAGCCCCTACTTCTTCTTCCGGACGGCCCTCTTCTTCTTCCCACCACCACGCATTTTTCTCTTTGCATCTTTGATGATTTCGTCCCATGTACGTTTTAAGTGCTTTTGTAGAGCTTCTTTAGGGCTAGTCCCCGCCATTATGTCTTCTACCGTGTTAAAACCTGATTGTAGCGCCTTCCTCTCGAGGTATCTGGCGCCCCTCTTCAGCAAGGGGACAGCCGTACGTTGTATGGTTGAAAATATCGACCCAAGCCCATTCCCACGCTGGTATCTCACCCCTCGATAGACTGTGAAAGGCCTTCTGGTCATTATAAGTCAGTGCGATGAAAGTGGAGCTTCACTGTTTAGCTCCCGTCACCGAATGGGAAACTTTTCCCTCAATCGTTCTTATATATATTGAGATATTGGTTAATAGATTAGTCGCAACATTCACATAGTGAGGTTTGTCATATGTACTGCTCAAGCTCCTCCCTCTATGATTGAGGATGTGAGCAATGCGGAGCAGACGCGCCTGGGTATCCCCAACAAATTGATGGCCCACGATATTGCTGTAAATATAGCACATGTCTGGGGATGGATAGCCATCACCCAATTTCTCCAATTTCAACTGATACATTAGGCTGGACAAGTCATGTTGTGCCTCGTGAAAGGTATCTCTTTGGAACGCTGCTCCATATCGGCCCAAGGTTATAATTTTGAACAGTCCTTTATCTTTAATATTTCTATCATCCTGTGGTTTTAGGGTCAGAGCATGTGCAGGGTTTCCTTTGTTTAAGATTTCGTATACTAAATCAGCCGTAAGATTTGAGCTTTTTAAACTTCCGTTTAAATCTCTCACAACATCCTCAGCCGCACCATAACGACCCGGGCCTACTGTTAGTATTGTAGTGTAATACAGTGCCTCCACACTCCAGGCGGCACGCATGGTTTCACATCTAATTACCCCTGCATTTTCACACTCATCACGATCTCTGAGAACCGTAAAAACGAGTTCTTTATAATCAATACTTCAGAAGCTGGTGGAGAGGTGAATTTCGCATATCCCCACCTCAAACGAATCACGTTCCAATTCAATGGGCCCATGCAGTTCTGTTACAAAGCTGGCTAGGTTGTTGTTAGGATGTACAGCCAGAGAAGAAGAGGACGGTAATGTGACATAGAAGTGGTTAGACGCCATGTTGCATACTATTTAAGCTTCATTATTGCAGCAGCTTTTATATAGGTGTTGAAGCTTTCTGGGTACTCTAGCCATTTTACCAGGTACATTTTTCTCTTTCCTAAACTTTTGCTGCCTAAAATTTTTCAATTTTAAACACATTTTCCTAAATTAAATGTTACTTTCTGCAACTCTCCGCAGTAAAAGCCTCCTGCGATTTCTTCCCCATTCAAATCTTCAACGTAGTACAGCATTCTCTCCTTTAGGTCTAATAGCCCTAACTTAAAAATCTCACGTGTCCATTCTCACGTGTCCATCCTTGCTCAAATCCCTTCGCGAATTTATTTCCCGAACGCGATAGCCTTACATAATCATTGATTTTGAAACGTGTAGAGTGTGGGGGTGCTCTACGAATATCTCTTCTCACCTCACGCTCTGTGTGCGTACCTCTTTCTAAAACCTCGTTAGGTGTTTTCCCAATCGCGCGGTGGTGTGAACAGTTGTATGATGAGGCCATTGATTCCAGAATGTTTATATATCTGTTGGAGCCGCCGGTAGTGAGGGATGCAGTGGTGTTGTTGTTTTCCTGTTGCATATTTTTGGCGCAGAAACGAGTTACCAGATATGGAAAGAAAAAATATATAAACCTCAAATATGTACGCGGGAAAATAACACTAGTCACTGATGTAGGTAGGCCTATTGACGCGCCTTTTATGTTGTACCCTGTATAAATACAAAATATTTGATCACTGCTCTTTGCTAATGCTACAAAAGAATATTTTTAATTTTTTTTTCCTAACCACTAAACAACAGGTTCACTCTGAAAAATTTACTTGAAATAACGTTCGAGTCACTCCAGGGTTAACCAGTTGAGGTGTGGTGAAAAAGGCCAATGAAAACGCCTACAGCGGGAAAGACTTGGCTTACTTCGAGTGATGATGCGTTCTTGGGTGAAAAGTGTTGAAGTGGGCCTTGAAGGGAGCCGGCTAAAGCTGACGCTGTAGCGACGTGAAGGATGAACTTACGAGATGAACGCACGAAAGGAGTTTATTCCTTTACACCACGTGTGTCTTCTAAGAATTTTTTAGAAATGGCGGTGAAAAGAATTCCTATGGTTGTTCTTTGTCTGTTTTCTGTCTGTAGTTGTCTGTTCCGCTACATATATATGCCTATTTACCTGTTAACGATATGTTTATTTTATTTATTACGTATATTTCATTATGTTGATTAAATAAATCATACTTCAGTTAGGGTTTCATTTTCTCCATTGTGTGTGTGTGTGTGTGTGTGTGTGTGTGCGCGTGCGTGTATGTACAGGAAAACGTCCTAAGCTCCGCCCACTGTAAGATCAGGCAAAGGGTCACGTGACTCCTGCTACTACCTGGGCAATCTCTACCCCTGCGTGCTCAGTTGACCGCAGCAAGCCCTGGATCTCAGACGTGTATTTTGAAGAAATCTCGCGTAGACGAAAGAAACAAAGCGTACAGAAGAGAAGCAACGGGTATGGGTAGTGAGTGTTGTTGTTGAATGGTGTGACAAGCGGTATTATATCATGTTGCATCATACTGAGTACACGTACCCTGCGGCTGAGAATGTAAATCTTGTATATATATGTATATATATTCCTCGTTTAAACTGTGTATTTCTTATGTTATCATTTTTGAATGTGTGTGTATATATATATATATATATATATATATATTATATATATATATATATATATATATTCTTCGTTTAACTTGTGTATTTCTTATACTATTATTTTTTATTGATATATATATATATATAATTATATTCCTCGTTTAAAGTGTGTATAGAATGAATTATTTTGATTGTATATTTATTTTCTATATATTTTATGAAATTAATTCTAATACTTTGTCTAAATAAACAGAATGACGTAATGGTGATTTATTAGATTCTTTTGGTTGTGTAATATAAACGATATTAAGGAATAACTGAAGAGATGGGAATAATATAAACAATGCATCTTCAATATATATAATATATATATAATATATATATATATATATATATATATATACAGTATGTCCCACAAAAAAGTACACCCAACTTTAGATTGTACTAACTCCTCCAAAAATTGAGATATTTTGGATGTTTGTTTGATTTAATATAGCAAATTATTCTTTGTTAACGTTCAAATTTATTCATGTTTAAACGAATTAGTGTTTAAGCATCTGCTTTTAACTGAAGGGTACAAAAAACTAGATTGCGCAAAATTGGTCAATGAAAAAATAATGTGTGTGCTATCGATGTAATGAAAAGACAAATACATAATAAATTAATAGATACTTTAACATAATTTTAATAAGATACAAAGCAGATTTTTCTTTATTCCTTATTACAAAAGTTATGCTTAGTTTCGTTTTATTTCAACATGACCGCCATTCCTATCGATACAAATCTGGAGTCGAGAATGACGTACGTCGTGTACTTAGAGTATGTTTTCAAGCCTTTAGAAGGATGTACATAACCCGTTTCAAATGCGATCCGCTGCAAGTCGCGACCACGATCGCATCGTTATGTTCAAGAATAACTTCATCTCTAAAGACACCTTAGCAATCATTCACAGAAACCACCCCCGCAGTTATGGGCACAAGGCTATTTACTGGCTCATACACCTAGAGCAGCAGACCGGGTATACATAAAACACGCCCGCAACACGGGTGAAGTACCCGTTAAGGTCAATGATCGTGTTGTTTGGGTTTACGGCCTATGTAAGGATCCAGCCACTGGTGAGAAGACTATGTATTCCTTTAACTGCTGCTGGTGGCATGGATGCTCGCGCGCTGAGTGTGCCGTCACAGGAGACCTTTATGGACCCGTAACCGTGATCAACTTATAGGCTCCCAGTTCACTCACAAAATCGTGTGGGAGCATGAGTATGATGCACGGATAGAAACAGATGCCCAGTACCGTGAAGAAATAAGGACCATCAAACGTTCAATGGTGTTGGACCCCCTCAAATGCGGTGACAGCTTGTTTGGAGTGTGCACAAACCCATTCAAGCTATACTTTCCGCTTACGGAGGGCGTGAAACTCCACTACTACGACTTCTGCTCTTTATATCCCTACGTGATGAAGAACAATCCGTACCCCGTAGGTGCATCTGAAAAAATGGTGGGTGCCACCATACCAACCATCGAGGAGTTTTCAGCTAACCTGAATGAGCGCTACTTTGGACTCTCTTTCGTGGACGTGCTTCCCCCTCGCGATTTATGGATGCCGATCTTACCCGTCGTTATAGATCACAAGCTCATGTTTGCCCTATGCGTGAAGTGCGCAGAAGAGAACAACGGTGATTGTGATCATACAACCCACCAGAAGATCAGAGGTATATATACAAGTCCTGAGCTGGCCCTAGCCGTTCGCCATGGGTATAGAATATTGAAGATACATGAGGTGTGGAGGTTTCAGAAGCTACCCAACCTTTTCACACCATATATAAACGCTTTTTTAAAGGATAAGGTCGAAGCATCAGGATATCCGCGAGGGGTTGATACCGAAGATGAAAAAACAGCTTATATTCAACGTTACCGTGCCCATGAAGGTATACAGCTTGACCGATCCCAAATTGTTAAGAATCCCGGCAAGCGCTTTAGTGCAAAGTTGTGCCTGAACAGTCTTTGGGGGAAATTTGCACAGAATACCGGCAAAGGGAACGTCCATTTGGCAAAAAGTTATAATGAAGTCTGGTTACAAACATACCTGTAGCCAGTTTCACAACGGCCTACACCCGCATCAAACTTTGGGGCCTATTGCACTCTCTTGGACGGAGGGTGCTGTACGCTGACACAGATAGCGTGATATTCACAGCGAGGGAAGGTGAATACATGCCCGCTATTGGGGAATTCCTCGGAGAGCTAACTGACGAGATCAAGGATGAGTATGGTGATGGTGCATACGCAGACTCGTCTGTGTCAACAGGGCCAAAAACCTATGGGGTACGGGTGGGGTTAGGGGATGATACGAAGTATATCGTGAAGGCTAAGGATATCACGCTTAACCATGCGAACCGTCGAGTCGTTAACTTTGACTCGTTGAAGGATCTAGTGTGCTTGGAAGATGAGGGTGACCAGCTACCCCAACTGACTGTGGGGACGCACAATTTTCGGGCGCAGAAACTGGGGTGTGTGAAGGAACTTAGGGGCACGAAGGTATGCCGTAACACCTAATGGAAGCGTTACCAGGTGCCTGGTACCTATGATACCGTACCCTTTGGTTACCTTAATCCTTGATTGTATTTATATACGTGTATTGATATGTTTATTTATCACGTATATTTGTTTCAATTAAGGTTTCATTTTCTCCTTTGCGTGCGTGCGTGTGTGTGTACAGTAAAAAGCTAAGCTCCGCCCACTGTAAGATCGGCAAAGTGACTCCTGCCACTATCTGAGCATATCTCTATCCCTGCGTGCTCAGTTTACCTCTGCATACCCTTGAGCTCAGACGTGTATTCTCCCGCGTAGAAGAAAAATAGTAATGGCTACCTTTAATATTGCGCATTCATTGTTTATGAAGTGGTATTCGGCAAAGTGCCAAAATGTGGTGGATACTGAAAAACTCCCTATTCCCCCCTCCTTTGATACTTTTAAGGCTACATTGAGCCGTGCGAAGGACCAAGATGTTCAAATACTCTTCGGGTATTCTGGCGAGGGCATTGTAGAATTTCGTAGTACAAACGATATATTGAAGTATGTTGTACACCTAACCTTTATAAAGGTAATAAGGCGAAGTAGAAGAAGCAACACGTTCAGAATATAAGCAACGGTTATGGATAGTGAGTAGGGGGAATCGAAATATCAAAAATCGAATTTCTCCAATTCCACAGTATGCACGTAGTTGGAAATGATGATTTCAACATCTTGTAAAAAAAATTAATATATGCGACCCCCTTTACCCCTTCCATAGCATCCCACCCATTTTACTTTCTCCACAGATATAAACCCCAAATGTGACAATCATGCATTACACAGCTCAACAAAAATTTTTTTTGTTTCGTTGCCAAGGAAATTCGTACGAATTTAGGGTATTTTGGGGTTGCTGAATTCCAAAATGAAAGTAGTTTTTCCGATTTGGCTCTAGTTCTTGAGATAATGAATACCCTCAATTAATAGGAAACGTAACCATAACGCGTGCATATGGGAAACTACCGGAACATTCTAGATGGTGAGACACGCGAATATTCTTAGTGTTTACTCCGCGATCATTCTAGAATATTCCCCCTCCGTATATAAGTCATCGGCCACCCAACCAGTAGTTTGGTTGACCTTTGGTTGGCCTTTGGTTGACAGGGAAAAAATCATCCTCCCACCACTTCATATCAAGCTGGGACTAATGAAACAATTTGTTAAGGCCTTGGACAAAGATGGCGATTGCTTCAAATACATTTGTAGATCGTTCCCTGGACTAAGTATGGAAAAACTAAAAGCTGGAATCTTTGATGGCCCTCAAATCCGTACACTTATCAAGGATTCTAATTTCACAAAATTTATGAATGGTGTTGAAGCTTCTGCCTGGTGCAGTTATGTCTCAGTTGTCAAGAACTTCTTGGGTAACCACAAAGCAGACAGTTATGAAGAACTGGTGCAAAACATGCTCACAAACTTTGAAAAGTTGGGTACTAATATGAGCATAAAGGTACACTTTCTCCATAGCCACTTACACAGATTTCCGGATAATCTTGGTGATTTTAGCGAGGAACAAGGGGAGAGGTTTCACCAAGATATTAAGGTGATGGAGGAAAGGTATCAAGGCAGATGGGACAGACACATGATGGCAGACTATTGCTGGAACCTCCAACGTGATTGTCCTGATAACCCACATAAAAGAGAATCGTACAAACAGAGATTTACTATACATTAATTGTAATTATGCGAATCAGCTTACTGTGTTTATCTGTTATTATACCGAATAAAATGCCATTATGTATTTCATGTGTTTACTTTTGTATGATTTGAGACAATTTCAATGCGATTTGTAAGTAGGCTCCGCCTGAACATTAAATTTTTTGCATTTTTACGTGTTTCAATGGGGTACCAATTATCTCATAAATTAGAGCCAATCTAGCAAAACCGATGTCATATTCGGAATCAGCACCACAAAGTTACCCCAAAATCACTCTAATATGATTGGCAATAAAATGAGTGTTGACCAGTGTTATATTAAGTCTTATTAAGTAGATTAGATTAATTTCGATAGATTATTTAGATAGAGTTTTAGATAGATTGAATAGATTACATAGATTAATTTAGATAGATTAGATGAATTATATAAATTATTGTCACGTTTTTTTGTTTAGTTTCAGATTGTTATTTTCAGATTGTTTATGATTGAATGAGTTATTATTTAATTCCAAATGAGTTATATTAAATTCAGATTGAATGATTCAATTGCTAGAATTTAACAATTAGTTTCTTGTTATTAATGCTACTAGGCCTAAATAAGTGAAATCATGGTGACAAGAAGCAAAACGCACAATTCAACATTTGGTCACCCTGCAGAATTTCCACCTTCAATGACTCCTTCAAAGGCTGACGTATTTAGGCATTATTTATTGGTAAGAAAACGAGAAGAACTGATTTCGAAAGGTTCTAGAACAGCAAAAGAATGTTACAGAATTGTCACTAAAGATGTGGAAGCCATTTGGGAGACGTTTTCCTTTCCACATATAGGATTTGAAGGAATAGCTATAAAAGTTGAACGATTGATAGAATCTGCAGCAAAGCTAAATAAAGTACCATTAATACAAAGAAACAACAGTTTTCAGCAGAAGGTGGAGACATTCGATGAAATGTTTGATATTTGCACTTGTACTTGTTACGATAAAAAATTCAGTCGAACGGATTGCAGATGTGATATTAGAGTTCCAATGAGTGAGTGGGAGTCTTTTGTGGAGCAGAAACAAAGAAAAAACCAACTAGGACCAATCGACAGAGTAACTTCCGCAAGAAAAAGGACTCACGATAGAGTTAAAGGATTAGAAAGAAGAGCCAAGATAAGCCTAGATATGAATGTCGCCTCAACCAGCAAACTGGACCCTTTACATATTATGGAAGATGAGAGCATGGAAATTGATGATGACAGCGACGATATTGACTTTGTTCCGGATTTTGAGCTGAGAGAAAACCATCAGAACAGAATTATTTATAACTTAACAATAACAGCAGATAGATACTGTGTAAGTTACAGAGCTACTGCAGCTATAGTAAATGCAGCTTTGAAGGATATGGGAATATTAGACGAAACCAATATGTTGGATAGGAAAAAAGTGGAAAGAGAAAGAATACGTGTGGGTAAAAAGAACATAATCAAAGTGAAATCAGCGAACACATAGATTGAAGGCATCGGATTTGATGGTAGAAAAGATCAAACTAAGACAAGGAAGGGAATGGAGTACGAAGAACATTATGTAATAGTGAAAGAACCTGGTGTTGTTTACATGGATCATATAGCTCCAGATAACGGAACTGCTTTTGTATTGCACATGAAATAATAACTTTTATAGTTGATTCTAATAGCAAAGAATCCCTCAAAGCTTTGCTATGCGATGGCACCCCAGTGAACACTGGCAGGATTGACGGAGTGCTAAAACTGATTGAATTATATCTGGACAGGCCGGTACAATGGCTGACTTGCCTTTTGCATGCAAACGAACTGCCCTTCAGGCACGTATTTGAAGCAATTGATGGAAAAACTTCGGGACCAAACACTTTCAAAGGTTCTCTTGGAAATAAACTCCGAGAGGATTTGACCAAACTGGATATAGTTGATTATACCCCTGTAGAGGGCAACATTAAAGTAGTTTCGGCCGATATTGTTAAAAGTTTCAGCAGTGACCAAAAATATATGTATGAAATGTGCATTAGCATACAATCTGGACGCATCTCACAAGCATTAGCCACCAGATCCCCAGGTGCCCTCCATCATGCAAGATGGCTAACACAAGCAAACAGGATCCTGCGTTTATATGTCTCTACACGGAATCCAAACAAAAACATCCAAGACCTAGTAAAAATTATAATGCTGGTTTACGCTCCAGGCTGGTTTTGGATAAAGTCTCATCCAAAGGCAAATGAGGGAGCATCTAATTTTTGGTATATCATGCACTTGCTTAAAGGCTTAGATAAAAAGCATCGGATGATTATGGAGCGTGTCTTCAGAAATAACGCCTATTTTGCCCACCCAGAGAATATCTTACTCTCAATGATAACAGATACAAGAAGAGAGGTCAGAGAGCTGGCTCTTCAGCACATCATTCGAGCAAGAACTAGGAGCACCAATGCGAGAAATTTTGAGCTGCCAAAAGCACTGAACTTTGAAGCAGACGATTATCCTAACATGATCGACTGGAACAACGAAACCATCACCCCTCCACCTATTTTACAGAATTTGACAAATGATGATCTTCTTAAAGTTCGAAATGAACCACTTCAGCTTATTCCTTTTCCCTGTCACATCCAGGAAGTAGAACATGCTGTAAATGTGGTAACAGGAGCATCGCAAGACAGAAATGGTTACGAAAACAGACATAAATTTATTTTGAATGTACTGGAGTCGAGAAAAAGGCTACCTGTGTTCCAATGGAAAGGCCAGTGGTGTCAGTAATTTACGATTTTACATTTCTTAAGGTGAATATTTTGGTCTTAATATGCTTCAATTAAATTTCTTAAGGTGAATATTTTGATTTTAGTATGCTTCAATTGATTCTTTAAGTAATATACGGAGAAAGATTTCTTATTATATATATATATATATATATATATATATATATATATATATATAAAACTTTAACTTTACTTATATCATTATTTACTTTAATCTTTGTCATTTATCAAGTTTTTTTTATTCAAAGAATTGGTTTCAATTTCATTTCAATTTAAAAGAGGGGGTGCATATGCAACGGGTAGGGGGGGCGCATAGCGGTGTAATTACAGTATGTTGTTTAGGGGCCCAAAGGAAACTCCGAGCAGTGTGTAGAATAAGAATACAAAATTTCGACCCCCTTCCCTAATAGTGAGTCTTGTTGATGAGTGGTAGGCCAAGCAATATTATGTCATGTTACATCATACCGACTACTCGTATCCTACGGTTGAGAATGTAAATCTTGTCATCATGGAGAATCTTAAGTATTTTTACCACTATATTAATATAAGGGGCTCCAATAAACCTTAGCCTCCCCCGCCCATGGCCTAAACCATTAGAGGTACAGTAAAACTAAACATATCTAACAAAAGAGAATTTAATCCTGCATTTAATGAGAAACAATTAAAACTTGGTGTTCCCGCCATTGGCTTCCAAGACAGCCTGAATTCGCTTTGGGTAGCTTGCCAAAAGTGACGTGAATAGATCTTGATCGTTACGCAAATTTGCTAAAACAGTTTCAATGTGTTGCGTCATTGTATCCTTCGGAAATCGATTTGCTGCAGGTTCTTGAAACAAGAGACATTCAACCTTGTCCTTTATAACTGATCCAATGTGTTCACAGACGTTCAGATCAGGAGAATTTCCTGGCCATTCTTCATTTCCAAAGAAATCGATCTCATGGTTCCGCAACAACTGTTGAGTGGCTAATGCCTTAAAGCTGGGGGCCTTATCGTGCAGAAGTGTGACCTGATCGACATCCATAACATTGTTTGGGTTTCTTAGAAAAGAAATGACATGCTGGGATAGAATAATATCACGAAAATACTGTCCATCCCAACTCTGACCATTTGGCTTCAGCAGCACCCACATGAGCTTCTTTGCAGTGAACAAAACACACACCATCACAGTCTGGACTTTTTAATAATTCGCGTTAATATTCATTGTCATCGATTTCATCTGGTGTTGTGTCCCACACTCGATCATTTTGGTAGTTAGGCCGACGTGTTACGTAAACAAAAAATTTATCGGAGACAGCTAAATGCATGAAATCATCCACAGCTCAATCTTCAAGATAATGGGCAAACCACATTCTGTCATCGATGTTAAGTTGAGTTTTTCTTGGCTTTGGAAGTTCATGCCAAGGCTTTAAACCTTGCCTATGACGGTACAGTCGAATGATCTTACCACTAACGATCTTTCCTCTCAACACTTCGATCTCTCTAGAAAGTTTAGCACAGCTGTTTTTCCGCTTACGCGTACCGCTTTCAATGATGTCCTTTGTTTCCTGAGAGAGTGGCAAATTTGGGCGCCCAGATTTGGTTGTATCCATTTCACATTCATCCAAAGTTTTATTCCAATTTCTTTTGACGAAGTCCTCACTTCTTCGCAACTTTTTGGCAACCCATGAACGTGTTATAAAGGTGGCTCCAGCATCACGAGCTTCCCGAAATGTTATTGCTCGTATGCGATCTATCACACGTTGCCTCTCCGAATCATCAATTAATTGAGAAGCCATTATATTATCACTTTATCAGCTAGAGTAATTTTAATACCTGCAATAAATAAAGCATTTTATATATTTTTATAATCACTAAAAACTATTTCGATATAAATAAACATGTAAGCTGCAAATGGGTGGGCTAAGGTTTTTTGGAACCCCCTTATATCATGACGAGGTTTGTAGTGAGGTTGTGGCTAATGGGCTGTGTGAGTTTTTAACAGACTTTAGAGAGGAGTGTCGCTTGTTAAACAAAAAGGATAAATATTGACATATGTTTCTCTCAAATAGTGCACCGGATTGTAAAGATGTTTAGTTTGAGGAAATGAACGTCTGGTGAGTGATAAAACATTACAGCCGGTATTGCTTCATGTAGCGGAAAATTCTGTTTGTCCAAGGGCCCAAGTGTTCGAACAAGCCTGTACACGCTTCATCGGCGTGACTCGCTCCCCCCAGCGAGCCACCCACCTGTACCTCACGAAACACACGAGTTCGAACAAGCCCGTACACGTTTCATCAGCGTGACTCACTCCGCCCGTCGAGCTGATCCGTCCACCTGTGGCTCATAGTCATCTCAGAGCTTGAACCGAGTGGACGTGCGAATACGATAGAACTTCCTTAGAGAAGAATTCTCAACGCCTCGTACGATGTCTCCGTGACGATGTCATTGCGCGTGTTCAGGCGTGAAACCGGCACCATTAACTATGTACTTGAAACGATTTGCAGGCAAGCAAGCAAACGTAATGTTATTTATTTAAGTGTTGAGGAGATGAATAGAGTCTTCGTGATAGTTGAGAAGTGGGGAGAGGACCGTTATAAAATACCTGCAGGGTGTAGGTACAAGAAGGTACGCCCCCTCATATGCCGTTGTTTGCACGTTGTGTATAAATAACGAACAGCCATGCATTGATATATGACTGATGTGGAAGAATGCATCTGATAATAACGTTCTTGTCCCTACGCGAAACCGTTTCATCCTCGACAAAATGCTTGAAATCGTCGGATTCCGCAAGCTAAAGCCTATATTAGACGCTCGTGTTACGGATATGATTTATTTTGATACAGTTCTTGAATACGCATGCACCGCTCAGCTCGACAGATTTATCGAATGTAGGAATGAACAAGGCGTGAATGGTCTAGAGCTTGATGCATATTTAAAAGGTTTAGATTCTTCGAAATATCCTGAACTTTGGTACAAAGCACTTGAGCGGTACAGGGCTGAGCTCA
The DNA here is from genome assembly GCA_023014485.1 of Bathynomus jamesi. Lineage (NCBI taxonomy): Eukaryota > Metazoa > Arthropoda > Malacostraca > Isopoda > Cirolanidae > Bathynomus > Bathynomus jamesi. The sequence continues at coordinate 615,540 of JAJOZX010001857.1, forward strand.
CCTACACCGTTCACCCTGAAAAACTATTTCTTTATATAATGAGCAACTGTCGTAACGAATTAGAAGATTATTTCAACTGCCGCTATGCAGAGTGAAGAAGAGTTCACGATTGAAAAGCTCGGGACGGTAAGAAAAAACCCTCGATTGGAAAGGCGTGTTTATAAACTTGTAATTAATAATGATGTTGTGGTTAACGATGACCATTTTGTGCGTGCTTTTGATTGTATTCTAGCCGTGTTTAAAAATAACTTGCCAACCGAATGTAAAGTGGACGCAAAAATAGTATCGAACGATATGAAAGCCATTTATGTCGAGTATAGGCATCCAGATAACTTAAACGGTGAAGCGTTGCTTGGACGGTTTTACCATGTAGTACAAAGTAATAACGATGTGAATGTAGACTCGATTACGCGAGTTTAGCGTTTTGTGCCGTAGAACATAAAGTATTTTGATGTATATTTAATTATTTAATTGTGTGTGTGTGTGTGTGTGTGTGTATATATATATATATTTATTTCCTGTACTAATATGCAATTGATTATACGTTTCGTATATTATTATTTTCAATATATTTAATTATTTAATATAACCCGTAGAACAAAGTAATTTGATGTATATTTATTTATTTAATTATATATGTATATTTCCTGTACTAATATGCAGTTGATTATACGTTTCGTATATTATTATTTTCAATATATTTAATTATTTAATATAACTGTGTGTGTGTGTGTATATATTTTTCATGTACTAATATATTGATGGTTATACGTTTTGTATATTTTTAATTATTTATTTCTTGTTCGTATTTCTTATGCTATTATTATAATTTTGATCATATATATTCCATTGTATATTTATTATTTATTTTTGATCATATATATTCCATTGTATATTTATTTTCTATATATTTCTGATTCAATTAATTCGTCTAAATAAACAGAATGATGTAATGGTGTTTTATTTAATTCTTTTGGGTGTACACGGTATTTAATTATATCAATTGGCAGGCTTCTAAAACGGATTTCTAAACCAACTGTAAAGAATATATGCATCAATTAAATAAATAGCGCAATCTGGCAACTCCACCTCTACATCTGAACAAGCCATTTACGCCTTCTAAGTCAACTGGCGGGTTAAGCCAGAATATATGCTTTAATTAAATAAATAGCGCAATCTGGCAGCTCAGCCTTCTAAGCCAACTGACGGATTAAGCCAGAATATATGCTTTAATTGAATAAATAGCGCAATCTGGCAACTCAGCCAAATAAGCCAACTGGCTGATTAAGCCAGCTGGCTGATTAGGAACGTATTAAGACAACGGCCGCTCGGCTGAAGTCTTAATATGCGCTTGGCTCCTGCCAGGCGAACACCTCCCCTCCTCTCTCTCCTTCTCCTCTCTCTTTCGAGATAACTCCGCCTCCAAGTTGCATAACCCCTTGTTGCTCTTGCAACCTTCCCCTCTCCCCCTTTGGTGAACAATATCTTGCAATGTTCCCCCTCCCCCCTTTGTTGCATAACATCTTGCAGCATTCCCCTCCCCTTTGTTGCATAGCTTATGCAACATTGATCAACATTTGCAATTGCACTCTCTTTTTGCGCCCACACTACTCAGCTTTACTGGTCGGATCAGTGTTGGTTTGATTGTACTGGTTGAGTTAGCTGGTTGAGTCGGTCTACTGGTTGACTTAGCACTGGTTAAGGTTACACTGGATGAGTTGCCATGGAACCAATAATGGTATTATTAAAGTAGAGTACAATTCATGCTTTGCATGCCAGCTTTACTGGTTAAATCAGTGTTGGTTTGATTGTACTAGTAGTTAGTACGGGTTGAGTTGGTACTGGTTGAGTTGGTAGTGGATGAGTTAGCACTGGTTAAGGTTCCCTTGACGAGTGGTTAGGTTAAGTTGTGATATTTTCGTTAGTTAGCCTGATAGGGCTAACTAAAGAAGGTTGGGGGGTCCTGATCTTCAGGTGATCATATATATAATTATATATATATATATATTATATATATATATATATTATATATATATTATAATATATATATATATAATATATATATATATATATAAATATATATATTTATAATTGACGCTTTGGTTAGGTTAAGTCGTAATATTTTCGTTAGTTTTAACGTTTTATTTGATGGATTCACTTAAAAAATGTCTCCTAAAGATCCTAGTGTAGTTTACGTTCCCCAACTTTGACCTAGTGTAGTTTGTGTCCCCTTTTACGTCAGGGGGACGTAAACTACACTTACTCCCTCATTCTCTCCACACACATGCCAATCTATTTGTGAATTTGATTAAAAAAAATTGTTCAATATTTATGAGGTTATATATATATATATATAATTATATATATATACACATAGTAGTGTAGTGCTGTGGGAACGGCGTTCCCTTACTTTTTTTGGTAGACGGAACGGCGTTCCCTCACTATTCAAATAAATCCGAACTTACAAATCTCTAACGTCATGCAATTTTAATTCCCACCCCTAGAAGAAATATAAGAAAGAATCATTAACTGTTTAATTTCTTTTAGCTTCGACTGAGGCAATGCTAGCCTATAACGATCTGTGAAACAGTCACCACGGCGTACCAGTTAACTTTTTTTTAGTTAATCATTCCAGTTGTTAGCTATTTTTATTGATCGTACTGGATGTCATATATCTAATGACACTGGAAATACTGCATCTTCAACCTTTGAATATATCCTAATATCCCTGAAATTGGTCATATTTCAAAAGATTTCCAGGGGGGCTTACAGTGCCCCGGACCCCCAGCTGTATGGGCTCGCCGCGCTCGCCATTGTCCCCCCGCATCTGAGTAACACTTTCAAAATGCGTTCCCTCACTTCTTTATTTAGCACTACACCACTGTGTGTGTGTGTGTGTGTGTGTATATATATATATATATATATATATATATATATATACATTGCCTAACCTTATAAATATCACGCAATCTTTATTTAATCAAATGAGATGAGTTTTGTTAATATTTCGCTGAATGTGGATTCAGTGCAATGACGCCGTGCTGTCAGTTTTTTCAAACACTGCAGTGAAATGAACGATTGTGAGGTGGCACTCTTTAGTGCAAGACAAGCAGTGGCGAGTTAAAGAAGGTTGATGAGAAACTTAATGAAATATTCTTTAAAATAATGTGTTTTTAAGATGTGTTTAGTGATAACAAATGGGCTTAAGATTATAACGTTCGTTATGAGCAATATTATAATAGCATTGAAGTATAGCTGTTATGTATATGCGCCTCGGTGGTATAGTGGTTAACATCGCTGACTACCAGTCCACCGGCCCCGGGTTCGATACCCCGTGACGGCAGTCGGCGCGCAGCAAACCCAGCTATTCATCCTTCCATACAAAAAATTGGTTGGTAGCAGACATGGGGCTGAAGTCGGCTTTTGTAGGCTTCGGCTTCGAGAATTTGAAAATGGTCAGCTTTGACTTCGGCGTTGGCTTCGATGACGAAGGCTCGGCTTCAGCCCCATGTCTAGTTGGTAAATAAATGGGTACCTTGGGTGCCTGGGTAGCCTAGTGGTTAAGACCCTGGGCCGCTGATCGGGAAGTAATAAGGTCGAGTCCGGACTAGGACTTTGTAATTTCTGACCATCCGTCGTGGATCGTAGTTCGGACTCCACGTTAAGCTGTAGGTCGAAGGTGGAGCACCAAGCTTGACCTTCGTCAGAATGAACAATTCAGGCGGAAACAAAACCAAGGTTTTATATATACGTCAGTGCGCCTCGGTGATGTAATGGTTGGTTCGCCTGCTGTCGGTGACGGCAGGCGACACGCAGCAAAATCCAGCTGTTCATCCTTCCACACACACAAAAAAATAAAATTGGCTGGTAGATAAATGGGTACCCTGGGTAGCCTAGTGGTTAGGAAGCTGGGCTGCTGGTGGGGCGTGGTTCGAATTCCACGTTAAACTGTAGGTCTAAGGTGGAGTAAAATGCTTGACCTTCGTCAAAATGAACAATTCGGGCAGAAGCAAAACCAAGGTTTATATATATATATATATATATATATATATATATATATATATATGTGTGTGTGGTGTGTTGTATGAATGTGAGAACGCCAAAAAATAGGGTCCGAAAAATAAGTGCAAAAATAATTTGTCATTATTAATCTTCATATATATATATATATATCGTAAAGAACGACGCTTGTATAGAAGACATTCCGCGCAAGATGAGGAGGGAGAATGAACAAATAAAAAAATGAGGTAACCACCCGGGAATCGAACCCGGGATCTTCCGATTGCCGGTCAGATATGATAACCATTACACCATGGGCCTCACTCAATCAGAAGTCGTAATTCTCCTACATACGCGCAGAAACCAATGCCCCGAGGGGGGCACCATCCGCATGCCGCACATATACACATTTTCAACTGCAAAGAACACGCAGTATAATTAACGTAAAGAACGACGCTTGTATAGAAGACATTCTGATTGAGTGAGACCATGGTGTAATGGTTATCATATCTGACTGGCAATCGGAAGATCCCTGGTTCGATTCCCGGGTGGTTACCTCATTTTTTCGTTCTCCCTCCTCATCTTGCGCGGAATGTCTTCTATACAAGCGTCGTTCTTTACGTTAATTATACTGCGTGTTCTTTGCAGTTCAAAATGAATGTGTGTATAATATATATATATATATATATATATATGTATGTATGTATAGAAACGACGTAAGTATAGAGGAGCGTTCTGCACACGAGGAAGAGAAATAACGAACAAATGAAAAATGAGGTGAACCGCCCGGAATCGAACCCAGGATCTTCCGATTGCCGGTCAGATGCGCTATCCATTACACCACGGGCCTCGATCAGTCATAAGTCGAAATTCTCCTACATAGGGCAGAAACCAATGCCCTGAGAGGGCACCCTCGCAAATCGTGAATATGTACATTTAGTTATGAAAAGTTTTCTGTTCTTTCATTTTTCTTTCAGACCCATTTATCACGTAGATGGCCTAGCAGTTCTTGGTTTATCTTTTACAGTTCCTGTTGTGAACAGTTTCTTTTCCCATCTCAATAGAGTCCATTTTGGAGGAGCTGCACGATTGAATCGGTCGTGAAAGTCTGCACGAATGCTTTCAATGGTTTTGCCATTACGTGGTCGCTCATGGACCCAGGTACTAGCCAATATGCGCTGTTCAATCGTATAGTTGCTACTATCACACATTTTAAATGGGTCTGAAAGGAAAACGAAAACCCCAGTATTTTACTGGTGTGACAAGACATTATGGACACCCTATATTAATGTAAAACATCAAAGAATTTGAGGAAAATAAAAAAAAAGGGAAAATGAAAAAGTTTTCATCCATTTACTTACAAAATTATTTAATATTTTGTGTGTCCAGCTTTTGCTGAAAGCATTCAATGATTCATTTTTGAGTATTTTTCTAGAAAGCTTCGACATCTCTTAGTAGAAATTTTAGCTCATTCTTCTAAAGAAAATTGTGGCAATTCATTCACATTCGAAGGGTTTCTCTTGCGGACACCTTTTTTCAACTCAAACCATAAACTCTCGATTAAATTGAGATCTGGAGTGACTAGGCCACTCGTGAATCTTGAAGTTCTTTTGTTGAAGACATTTCATGGTGTTCTTGCTTATATGTTTTGGATTATTATCTTTTTGCAATACCCAGTTGCGACCCATTCGGAACTCCCGAAATGAAGGCAATACATTTTCTTCTAAAATTTCGTGATATTTCTTCAAATTTAAGATTTCAGTGGTGAGAAGAAGCTTTCCTGGACCAGAAGCACTAAAGCACCCCCCAAAGAAGCAAACTACCACCACCATGTTTAACCGTCCGAAAGATTCTTTTTCATCGAATGCAGTACTTCATTTTTGCCAAACATACCATCGCTTGTTGTTCCTGAATAATTCAATTTTGGGCTCGTCTATCAAGAGAACTTTCTTCCAGAATGCAAATCCATCATTTTGATGATCCTTAGCGTACTTTAAACGAGTTTTGTGCACTTTTCGTAGCAAAGGTTTTCTTCGTGCAACTCTTCCATGCAGACCATTATTTCTCAATGTACGACGTACAGTACTGTAGAAGGGTGGACATCGACCTTAGATTGTCTTAATGTTTGATAAATATTACCTGCAATCACTCATGGATTCGCAGCAGTTATTCTTTCAATCTGTCTAGCTGTATGTCCTGAAAACGTGCAAGGTCGTCCACACCTTGGTAGAGTTTTGATTGTTCCAAAGCCTTTTCATTTCTTTATAACTGCGCAACCGTCGTAAATAGAATTCGAAGTTCTTCTCCTCTTCCTAAAACTCCTTCCAAACTTGTGTGCAGCAACAACAGATCCCTTAAGATCTGTAGACAGCTCTTTACCACAGCAATCCCACTGCTTACTAATGGCTTGTACAGTCATCCGTCTTCCATGAAGATTTACAGAGGAAATTCTTTAATTCAGAATTGCCAACAGTCTCTAATTAACAAATAGCTAACTAATGATAAAAAAATTTAATTCCTCAAACGTAAGGTGAACGCACAAAGTATTAAATAATTTTGTAAATAAACGTACAAAAACTTTTGCATTTTAACTTTTTTATTTTCCTCAACTTCTTTGACGTTTTACATACAGTATGTTGGAGTTGAACTAATTTTTTTATTTGTTAAATTTTTCCAAACAAACGGTAACCTTTTCATAACTCATATGCATGGTACAAAAGATAAGGACGAATATAACTGAAATATTCCTCGTTACGAATACTGGGCAAGTTTAAAACACTTCCACATGATGATCATCATTTGTCGGTACAGCGAGTATTCAACTCTCGAATCCCATTAGAACAGGCGAGATTTTGCTCCCATATTGGTATTAGTCATAGGACAGGGAAGGTTTTGTTGAGAAAAGAACAGTCTGCTATTAGAAATCATTCCATCAATTGTAAGGTTGACGTTTCTGTTGAAA